>CM035411.1:62606464-63058964 GCA_020310875.1 Ceratopteris richardii
CTTCGCAGGATGGAAGAGCAACAAGTGAAGAAAATAATTTCAGAGTTTCGGACACGTACTGGATGCATGAGATGTCTAGAGACTGATTTCACATGAAACAACGATCTTGGAGGGCTCAAGTCTCATGATTGGCACACGTTTTTATAGTTTATGCTCCATGTAGCTTTAGAAGATTGTCTTTCGGAGGATGTGCAAACAACCATTTATAAAATTAGTTCCTTCCTACAATGGATCTCTTCTAAATAGATAAATAGAGATAGCATAGAGAGTGCAAAACTCAATGCTATCAACGTTGTTTGTATGGTAGAGAAATTCTTTCCGTAGCATGCTCCACTGGGGGTTTCTCCTTGCATGTTGGACAATTCTTAATCCACTCATGAATTTCATTGTCCATGCTGCTTTTACTGAGGAAATTGAATGGTCACAGTTTTGGCCCGACGTCGGTGTAAGTGTCGATATGCACATCGGAACTAAAGCACCGGTATAGGCACCGGTATATGCGTCGGTATAAGCATCTATATAATCACCGGTATAAGCATCGGAAATATCGATCCTCATATCGACAGTCATATGGACGCCTATAATGGATGTACGATCACGCATACCGATGCACGTTGGGTGTACCTATGCTTATTCCGATGACCCTGTTGGAAGTACCGTCGCTTAAACCGTTGATCATATTTGCAATGTTTTTTTTGTCCAGAGTGTGTTGTCTTTTGTTACACAACAACATTACCATGATGTTGTTTAGCAAAATACAATACATTATGCCAAAAAAAAACCAAGTACATGTGATGTGTACTTTAATGGCAACCGAAATATGATTTTATCAAGAAAAATGTTATTGGACACAAAAGAGATCAGAATGAACCATGAACCATCAACCATGTACAGAAAAAGTTATATATTTCATAAATGAAGCATGTACAAGAGTGTGGCAAACCACTATCATATACGAGGCTTTTACAAAATGTGGCAAAGCATTGCCATATAAAAATCAAACACAAAATTATGGTCCACCACTACCATACACATGCAGAGAATGATTGAAACATATTGTTGACAGTCAAGGTCAAGCACAAGCATAGAAGCACATCAAGGAAGTGTACACACAAGAAGAAGGAGCATGTAGGGAGCTTCAAGAAGCACATGTCAAATTTTCAAAAGAGTTCCCTATAAAAATAGTGATTTTTATCACTAAAAACCATTCTAAATACCATTTTTCGTTTTTGTAACTCCATTTTTTTCAGGCCAAGGAGTCCTCGAGCTTGAGAATATTAGAAGTATCACCCTGCTAGTTTTCATAGTTTTTAGACTCTGTTTGAGCCCCAAAATAAGCCTTGGAATCTAACTTTTAACTAGGCCAGGCACTAAGTCTGGACAAGGCCAAAACCACTCAAACAACTATAAAAAGGACTGGAGAGCTCATTTTTGAGGTTACCTTGTTGTAGATTTGATCTTTGTAAGAGAGTTCTTAGTCTTCATACTAGTCCTCAGGTCTTCGTAGATTGACATTTATGAGGTGTATCTCCTCACGTTGGTGCTTGTCATTGTGCTAGAGTGACACCAAATTAGGTGACGTTGCCGGGGAGAGAGCTTGGAGGACGAGAGTGTGACGGTAAGACGTAGAATACCGACATTGGAAGGTAAAAAAAATCACCATTTTCAGTTCAGTTTCTGAATTTTTCTTCACCTTCATCATCATCATCACCTCCATCTCCTCCGATCTTCACTTTCTCATATTTTTCGCCTTTTTGACTGTACATTCACTATTTTTGCCTCTTCTCCTTCATTTGGCTGTGCGAGGAGTTAAGAGAGAGTTTAGAGCTTAAGCATGGATGAAATATAGAGAATCACATTGTTAAAACATCAAAAATCTGAGTGGCAGTATCGTTAAGTGACAAGACTTGCGTTTGGTATTGCGAGTGTTGTATCGTGACTTTGAAGGGTGACTTTGCATCTACATGCACATAAGAGTGACAAGAACATAAAGTACACATAATTGCAAAAATGTTTTAATTTGGGTATCAAAATCTCCAAGTATCATGTCCGGTTGAGTTTTGGTATCACGATATGAGAACTTCCATGCATCATGATACTTATTGAGGTATCGTATCGTGCATACCCACTTGAGGTATCATGATACCATTCTGGTATCGTATCGTCAAGTGTTGGTATCACGATCGCAGTCCCCCGCTGGTATCGTATCTTGCAATCACGGTATCATATCCTCAACTGAGCGGTATGGTATGAGCCAAATCGGTATCGTATCACCTTCTATGTTGGTATCGTATCGTCGGATCCTTTAGTATCATATCGCTCAAAGAGTCAGTATCGTATGGTGAGTTACTTCAGTATCGTATCGTGTGATTAGTGGTATCGTATCGCCTGTTAAGTGGTATCGTATCGTGAGGTCAAGTGGTATCATATCGTTTACAGACTGGTATCATATCGCCCTATCTACTGGTATCGTATTATGAAGTTGGTATCACATTGTGAAGTTGGTATCATATCATGTCAATTAGAGGTATCGTATCATGGCCATTTCCAATATCGTATAGTTTGGATAGTAGTATCATATCATGGAAGTTGGTATCACCTTGGTGGTATCGTTCTTTTTGAGGTGGTATCGTCCATAGTAGTATTGCATATCGTGGAAAATAGAGGTATCATATCATGAAAATTTGGTATCGTATTGCATGTTCTAAGGTACTTCCTGAGAGATCCTGTTTCCCTGTTTTAACCCCCACAACTTTGAATTGGCATAACTTTCTCATATGAAATCTGTTGACCCTTAGGTGGACTAGGAAACCAAGGAGTTCCAAAGGATTTTGAGCAATACAAGGGGGAATTTCAGAGTTGTAGACAAAGCTTATGAACCTAAGATCTAGCCGACACTTAGGCAAGGATAGACAATGCTTTAAATCATCTAAGGCCAGTGTCAACCATACAACTAGGCCATGGGCACAACAACTTAGTGGTAATCCCTACACGCTAAGTTCTGAAATAAGTGACTCAGAAATGCCTTTTAGCATGGAAAGACCCACACATAGTTAAGGCACTGCTTATTTACAAACACTAGAATGTCCCCATAAAACACAATTGGAATATATCAGGACCAACCGATTAGGTGCTTGCATCTATGAGGATGGTCTAAGATGATTAGTTGTCCAACTCACAAATCCGGATCAACCCTTTGGAATTGAATACCCAGTGATCAAATTCAAAGATGGGTCATTCATTGATAAGGAAGGAACCATGTATGTGGTTACCAACTTACCAGACAAGATAGATGAGTTTGGAAATATCATTCTTGAGAACAATATAGGAGACTTAGAGCAGGGAGACCTAGGAAGGGAACCCAAGACTCCTAGAGGTAAGTCAATCTTGACTAGAATAATCACTCGAGAGTGGATTCCCCAACACAACAAAAGCATAGAACTATTCGTGAATAGAGAAACGGAAGAAGCCTTTTGGAGATTCAAGTTAGGTCAACCTAGCCCAATAGTCACCATCTACAAGTTCAAAGATCCTAAGACAGGAAGCAAAGTTGTATATCTAGATAACACATATGAGAAATTGTTCTTGGTGACGGAGCATGACAAGCATGCATACACTTGGCAAGGTGAATCAATTTTCCCCCCACCAAGATCCAGTGTTTCCCATGGACTCTGTTGGGGGTTTCTTTGACAAGAAGGAGTTTGAGGGTTTGTAGGAGAAAAATGAAAAGACCAAAAGAGAAAATACACCTTGGAAGTTTCTGCCGTTTGATTACAATAAGAAAAGTACAATGTTTGAAATACAAGATACACCAATACCTCTGTGCACAATCCCACAGAGTGCCCAATTACAAGATATCCAAGATTCCAATGTCCTCTTGCTGCCGACCTCCTTTGCAACAGACCTCCACCTAGTGCCCAATTACAAGATATCCAAGATTCCAATGTCCTCTTGCTGCCGACCTCCTCTGCAACAGACCTCCACCTGCTTCAAGCTTCTCCTTGTGCACACCTTGCACCAAGCTTCCACAAAGGGGGGAGGAGTGAATACCTGCTGTCGGCAAGCGTACACTGCCAAAGGACCTTGAGATACTTGGGGGAACTCTAGCTTAGCACACCTCTGCACCAAAAATCCTTGGTCACTCTCTATGCACCTTGCACTTCCACTTCTGTGCGACGTACTCTGGTGACTCTGGCACTTCCCTCTCTTGCTCCCCCTAGTCTATGCTCTCTTGCTTACTCTAACCTTGGTCCAAGAAATGGCTCTTCCTTGATTTTAGTGTGCCGATCACGTACGCTCCTAACTGCAAGTGAATCTTGGTGCTCACTTTGATGTCCCAAGATGGCTCTCACAAGTGGCAGCCAACTACTCACTGTTTTGTCCTGTAGTGACTTTAGTCTAAAACCAAAAATTTTAATGGGGGGCCATACTTTCACCTGCGTACACTTTGCCGCTTCACATGCCTTCACATTTCCTTTTAATTCTTCACTTTTGCACATAAGGGGGGGTTCACCTGAACCTTCCAAAACACTTTAAAACACACTTTGAACCTTAGGGAAATTAGAGAAAGTACCTCTGCAACCTGCAACCTATTTTCTCCAATTTACCCTTTGTGGACCATTCATTGTGCACTACCTGTGCACTTTGACACCTGCACTTACGCACTTTGACTTTGCACCTGTTGACTTTGACCTTGACCTTGTTGACTTTGACCTGTTGACTTTGTCTGCAGTTGACTTTGACCAACATGACATTTATGGGCTCAACAGTTGCCCACCACCTAATGGGCTCTCCGTCCCGGAGAGCATACAGACACCATGAAAAGAGTACTGTAGAAGTGGAAGAGGACATCTGAGCAGCAACCAAATCCACCAAAATTACTGAGCCCTGAGCCCTGTGGGGAGGGGAAAGGTGTGGAAGGGGGGGGTTTGTGGGAAATGATGGGGAGTGGAGGGTGGGGAAATGAAAGAGACCAACCAATACACAGTCATAGTAATAAAACGAACCATAATAGACCCTAGAGTGCACAAGGAACACACCATGAATACTGAACCAGAAGCGCATATAAAAGCAGAAAGGAACAAGGAAACAACTATCCATGATAAGTACATGAAGTGCCCAGGAACCAATGAGGGGCAACAGATCCAAAAGATAAGTATATGCATCCGACACTAAGCCTCACAACAAAAAGAGGCGAGGATAAAGCAAATGAAACTAGGGAAACCGAAGCGTGTAGAACTCCTAGAAGTAGGCGAGAGAGACGGAACATCTAACTAAGGCGCCGGCGGAGAAGGCGGCCTCTCCCCAGGGGGAACGTCGTCCCGAGGAAGAGGTAAGTCGGGTGAGGCGGGAGGGATGATGGCTGCCTCCTCAGTCCAAGCAGCAATCCGGCTCCGGTAGCGGCGGAGATGATCGCGCTCGCGTCGGACCAAGCGACACGCCGGGCTATCGCAAATGCCTAAGGCCGCACGCTGGCTGATCTCCATAAGAGCTCGAGTCGCCGCATCAGCCTCATCTCTGTAGCGGTCGCGGTCCTGCTGCATGGCCCGCAATGCCTCGCGCGACGTCTGCCACTGAGCCGCTGCAGCCGCACGAATACGATCAATCGTCTGAGCATACTGCTGGTGAAGCGCAGCCGTCGCGGAAACAGAATCAAGAGAGAGACGGGCAGCATCGGCCCCATCGCTCGCTACGACGCTCGCATCTCGAAGTAGCCCCAAGAAAGGTGGATCATCGTCGAGGCTGGCAGGGATGGAAGGCTGCGATGGGGGAGGTGGGGGTGGTGGTGCCGGAATAGGCTGTGGAAAAATGGGAGATGCTGGAGGCGAGTGATGCGGATGGGAGGTGGAGGCAGACTCAACAGAGATGGCAGGAGATGGAGGGGGCTGGGAGGCAACTGCCGGGGGGGGGTGACGGGATGGGTGAGGCAGGGACGGGGGTGGGAAAGGAATCCATCAGCCGGGTACGGACTCTCCGAGCGGGAGGAGGAGGGGAGGCGGTCCTGGAAGGAGGTGGCGGCGGAAGAGAGCAAGGATCCGACTGTAGGGCGACGGATGGCTGAGGATGGGCGTGGGGAGACTGGGCAATGGAATGTGTAAGATGAGGGAGGTCAATACAATGGCGAGATGCTATGGTGCGTGTGCCAGGCAAATGGAAGAGCCAAGCTAAGACGGGGGCGGAATAAACAGAAAATGAACGAGTTCCGCGATGGAGGGCATCATGGAAACGTCGAGAACGAAGGAGAAATGACTGGAACATGAGTGTCCCATAGGGAAATGGTCGGCCATGTAAAAAACAGAAAAGCGGGTCGGCTATATGGATATCATGCAAGGGAAGTTCCGAGGAGGGACTACGAAATAAAAAGAAGAAAATGAACGAGTGGAGAACGGCGAGCTGGTAGTGAGTGGGGATGGCATCCACGCCATATAAAGACAAACAGAAAGCGATGGTATCGGCTCGAGATAACCCCGAGTAGAGGGTCTGGGGAGCATGAAACGAAGTGAGGCTCGAACCTATACCCGCAGCTACGACCGCAGGGGTGAGTGAGCCGGAAGGAAAATGAGGGAAATCAAGCAGCGCCGTGCGAATGTCGGACCCCTCTGCCTCGGATAAGAGTAGGGAGGCCAGGCGCCACAGACCAGCCTGACGGAGGCAACCCTCTGGAAGGAGATCTATGAGCGGAATTGGAGGCAAAGCTAAATGCAGGCGGAGGGATGTGGTCGAAGAGGGGTCTCTATGGTCAACTATGGTCGACGACGGGGGACGGGGAACGGGGGAGGTGGAATGACTACCTGAGCTGCGAGCGGGGTGTCCACTAGACTCATCGGATTGTGTCGGCACTGCGATGTGGGGTGCTGTAACGGGAAGGTGGTGACCAGGGGGAAGAGAGCCGGGGCTATATAACGAGGAACCTGAGAGGGATACACACGGAAGTGAACCCGCGAAGGGCTGGCTACCAGGTAGAGGGATAGGGGTGGAAGGTGTGACAGGGCGTGGGACTGGTGCGCGAGGGACTGGGTGGATAATGGGGGGGAGGGTTGCCCTAGGGGCATGAGAAAGGATCGTGACAGGGACGGGCGGGTTGGGGGCGAGGGGGGCAGAGAGGGACGAGGTCCTAGGGAGAAGGGGGCCTACCTCAGGATGGAGAGTACCGAGAGCCAAAGCCGAAGGGGCAAACTCTGAGTATGCCTCAGTAGCCATGGATGAATCCTGCTGAGGAGCGGAAGATGCCATATGTGCAGACGAAAAACGCTGTCACAAGTGCTGAAGCCATGCAATCACAGGAGACAAGGTTGTAAGAAGGCTAATCGATATGGTACATGAGAACTGAAGAAAAAAGACCTAAACTGAGACCGAGAACCCAAAAAATGGATTCGGCACGATCAATTATCCTAAAAACGACTATAAGAACATGAAAAACCGAGAGGTGGAATAAGAAAAATAAAAGAAACAAAGAAAGAAAATGCTATACAAAAAACAAATACAGAAAAAAGAAAGAAAGAAAAGAAAGGAATAAATAAGGAAATAAAAAGAAAATAAACAACAAAAATAAAAAGAAAGAGTAAAAAAGAAAAAAAACAAAAAACAAAAAATAAAATGAAATGGTACCTGGAGGGGCGCACGCTGCCGGCTGAGACGTAAAAAAGAAGAAGGGGGGGCCTTTATATGGGGGGGGGGGGGGGGGGGGGGGGGGGGGGGGGCGGGGCGGGGGGGGGGGGGGGGGGGGCGGGGGGGGGGGGGGGTATATATATATATATATATATATATATATATATATATATATATATATATATATATATATATATATATATATATATATATATATATATATATATATATATATATATATATATATATATATATATTTTTTTTTTTTTTCTTTTTTTTTTTTTTTTTTTTTGGGAACCCGCAAATTCTTAGGGGGCTTTTTTTTTTTTTTTTTTTTTTTTTAAGTTTATAATTTTTTAATTTTTTTTAAATAGCCCAATTTAGAGAAAAATCAAGGAAAAATCAGAAAAAAATGCCAAAAATTGGCCAAAAAATTCTAAAAAAAAATCTGAAAAAATTCTGATGAAATTTCTTCATGTTGAGCCTAAAATCCTTCATCAACCCACAGAGACCCTCCATTTATTCCTCAAATTGGGCAATAAAAAAGACATCGGAAAGGGATAAAAATTGCTAGAAAAATGCTAAAATTGCTAGAAATTTTCCAAAAAAAGAGCTTGCTTGGCCGTGGTTTTGAAATATCTCCTAGGTTTTCTAAAAACACCAATAACAAAGATGAAATTGATAAGGAAAACTACTAAAACTGAGCAAAATATGATGAGAAAGTTATGTACAACCTGGACATATTTGGCAGTTCCAGGTGATCCATACGTCATTAAGTGTGTTGATGATAGGCCTTCAACCTTGAAATGTTGACCAGTGGCAAGGCCTCTCCTTTCAGCGTCTCTAACTCCACAGCACCCAAGTTTAGCATTGTTTTGACTCTATAAGGTCCTTCCCAATTTGGAAGCCATTTTCCTCTCAGTTGTGTATGAAGGTTAGGTCTATGGAGAAGAACCAACATGCCTGCTTCAATGTTGTTTGTCCACAGGTGTCGATCATGTGCCTCTTTCCTCTTCATCTGAGTCTCGATCAATTGTTTTGTTGCTAGGAGACGAATCTCCTCCAATTTATGTAGTGCCCCTATTCTCTGAGAGACATCACAGTCTTTTTTGCCCTGCATGTATGCTATCTTAGGTGAGCCATGTAAAAATTCAAAGGGCTCAATGGGCAATATTCCATAAACCAGTTGAAATGGAGAATATCCTGTGGCCTCTTTGTAAGCTAACCTGTATGCCCATAGGGTACCTTGATAAGCAATGCCCCAGGAAGTGGGTTGTAACATACATTCCTTCCTTAACATTGAGATCAAAAGTTTATTTGTCGATTCAGCCTGTCCATTGGCTCTTGGATAGTAAGCACAAGAAGTCCTATGTAGAATTTTATACCTGTTAAAAATCTCCTGCAGGACCTTATTGACAAAATGTGTACCTTGATCTGTACAAATTTCAAATGGGCATCCAAACCTGCAAATGATGTTACTATAAATGAAATCGGCAACAGTTTGGGCAGTGCAGTCGGGGGAAGCAATAGCTTCAGCCCACTTGGTCGCATAATCGGTAGCTATCAAGAGATATTTCTCTCTTTTTGGAATTGTCGGAGGATAGATGGGCCCTACAAAATCCAGCCCCCACTTTTCAAATGGTTGCCAGGAAGTGGAAACAATCAAGGGGTTATGTCTCTGCGTTGTGGGCTTAGGTCCACACCTCTGGCAAACATCACATGCCTTTCCCCATTCATCTGCATCCTTAAAGAGTGTAGGCCACCATAGACCAGCATCTAATATCCTCTGACTCATAATATGCCCTGGAAGGTGCCCACCACCTGGTCCTTCATGTGCAGAGTGAAGGACTTTCCTCACTTCTTCTTCCTCCAAGCACTTCCTAAGTCTGTCATCCTTTCCCTGTCTATAAAATTGATCTTCCAGGAAGGTGTATGGTCTGCTCTTGAGTAGCAATCTCTTCCTTTGCAGAGCACTAGCCTTTTCTGGATACATCCCTGTTTTAATGAAATTCTTGATATCATAATACCAACCTTGGGCCTGGACAGCAAACAGATGAGCATCTGGAAAATCATCATTGATTCCACTAACTTGCTCCATCATGTTGATTCTGGAAAGGTGGTCCGCCATAACATTCTCTTTACCTGGTCTGTGGACCACAGAAAAATCGAACTCTTGGAATAACAATAACCACCTCCATATTCTACCAGTGGCTTGTGGTTTGTTGAGCAAGTACTTGAGAGGTTGGTGGTCAGTTATAATAACGAATTTTACTCCCAACAAGTAATGACGAAATTTTTGGACCGCAAAAACCATTGCTAAGGCTTCCCTTTCAGTGGTGCTGTAATTCCTTTCGGCCTTAGTCAAAATTCTACTAGCATACTGAATTGGTCTGTCCATCTTAAATTCTTCACTAGGTTGTGTCAAAACTGCCCCCACTGCATAGGCACTGGCATCTACATGTATATGAAAGATTCTTGACCATTCAGGTGTGATCAAAATAGGAGCAGACACTAACCTGGACCGCAATGTTTGATATGCTTTTTCTTCCTCTTCTTCCCATTTAAAAGGTACTTCCTTACCTGTAAGTCTAGCCAGAGGTCTAGCTATCTCTGCATACATTTTAATAAACCTTCTATGGTATCCAGTATGCCCCAAAAAACTCTGGATCTCTTTAGGGGTTTTAGGTTTAGGCAACTTTAAGATAGAAATGATTTTGTCAGGATCTGGGGCCATACCTTTAGCTGACACCACATGTCCTAAGAGAGTTCCTTCTGTCACAAGAAAATGACATTTGTTTGGATTGAGCTTTAACTTAGTTTCTCTGCATCTTTTGAAAACATTATGCAGCTGCCTCAGATGGTGGTCCAAACAATCTAGAGGAGTTTCTTTGTGAGATCCTGAAAACGAAGAGAAGTCATCCATGAAGATTCTAAGTGATTCCAGCAATAGGGGGCCAAAGATGAGATTGACCGTTCTGTTAAAGGTGGCTGGGGCATTTCTGAGCCCAAATGGCATTTTTACATACACATATGTTCCCCAAGGTGTGATAAAAGCAGTCTTTTCTCGATCCTCTGGGTGTATTGATATTTGATTATAGCCACTGAATCCATCCATAAAGCTATATAAGGCATGCCCAGCTACTTCTTCAATGACCTGTTCTGCAAAAGGCATTGGGAAACCATCTGGAATGGTCACCTTATTGAGTGCTCTAAAATCAACACAAATTCTGATTTTATTAGTATTCTTCTTTGGTACTATAACCATAGGGGAGAGCCACTCTGAGTGTTCTACAGGAATGATGATTCCTGCATCCTCCATCTTCTGGATTTCCACATAGACAGCTTCAGCATATTTTGGGTTAAGTCTATAACTCTTCCCTCTTATAGGTTTTGCTCCATCAACCAGAGGGATTCTATGCTCTCCATAAGTTGCCGGCACTCCTTCTAAGTCTTTATAATGCCAAGCAAAAACATCTATATATTTGGTCAAGAATGATTTTACCTTTTCAAGGAGCCCTGGGTGGCTCCACAACCAAGTGGCCACCAAAACTGGCCGATCATTGTCTTGATTGCCTAATTGTATTTCTTGGACAGGATTTCTCTCTACCAGAGTATCCTCCTTCTCCTCTCCTTCCTTGTCTTTGTCTTCTAGCTTTTCTTGCATTGCTTCATAAGCAGGGGTGTTGTGGATTTCAATCTGTTCTTCCTTATCCTGCATCCATCCTACAGGTATTTCTTGAATTGGAAAAGAACACTCTTCACTAGAATCTTTTACCTTGCCTTTAGCTTTATTAACTTCATTTTCTGTAGTAGTCATATCCTCCTCAAAATTGCAATTGAGGGTTGTCTTCCTGCCCCTTCTGTGGTTTGTAATGGGCTCTCCCAACCCGTCAACCTGGACTTTTCCCTTATCTTCATCATAACCTTCATTTGTACAACAATTATTAAGAAAAATTCCAAAACAAGAGGAAGAGTTGCCTGCTTGAAGCCAATTTAGAATATCCTCTTCTTCCTCAAAATCTATTTGGGGTTGATCCTCCGATTCTGTTTCTATGCAAATGCCAACTGCTTGCATCATGCTAGTGTTTCCTTGATTATCTGGGCCCTCTTCTAAATGAATCTGTGTCAGCTCCTGCCCTTTCTTTTGTACCCACATAGTATCCTTGCCCCAATCATGAATGACACTTGCGTGCCTCAGCCATGGTCGTCCAATTAAGAGAGGAAATCCTCCTTCAACCTGGGGTAATCTTAAAACCACAAAATCCAGGATGAATAAATTACCTTGTACTTCAAGTGGAACTTTTGGGACTACTCCCAAGGGCCTTACTTTGCTTTGATCTGCCAAAGTGACAGTGAAATTTGCAGGCCTTGAAGGGTGGAGTCCAATTCTTTTCATTGTATGTTCAGGCATCAAGTTAATGCCAGAACCACCATCCACAATAACTCCTTTAAATTCATGACCCTTGATAGATACTGTCAGCCGAGGACTTTTATAATCTGTAAGGGGTGCTTCCCTTACAATTTTTCCTTCATGTACAACAGCAGTCTTTGCCACCAAACTTGTAGTGGAGGCTTCATCAATTATCTGCAAGAGTTCTGACCTGAACTTCCCATCCATCTTTATTAAATCAAAAATACTAACCTCCTTTTTCATGGATTTGAGCAGTCTGGAGGCTTCTGATTCCTTAAGAGCTTGGGCTCCATTTGACTTATCCAACTCCTCATGAGCCCTGCTGAATGCATGTCCAATGGCATCACTGGTACCTGTGCAATTTTCCTTTTGCCTTTTGTCTGCACTTGTGGTGGCTAGGTCTTCTGACACACCTTTGTCTCTGTTTAATCCATTAATCAATGATTCTTGACCCATGTCCACTGGAGCCATCCCCTTGCTTCTTGTCTGCACAGTAAAAGAGTCAATTTCTTCTAACTGCACCACCCTGGTAGATGGTGATGGCACCTTAACTTGATTTGCCATTTCTTCTTCCTTCACAGAAATCATTTGGATATGGGGCCCTGATGAAGAGGCTTGATTCTTAGGACAACCATATGTATAATGGTCTCTGGCCTCAGGGCAGTTCCTGCAAGGAGGTGCATTCTCTGGTAGGGTGCACCTACTTTGGTAGTGCCCACATTCTCCGCACCTAAAACAGATTATTGGCCTCCTAGGCCCATTTCCAAAATTATTTCTCTGTCTAGGGTTATAGTTGTTACCTTGATTTTGTGCAGCCATCACATTTGTGGTTGTTGGGGGTCCTCCTTGGGTCCAGTATGTCGTTGCAGGCATTCCTCTTGATTGGCATTCATGGGCCTCATGGCCAACCTTCCTGCATAATTGGCAAGTTACACTTAACAGAGGACACTCACTTACTATATGCCCTTGTTTGCTGCACATGGAACACCAAAGACCACTCTTGATGCCCCCTCCTTTGAGCTCCTGCAACTCCTGTCGCAGCTGAGCTAATTCCTCTGCTTGGGCCTCCTCTTCCTTTTGAAGCTTGAGTGCTTCAATCTCCCTTCTCAATTGAGCCACAGCAGTCTCCTCCTCTTTGTAGGGCTTATTTCTCTTTAAGCCCTCCAACTCCCTCCTCAGCTGGGTCACTGGATCCTCCATCTCTGTACCATATGTTGGTGGTGAAGAAGTTGTCCCATATTGGTGCCTTATTTGCTCCAGTCTTGTAGCCGTGGTGATGAACTCCTCTATGGAGGCTGTAGGTAGCACCAACTCTTTTA
The DNA here is from genome assembly GCA_020310875.1 of Ceratopteris richardii. Taxonomy (NCBI): domain Eukaryota; kingdom Viridiplantae; phylum Streptophyta; class Polypodiopsida; order Polypodiales; family Pteridaceae; genus Ceratopteris; species Ceratopteris richardii. The sequence continues at coordinate 62,619,803 of CM035411.1, forward strand.
TTTTGCATTGGGTGACCACAGGTAAAGGTTTGGCTAACCACTTCTTGACAAAGAAGTCGTGTGGTGGATCCGGTAATTTGGCCATTAATGCTTTTGCCCTGGTCACGAATTCGGGGAACTTCTCTCCTGGACCCAACTTCAAGTTTTCCAATTCTTCTATAATGATTTCAGCCGTGTTGCCCTGTTGAAATTGATTCTTAAAGGCCTCTTTCATCATATCCCAAGAGGTAAAGTGATTTTCGGCAAACTGACTAAACCACTTGTCTGCCAGACCCTCCAATGTGGCGGGGAAGAGTATCAAGAAAGCATCTTCCCTACCCATTAGTCCCCTAGTCTTACATAATGAAAGAAATCGTCGAATGTGCTCATCTGGGTCCTCATGGGCTAAACCTCTGAAGGAGGGGAATTTTATGTTTAACCTGGAGAGCAAGATTTCTAGGTCCACCTGCCCTGCCATGCTTCCTACCGATGAAGTCGATGAAAGTGGACTTGTTGATCTTCGGTTCGTCTTTCTTCTTGTCTGCTTGCACTTGATTCTCAAGGTTTGTGACCGGGTCGCGGTCATGAGCTATTCATAGTCCACTTAAAAATGAGGCACTTGATAAAAGGATATACCTTTTGGCCCACTGGAGTAATGTTGTCGACACTGGAATGTTGTCCTTCAATGGCAATATATAGTCTCCTATGCTCAAAGCTCCTTGGATGTCCCACCGGGTGTGCCAAATTTGTTGGGGGTTTCTTTGACAAGAAGGAGTTTGAGGGTTTGTAGGAGAAAAATGAAAAGACCAAAAGAGAAAATACACCTTGGAAGTTTCTGCCGTTTGATTACAATAAGAAAAGTACAATGTTTGAAATACAAGATACACCAATACCTCTGTGCACAATCCCACAGAGTGCCCAATTACAAGATATCCAAGATTCCAATGTCCTCTTGCTGCCGACCTCCTCTGCAACAGACCTCCACCTAGTGCCCAATTACAAGATATCCAAGATTCCAATGTCCTCTTGCTGCCGACCTCCTCTGCAACAGACCTCCACCTGCTTCAAGCTTCTCCTTGTGCACACCTTGCACCAAGCTTCCACAAAGGGGGGAGGAGTGAATACCTGCTGTCGGCAAGCGTACACTGCCAAAGGACCTTGAGATACTTGGGGGAACTCTAGCTTAGCACACCTCTGCACCAAAAATCCTTGGTCACTCTCTATGCACCTTGCACTTCCACTTCTGTGCGACGTACTCTGGTGACTCTGGCACTTCCCTCTCTTGCTCCCCCTAGTCTATGCTCTCTTGCTTACTCTAACCTTGGTCCAAGAAATGGCTCTTCCTTGATTTTAGTGTGTCGATCACGTACGCTCCTAACTGCAAGTGAATCTTGGTGCTCACTTTGATGTCCCAAGATGGCTCTCACAAGTGGCAGCCAACTACTCACTGTTTTGTCCTGTAGTGACTTTAGTCTAAAACCAAAAATTTTAATGGGGGGCCATACTTTCACCTGCGTACACTTTGCCGCTTCACATGCCTTCACATTTCCTTTTAATTCTTCACTTTTGCACATAAGGGGGGGTTCACCTGAACCTTCCAAAACACTTTAAAACACACTTTGAACCTTAGGGAAATTAGAGAAAGTACCTCTGCAACTTGCAACCTATTTTCTCCAATTTACCCTTTGTGGACCATTCATTGTGCACTACCTGTGCACTTTGACACCTGCACTTACGCACTTTGACTTTGCACCTGTTGACTTTGACCTTGACCTTGTTGACTTTGACCTGTTGACTTTGTCTGCAGTTGACTTTGACCAACATGACATTTATGGGCTCAACAGACTCCAAGGAGCAGGATCATCCAAGGCTCATGAAACCCAAAGGGAAAGAACTAGAGAGAGACCAAAGGTAAGCTTTGCACACACAATGGACAGAGATAGATCAGGACATGAGGGTGAAAGACCTGAAAGAGAGAGACACCGAGCACATAGACATCAAAGAGATGAACATGGTTTTCCATTTCCTAGACCGTGAGATCACCCAAGAACCCTTAGAGCTTCTCAAGTGGTTAAGGCAATGAAGAACTATTTTGATGGATTCAAAGACCCTTATGATCATGTGGCCGAGTTCAAACAAGTGTTAAGAGCTGAGCAGGTTGAGGACTTGTTCACACAGTTTGAGGCATTTGGTTTGACTCTTAAGGGTACTGCCTTAGCTTGGTTTCAACCCTTGATTAGTTGCAACTACTAAGAGATAGGTCAATTGCTAGGAGAATTCATTGTAGAGTTCTCCAAGAGTGGTATTAGGCATAACACGTCATCCCTAATCCACAGCTTCAAGCAGACACCCCAAGAAACAGGTGACTTGCAGGAAGACAGTTCAGACAATACATAGAAAGATGCCCTATTCACAAGTTACCCACACCAGCCAAACAAGATGTTTTGTTTTTAGATGGCTTGCTAATCACCAAGTTGAGATCATATGTGTACTTGAAAGAGCCTAGATCCATAGAGAAGTGTGTGCGGATATGTACTGACATAGAAGACAATTTGGGTGAGTTAGGACTGTCCAAACTCTATAAGGAATTAGACAGTTCTACTAGTCATACCTCAAGAACCTCCATTGAGATAGATGAGATCCCTGAGCAAGTTGCCAAGAAGCTAGGAGTTCAAAATAGACAAGCACCAAGGGTCGCCTCATTGAAGCGATGCTACAACTGTGGAGGAGACCACATGGCTAATGTTTGCACGATGATGTTTACAATAGGCAGGCTGTCAGATAAAATTATCAACAACCTTACCAACAGGGTAGGTATCAGAATCAATACTAATAGCCATATTATAGGCCGCAACAACAATATCAGGCACCATATAGGCCACAACCAGTCCTATGCATTCTAGAAGTTCCCCTGATCCATCTTGGATGCATGAAGATACTCATTTGTGGATGTGCAAGGTTGGAGAGGAAGAGAAAAGATGCCTAAAAGCGGAGAAGAAGGAACTTCTCAAGAAGATAGACCAGTTAAATACCCAACATATACACCAATGATATTTCCAAATGAGGAATTTGAGCCTCACAGTTGGGCAGAAATCTTGGCCACCATGGACATTGCAGTCAATGAAGAACAATGGACACCTCATTGTGATGAGGAGGGTTATGATATTTCAGTGTTCATGTGTCAGCCCTTGCTAGAAGAATGTGACCCTAGTGACTTCATAGAAGAAGAAGAGAACAATGATGATCTAGACTCCATTGTGATGGATAGTTGCTTTACCTCATAGAAGCACTATCTAGAAGATGTCAAAGTATTTACTAAAAAAGAAGAAGAACCTCTCACAAGCATTAAAACTGTAAATTCAAAGGATGGAAGTGAGGGTAGTTGAAAGAAAAAGAAAAGAAAAGTAGTGAAACAAGAAGAGGATGAATCATTGTTCGAGGTACCAGAAAATTTCAAGAAATATGAAGTTGAAGATCAGAAAATTTTTGTACAAATGCCTAAGAGAGAGGCCATCGTAGGAGAATCATATGATAATAAAGAAAAGACCAAAAAAATTGTAGTAACTATTGAAGAGAATGAAGAGCGATGTACGTATATAGGAGATGACCTAAGTGCAAATGAAGAAGCAGATCTTGTAGCTCTATTAAGGGAATATTTGGACGTGTTTGCATGGCACTATAGAGATTTGAAGGGAGTAGATCCAAAAATTTGCTCTCATACGATCCCCATGATTGCTGATGCCCAGCCCACCAAACAAAAGCCCTACACATATAATGAGGCTTATGCAACTGAAATCAAAGAAGAAATTGATAGGCTGATTGAAGCGGGATTTATTTATGAAATTGAGCATACTAAATTGGTATCCCCCATTGTAGTGGTGCCCAAGAAGAATGGAAAGTTGCAAGTGTGCATTAACCTAAAAAAAGTTAATGTTGCTACGATTCGAGATAGTTATCTGCTTCCAATCACTAAACCTCTTTTGGAGCATGCTGCAGGCAAGGAAGTTTATAACTTCCTTGATGGATTTTCAAGTAACAATCAAGTAGCCATTGCCCCATAAGATCAACACAAAACAGCTTTTGCCACAGAGTGGGGAATCTTTGCATTCTGTGTGATGCCATTTGGGATCACCAATGCACCTGCAACATTCCAAAGGCTCATGTGTCCTGTCTTCAAAGAGTTCTTGCAAAATAGGTTAGAAGTATATGTGGATGATTTATGTGCTCATTCCCAAGAAAGAAGATACCACATCCTTGAGCTCAGACAGATCTTCAACAAGTGCAAAGAATATCGAGTGTGTTTGAATCCAGAGAAGTGTGTGTTCATGGTATGACAAGGTAAAATCTTAGGTGACATTGTTTCTAAGAATGGAATATCAACACATGAGGACAAAGTAAGAGCCATCCTGGAGTTGCCGAGGCCAAGGAATGTCAAAGAGGTACAAGCCTTTATGGACCATTGTGGATATTATCGTAGTTTCATCCACATGTATACAATCATAGCCAAACCTCTTTATGCCTTTCTAACAAACTTTGAGTGAAACGATGAATGTAAAAATTCCTTCAATGAACTGAAGAGACGTTTGTGCACAACACCAATATTGACCACTCTTGATTGGATTAAGCCATTGCATGTCCACATGGATGCATCCAATTATGCAATAGGATGTGTGCTAGCAAAACCCAAAGGTGAAGGAAATTTGGATTTGCCTATAGCATATGCTAGTAGACAGCTAAATTCGGCTAAACGAAACTATACAACAACAGAAAGAGAAGGCTTAGGCATGGTATATGTTGTGAAGAAGTTTAGACACTATCTATTGGCCAACAAGTTCAAGTTTTTCAGTGATCATCAAGATTTATTATATTTGGTCAATAAACCATGCAATATAGGACACTTAGTTAGATGGTTCCTCTTACTAATGCAATACGACTTTGAAGTGGTAGTTAGGAAAGGCAAGACCCACCTCAGGGCAGATCACCTTTCTCACATCACTTTAGGAGAGTCACCACAAGGAGTTTTTGATGAATTGCCCAATGCTTATCTGTTCAATTTAGAAGTTGTACCTAAATGGGCAAATAACTTGGTACTTGTCCTAACCTTCGGACCTGCAAACAAGAATGTGAAAACAAAGAAAGAGGAAATTGTAAAATCACAAAAATATCAAATATTGGTAGGAAGCATGTACAAACAAGGTATAGAGGGTGTATTAGCTTGTTGTGCTGAGGACGATGAACATAGCAGTTGGTTGCAACAAGCCCATGAAGGATTGCTAGGAAATCGGCTGATCTGTTGTAGTGCATATGCCATTTCACTTTAAACTTTCCAACACCTACAAATCCGAAGAAAATACCATTCTTCTTGATGCTCTATGGTATGTGGAATGCTTGTTTGATGTGAGTATCATGATAAACTCTCATGGTTCCCATGGCATAATACAAAGGAAAGAAACCAAAATATGTGTTTTTTTCTTGTATTCCAAAGTAGTTCTTATCACTGATTGTATGATTTCCATTTTCCTGATTACACACCCTTCAAAGCTATGTTCATAATTCTCAAGCCAATTCTTTCTAACCGTTCACAATTTGGCAATCATCCAACTTCGAAAAAAAAGACTAACTTACCATTGGAATCCTCATTTGTAACTTCATAGTACTAAACCATTGTTTTTTGTATTCTTTCAACATCAACATAAACATTGTTGTACTCATAATTTGAATAAGATAGCTGCAATGAACCCTCAACATATTTACATCTACCAAGAAAGCTTGCAACATCTGAATTGGACTCATTTAAATCCACATGCACATTGAATGGTATTGGAATTAGGGGATTCATAAATCCCTTTTATCTATGTGCACTGTCAACAATATTAAAAAGCACTTGATACCCATTCAAACTTATCATACCTATTGCATAAAAAACATCTAGTAATATATTATTGTGGTGTCATCAAGCCCATAAATTCTTTATAGTCTTTATGCTAAAATTCCTCCCAAAGATTATTATTTGATGGATCATCAAACATTTGCAAAATGTCTTGACATTTGACATTGCATTTGACCATTTGAACTCTTCTTCTTTTTATAGCAAACAATGCTCTGCAATCTGGTACAGAAAAAGTTGGGAAAGCCTAACTACACCCCTAGATAGAGATAAGCAAAGTCATGAGAAAATGAAATAAGCAAGCAAGTGGCTTGTTGGATTTTCGGAATTCAATAAAATAAGTGGAAAACTTGTGGAACTCATACAAGGAGAGAAACAAAGTGAAATGATGTTTATATAGAAATTTTACTTTTCTTAAAATCTAGCTAATCACCCACCAGTCAGTGTAGGTGCACTTTTTGGTGGGTAATTGATGATATTTGAATTTGATTCAAGAGCTTGTAACTTGATTCTATGATTTGGGACCTCAATTTGTATTGATCGAGTCACAATACTCATGGATGAGTCCTTTTGTATGGTTGAGACTTGATTTTCAACACTTATCAATTGACCACTCTTTGAGAGGGTTTCCAAAGTTAGCAGTGCATATTTCTTTCCAAATCTTCCAAAGAGCTTCTCCCATAGTTGCATTCCACAAGAACATGGAATAATTGATTTGCTTCTCCAAGTAAGGATTGTCTCCATTTTATTTGAGTCTCAATGCCAAAAGTCTCCCATTAACTTGCCAAAATAAAAAGCTCCTTCAGCATGAAAAGAAGGGGTGTCGCAAGCCTTCTCTACCATTTAGGAATGCTTACACCATGGAAGGACTCCACAAATTTTCTTAGCTTTGACATTATTCCATATTCGTTGGTGGAGAAATTACCACATCAAAATAGATTATTTATTCTCAATGAGGGGATGTCATATGGCAAGGAACCTAAAGTCCCATCTGATACATGATCAATTCAGAACATTTTCTATTAAACAAGATATTAAACTCAAGAATCTTCTTGAAACAAGGTATTTTTTCCATGATATTGCCATTGTGTTATTTCATACCTTCTATTGGAGGGGGATCATGACCAAGAATGAAGCAACACTTTGAGTTATCCCAAGCATTGATTATGTCTTGTAATAGGCACCATTCTTCATAGACCAACTCTCCAAGTTGGGTTAGTGTCCTGAAATATGATCCATTTTCTTCTATCTTGATTCCAAAGATTCGTCCACAAATGAAACCCTATATTCCATAACTTCTTTGTTCTTGGGGGCTAGCACAATAGACAACCCTAATTTCCTTGATTGGGAACCAAATTGAATTATTTTTCCTAATCTTTTTGCTAGCCGACTTCCACTCTTTGTTTATTTTGAGTTAATTGTTCATCTTCTTCCAACTTTTCAATAACGAACAAAACTAATTCAAGCCTCTAGAAGTAACATGGAATGTAGAGAACAACAAGGTGATTACTTTGTGACCCTTTCACCAATGTAGACCAATGTCATTATTGAAAATTAGTTTCATCAAGGAGGTATCCATATTGCTTCATGCTTTAATCAACCATTTTGTTGCTAAACTTTCAATGTCCAAAATGTTGAGTGTGACTGGTTCTTTTTTGCTCGTACAAATATTTCATTTAATTTTGGGTATGCCTCTCTTATTGAGATCACCCATCCAAAGAAAAGTTCTATAAATTATTTCCAACTTTGTCAGATCTTTATCTTTCAATCTCTTACATGATTGAAAATAGATAATCAAGGCTATAAGGAACTTGTTGATCACCATAGCATAATCTGCCAAGTTGATTTGCATTCCTTTATAGTAGCAAAGTTTTTTGTCAATCTGCCATAATCGAGCTAACCCATAATAACTCAAATCCCAAGAGAATACCCAAGAGACAAAAGATTTGACTAATGGGTATCATTTGACATCCCTCTTACAAAAGAAATTATGGTTGTTAATGACCTTGAATGTAGATTTCAACTGGTTTATTTGCGATCCTAAAGCAACACAAAAGGTATCTAGATAGTGCAAGAAGGAGGTGATAGTCTTGAGATCATTATGTAAGAAAGGATTCATGTTATCAATGAATGCTTTCTAGTCTTGTCTTGCATATAAGATAGCACAAGTCCAAGGATTTTGCCAATATGGGCATGATAGTTAACCAAGAAACCCATGCCATCAATAAAAATAGAAAAAAGAAAAGGAGCCACTTGAAAGCCTTGTTCGATCAATCATTTCAATATTATAATTGAGAGAGTTAGCCCCAAATACTAATGCACACAGTCCCATTTCCCATAAGCTTCAAGGCCATCTTGATAAACTTTGGGTTGCATCCAAGGTCTCTCAAAGATTGTAGAATGAGATCCCATTTGTGTCCATTATAGGCTTTGTCAAAATGGATTCTGAGAAATAGAACATCCTCTCAAGTTTCCCCACAAAGACAAGTCCTTCCCAAATGTCCATAATAGCCTTGAGGATGGAATTTCACTTAATGAACCCTTTTTGTTCCTCATTGATCCAAGAGTGCAGGTGGAAAGAAATGCAATTAAAAAGAACCTTTGTGAATATCTTGTAGTCCATTTGTAGCATCATGATAGGCCTCTAGTTTTCAATCCTATTCTTACATTCTTTTTTTATGAATTCATTTTGTTACCTTCATTCAAACAATCAAGAAATATGCCAAAGTACATGGCCTCTTGCCAATCCAATCATAAAGGGGTCACCAAAACCTACTTGAAGGAGTTCAAGGACTTGAAGAACTCATTCATAAGACCATCCAAACCTCTACTTTTACCATTTGGAAGAGAATCAATTTCTTCTAGAATTCTTGTGTTTGTGAAAGGAGAACCAAGGAGCACCATACTTTGCGATACGCTTTTGGCTCTAACTCTAGAGATGGAAATCATACAGTTCTACCTATGAGAAGAAAGTAGCATGGTCAACCCTAGAATTTTGTGAAGTGGTTGACAATAAGAGCACATTTGTCTTTGTCTATTTTGCACTGCATATGGAGGCTATCAATCATGTGTCACAGAAGAGAGATTGTGGCTTTTGGAGCTAGAAAGAGTAAGTGTGGTTGAAGTTATCTTGAGGGCAGCTTTGTGAAGGTGAGGTGACCAAGTGATTGCTCTAAGAATTCGATTTGAATCAGGAGAAAATGTAAGAGGAATTGTGACCGGTATGGTGAGTGAGGTATTGTGGGTTTGAGTGAGATTTTTTGTGATATAGGCACTTAGAGAAGGGGAAGGAAGCACTAAGAGCACATACATTAACTTGGTTTTTTAAAATAATTGCTTGTGTGTGAAAAAATCCAAATTTCATGACCGATTGAGTTCAAGTATCATGATACTTGAATTCCCGAGTGTCGCGATATTTGGTAGGTATCGTGTATCACCAATACCTTTCAATCCCCAAGTGTCGCGATATCTAGGTCTCGTGTTACATTGGGTCGAAAATCAAGACACCCAAGTGTCGTGTGTCGTGACCGCTTAGATATCGAGTATCATGACACCCAAGTGTCGTGTGTCATGATCGCTTAGATATCGAGTATTATGACACCCAAGTATCATGTGTTGTGACCACTTAGATATCGAGTATCATGATACCCAAGTATTGTGTGTCGTGACCGCTTAGATATCGAGTATCACGACACCCAAGTATCGTGTGTCGTGACCGCTTAGATATCGAATATCGTGACACCCAAGTGTCATGTGCCATGACCCTGAGATATCGTGTATCGCAGAGATGTATTTTGCCACACTTTTGTACATTTTTCATTTATGGAATATACAACTTTCTGTACATGATTCATTGTTCATTTTTGCTCATATAAGTTTATGTTTTGGTTGCCATTAGAGTACATAACACATGTACTCAGTTGGGCAGAGTGTATTGTCTTTTGCTAAACAACATCATGTTGTAGCAAAAGACAACACACTCTGCCCAAAAAAATTTGTACAGATAGGGTCGTCGGTATACGCGTCGGTAGCTCTAGTATGGATATCGGTATAGGCGTCGGTACACCAAGTGCGGGCGTCGGTATGGACGTCCGTATAAGCGTTGGTAATACTGGTGTTTATACGGACAGCTATACCGACGCTTATATCGACACCCATATCGACGCTTTCTTTTCGACACGTATACTGACTCTAACACCAACGTCCCGAAGAAATCATGCCCGTTCATTTGCCTTGGTAGCAGCCTCGGTATACCCTCAATATGTTGTAGTGACATGAATCAGCAATCTTGTATTTATATCTGAAAAGGAACTTTGCATTGATCCTCAAAGGTGCTCTTCATGAATTTCCTCTTCTAGAATTTTATTGATGTTCGTAAGCACATAGGCCAGCAAAAACAAATATTGTTGTATACGCAAATTAGGTCAGCAAACATAAATAATGTTGTACATGAAATACGCGAGGAAGAAGATAAACAATTTGTCTTTCTCACACAGAGACAGAGTTATATCAAACAAAGAGGCTCCTCAATATATATCTATGAATGAACATTCTTGTAATTTTCTTTTTTTTTTAATTAAAGGGAGAGTTCAATCTTATAATCTAGCTTGAATTAGACCATAAGATCTAATTAAAGAGACATTTAGTTCTTATGATCTTCTTAGGCTTAAATTAATAGAGAGTGAAGGAGTTCAATAAAATGCATAGTAGTCCAAGCTCACGTAACCTAGTGATTTGACGTCTTGAATCTTTGAGAGGAAGTCCTGAGTTCAAGACTTGGCAGGACATATCTTGAGTTCCTGAAAATGGTTGCCTCTACCTTATGAGGTTGGTTGTGTGAGTGTGTTTCCAATTCATTGTACTCTCAAAAAAAAATGGATAGTACCATGATGGAACCCCCCAAATGTCACACACGCAAGCAAGGGTAGAACATTTAGAAATTATTTGGGATTAACACGGCTCAAAAGCTCACTATAGGAACAAGGAAAGGATTGCCCTAAGATCAAATGAGGAGATTGATTTGAACTTTTGAAACATTGGCCGCAACACGCACAGCCTTTGCTACTATCAGTAGAGTCCATTGAAAATACTCGAGGGCCAATAAGAGACCTCCTCGAAAGGCATAATATCTATTTCATCTCAAGAATGGGAGCTGTCCAACCAATGCAACGCAAGGAGATCAAAGAGAGGCAAAAGACACAGCCATCCAAGCTGCGCTTATGGACAATCTTGTATTTTTCTTGGAAAAGAGAGATCCACATGTTGATGTATCTCTGTGCTTCCGATAATGCTTGTTGTCGTTCTCCATGCTGTATATGCGCGTGTGTGTGTGTGTATGCTGTATATGCGCGTGTGTGTGTGTGAGAGAGAGAGAGAGCTTACGTTCACAACACACAGAGAAACATAGCGAGAATGGAATGGGATTACGTCTCTATGCACACATGGTAGATAATCAGAACTTGGGAAGACAATGAAGGAAATCCTACCGTAAGGCAATGGCTGATGAAGAACGCCGACATTTCTGGTTCGAGTTTGCTTTTTCCTTTGTTTCGTTCCTTTTTTTTCTCTCGCTCTCTCGAGTAAGTGGGATGCTTTGCGTTTGGTCGTTTTGTTTTCTCTGACTCAGCACTTTTAACCCGCGTAGGCGCATTCTGCGCATGCGCTATGAGAAAAACTCAGCATTTTACCTACTAATTTGCTTTCTTCCTCATTCTGCTTTTTTATAATCGGCTTTTTTTTTCCAGCATTTTACGTACTAATTTGCTTTCTTCCTCATTCTGCTTTTTTATTATCGACTTTTTTTTTCCAGCATTTTACGTACTAATTTGCTTTCTTCCTCACTCTGCTTTTTTATTATCGGCTTTTTGTTCCAGCATTTTATGTACTAATTTGCTTTCTTCCTTGTTCTGCTTTTTTATTATCGGTTTTGTTTTTCATGGGCCATGCATTGGTTGGAGAAAGCCAGCAATTTCTGTACTAATTCGCTTTCTTCGTCATCGTGCTCTTTTTTTTTCAGCTTTTTTCTGTGCATGAACCCATGCATGGTTTGCTTTCCCTTTGTTTTCCTTTCCTTGTCATATTGCTTTTTTCTTCTCGTTTTTTTTCTTAAAGGAAACTATGAAAGAGAGTAATATTTACGATGAGAAATTACAAGGAACTCAATATGGTTCGTGACGATGCATAGAGGCACACACACATAGTAAAAAAACACAACTCTAGGGTAGAACGAACTACCATCTGAGAGCGAGCCAGCTTAAAAATATGTTCACGTACAAGAGATTTAAATCTGGAATGTCAAGAGGTCACTTCTCTAGCAGTCGGGATATTAGTAAAGACCTTAAGTGTATTGTACAAAAGTACGAATAGAATCTATTCCTTTAGCAATTTTCGGTATTTTTTTAGCAAATTATTGTAGATAAGATATATTGGGGGTCCCAAGGCACTAGTGCCATTCACTTGTATCTTTTTCTTTCTTTTTTCATTAAAGTCCGAGAGAGTAGGCCAAGGCCGAACTTCCTTTTTACAAAAAAAAAAAGAATCTATTCCTTTGAGTGAAGATAGATTGGTTCCACTTCCTCCATAAGTTCCAAGGAGAATTAAATTTCTTCAAATGCCAGAGAACATCAGGTTTATAAGACACAGAAGTAAGAATCTCCTAAAAACCCAACCTGTGAGGTAATGGATTTGAATCCAATGAGACAGGGCAATCTTGCAAGTAAAAAGCAAGTGATATATAACTTTGTTGCCAATCCAAACTCATGGTCAACAGCCAACCAACACAAAAGAGAGAGTATGATGCTCTAGTTTAAATCAAAGAATGTCAAGAGCTAAGTTGACCAATAATTTGAGCATCAATAACTCCAGTAGAAGAGTTCAATTAGATTTTATTCCCTTTGTTGGAGCTATTCTGGTTCTAATCCCTCCATGTGTTTTAGAGGGTCTTAATTTTCCTCAAACGACAAAGAGCTTCACGTCTATAATAGTCTCCTAGAAGAGTCTCCTACAATCCAAGTTGTGAGATAAATTAAGTTGAATCCAATAAATTTCAACGTTTTTGCAATTTTCAATCAAGTGAAAGATAAATTTATCATACCCACATACTAAAATCTACCCATCATTAATATCAACCATATTATCTATGTTGCCACTCCAGACACCTTGGCATGTAACTAGCCAATGCAGCAAAGAGTGAATGAAGTTGAGATGATACGCCCAAGGTTTAGTACATTTGTGCGTCCATTCATGACGGAATCGTTGTTCCATTTGTTGCTAAGTTTATTCAGCAGTTGAAAGACACATCCTCTTTGAAGCTTGCAGATCATATGGTTTTTGAGAATAATATTCCGCATAATAGTCTTCCATCTGGAGGGTGAACAGAATGAAAGATCATTAAACATATACATAAAACCATACTGATCAAAATTGTAGAAAATGGAGAGGAGATGATTCATCAATTGTCTAGGAGGTCTATTTCTAATAGTTTCAGTAGCCTTTTGGCCATCAACAAGGGCATCAAAAATGTTTTGGATAGATCCAACACCAATTTCTTTTATAGAACTAGCACAAGAGAATAAGTAGTGTCTCTTCCCTTTGTTAAACACATATTGATTCCTCTCTCTCCAAATGTGTTGAAGAATTTGAACTCTTCACAAATTCTAGAGAATAACATCAAGTCTATAACAAGCACCAACGATCACATCTTGCATACCCAATATGTGAGGGAACATAAGTTGATTGATTTATTGATCACATTCTTGCATTGTTGAGCATTCTTGCAAGTATAGAACAAGTAAAGACTATCTTCATCTTCCCCACAGACCATACATTTCCCATCAATAATACTAGCTTTCTTAGCTTTGGTACTAGTGGAGATAGCATTTTCAATAATCAAACATTGCAAAATAGAGTCTCTAATGTTAAGGGGAAATACCCAAATAGTGATAAATTTGCATCTCCATTGAAGAGGAGTCCACTTAATATTCCATCTATTGTTGTTTTTATTGCAGTAGATGGAATATTCAATGGTCCATCCATAGATCCTCTATGTCGTAGTCCATCCATTGATCCTCTATGCAGCTCGAAGTATTTATACATAGCTTCGGTGGTATCCTTAAGTGTGACTTCTTGATGGTTAGTACAAGCTAGACTCTCGATAGCCAAAAACTCCCTCCATCTAAGGAGGACCTATTTTCAATGAGAAGAAAAACAAAAGAAGGTAAATAATAGACATATCCATCTAAGGATGACCTATTTTCAATATAAAGGAAGTTCGGCAATAGCCTACTCTCCCGGACTTGAATTAAATTAAGAAACAAAGGTACAAAAGAAGGGGACTAGCGCCCACGGGACCCCCCAAATCCCACAAAGCAGGGGAAACTTGTATGAGTTCTAGGTTGCATTACATAGAAGGTTGATCACCCTCTCATCGCCCTCATGTGGGGCCCACTTGGGTTTGAGCTTGTCTTTTATCAAAATGAGGACTTTATGGTGCCTGAAGGGGGGGGGATTTCTTACAGTTAACAATCCTTTTGCCAAGGAGGAATAGTGATTTCTCAATCGACCATTCCTTGGGGGTATCGCCGAAGTTGAGAGCACACCTCTCCCGCCATATTTTCCACAAGACTTCCCCTCTGATGGCGTTCCAGAGTGTCGCGGAGCAGCCGATCGCTTCTCCCAAAAGGACTTGTTTCCAACTAAGCTGTTTTTGAAGTCTGATTTTCTTTTCAACCGTCTGCCAGATTCTGAAGGAGCTGGGGCAGGAAAGGAAGATGTGTGCGACATCTTCAATCGCCCGGTGACAGCGTTTGCACCAAGGAGGGACTCCGCAAATTTTGCTAGCCTTGTGGTTAGTCCAAATTCCACGATGTAGAATTTGCCAAAGGAGGACAGACTTCTTAATCTCGATCAGAGGGTGCCAGATACCCATGAATTTCATGTCCCATCGAAGCCGCGTCCAAGACAGGCACCACTTCTTGTTGAGACTGATCTGGTGGTCAGTCGTCTCTTTGATGTTTGGGATTTTGAGTAGGTTATTTCCATTGTGCCATTTGAGACCAAGCGAGTTCGGTGCATCGTGTCCCATGAGAAGGCGAATCTTGTGCCGATCCCATGCGAGGCATCTGCTTTGCAAAGTGTTCCACTCTTCGTAGGAGATGTTTTTGCAGGGATCAATATCCTCGAAATTGATCCAGCCGTTGGTGTCATGTTTCCAGAGGTGTTTCCATTTTTTGAATCCTTTGTGCCATAATCTCTTGGCATTTCGAATGTTCCACGATTCCACACTCCGGATGCCATGTATCGGGAACCAGATAGAGTCGTTTTGTCTGATTCCGGCCGCCCACTTCCATTCCTCACTAATTCTTGTGAAGCTTTTGACTTTATTCCAGCCCTTCCAAAGGGAGCACACGAGATTGGAGCCTTTCGGGAAGACAGGGATCGGGGAGAATAGCAGGGTCATGATGTCGAGATTCTTCCAGTTTGGGAACCCCATGAGAGCCAACTCATTCTTGTTTCTGAAGATCAGCTTGGCCCACGAGGCCTCCCTGTTGACCACAGACTCTGGCGGCTTGAGGAGGAAGTGAACAAAGGAAAACACCAGGCACAGAAAGGTCTCCGAAAAATCAGAGCAGTGTTGAGATATGAGGAAGAAATACAAAGGAAAAACTTGCAAATCTTCTTCAAGGAGTGGTGGGCCGGCAAAGCCGACAAACCCACCAAAGAGATGTGCCGTATGCTCCTGGGAACCTCGAACCCCCTCTCCCACCATAGAAGGGACTGCATGGCTGCCATTTCTAGGGTTTCCCCCCGGAGAACCTTCTCCCCCTGCTTCATGCCCTATCTCTTCGGTTGGTTTGCTCAGCTTCAAGATCTCGGATGTAGTCAGAAATTCACCAAGATGATCGCGATCTATTAGACAAGGATGCCCTCTGGCCCCCTTCTGTTTGCCATTGCCACTGAGGGGCTGAGCAGACTGGTCGCGCATCATGTGGAGACTGGCAATATCAAAGGCCCCACGACCACAGTCAAATCACCATGAGACTATTTGCCAATGATAATACCAGCCTGGAGACTTTCTGGAGGTGTCTTGCTATCTATTGTGAGGCCTCTGGATCCAAAATCAACCACTCTATGGAGCAGCTTAACTATTGGAAAGGTATCTTCTTGCTGGAGACCGAACGAGCAAGGCTTTCTTTGGACGGGCGATCACAATAGAAGGGGGCTTGGTATCCTGGACATTGGGAGTTTGGCCAACAAACTGGCTGCCAAATGGAGGATGACCTATTTTCAATGAGAGAAAAAAGAAGGTAAATAATGGCATATCTAGACATCAACTCACCTCTCTAGCGCTAATCATCCCAAACATTAAGGCCACATTTCATACACTTATGTTCTCTTATTCATAAGTTGATATTAGATTTGACGTTGAGTCAACATATTTGAATAGAATTCTACAAAAATAATTTAGTACATCCAAAAATCTCTTTGGTTGGAGAATGATTCAATTTAACTTTTCCTTCCAACAATTACACATGTTACAAATAAGAGAGCTACCGACAAAACTAAATTGATTATGAGAAATTCTTATAGTGGAAAAGTTGTGCTCTTTCAAAGACATGTAGCTTCTAAGAATATAAACAAATATTGGTTCTCCATTTAATGAGACTTGCCCAAAATTTAGAAGAATTAATGGCTTTGTCAATCCATTTTGAAGACATGTTATTGGACATCTTAATAGGGTAGAGCACATCCAATACTCTCTCATTTTTTGGGAAAATAGCAAGAGAACTAGGAAAATTTAGGAACTTTACGTATGATTTTTCCTAGAAAGCATGCAAACCTGGTTTATCTCACTTTTGGTAGGCTTCAAATGAAAAAAAAAAGTCAGACTAGGCCTCACGTAATGATTGAAAACAAACAATCTATTTGAAAGAGATATTTTAAGAAAATAGTATTTTCAAGAACTTAGCTTTGACTTTGTTCATAAGAAAAAACCCAAGCCCATATTTGGGCATTAATGAGTTTAAACTCCCTAGATATAACAAGTAGTTTGAACATGACACCATCTTTTATTATTTCACATCCCTATTGAGTGAAACATTGGGGAATATGATCATTAGAGGTTTTGAAGGATGCCTTCTTGTGATCGACCTAGGAGTCACTAGCAAAAGCAACGATGGAGAGACAGTCTAAGAAATTTCTAGTTTGCGAGTCTTGTCTTTTCTAGTACTGATAGAATCCTTAATTAACAAGTTTAATGCATCATTAGTGATCGAAAATAAGAAAGGGTCCATGGGGCATTTTTTTCTAATAGATCTCTAAATTCTAAAGGGAAAAGAGGTGGCATTCTCAAAGAGGATATGAATGTATCTTATGAATCTTTTACCAGTTCAAAGGTCCTAAAGGGAATCTAAGATGAAATCTCATAATCGATAAAGCACCATTCATGAGAGGAGGAATCACACTTGGGTCTAATTTTCAAGTTATCTCCAAGGATCTTCAACTCTTAGACACAAATGAACAAGGGGGAGTACGAAAGATCTGAACGCAAGTTATTGGTGGTTTTATTATAAACATAGTAGACAAGACCTTTGCAACTAAATGCGAAGTGCTTGACTAGGTTGAAAGTCATTTTCTATAATTTTTGGAGGGCTTAGACATTGATATCAAGGCACAATTAGGGTCAGAATTCATTTCTACTTTTTGTTTAGGCGTAAACATGACACACGAAGGATATTCCGAATCTTCAACATGGGTCATGGGAGCATCCTCATAGAGCTTACTATCACTATCGAAATCTTAAATATACTTGTGATCATGAGCCTCCAAGCCTGAGATGAAGACACTATCCTCATTTTGGAGGATATTTAGTTGAGTAGGGACATTTTGAGTAATGGATCATTCAGAACGAAAAGCAATAATTGTCAAATTGCCTTTTTTGTTTTATAGTACCCACAAAAATCCAACCTTTAAATTATTGTTGTCATTAACAAGAGAGGAAACTTTGGGGAAAGGGCATCGAGAATTTACCTGATCAAATATTATCTTAGTATGGGAAAAATTGTCTTTCCTTCAGTATTACCTTGTCTATTTTCCTCATCAAAATCAAGCAAACTAAAAACATCCTCAAATAAAACATCACAAGGACTTTTAGAATTATTGAAATTCTTTTTCTGAATAAATATTTTTTTAGAAACATTGTCAACGTTAGAATAACTAGCACCAACAAGAATACTAGAATTCTCAGTAGCATTATCAACCAAAGTTGTAGATATAATCAAGGAAAAATCTTTAATAATATGCCCTTATTTATAATAGTAAAATTACCATTTGGAATATTTTTATCTTGTCACCTCCTTATTCTTTAGTGAAATGATGGGCAACAATGACTTGTTTGGCATGCTCCAAGCTAAGGTTAAGCTTGATGGGACCAACTATACAATGTGGTCTCACAACATGTTCTTTTTGCAAAACAACTTTGGAACGTATGGAAGATGTAGATCAAAGACGCACAGGTTCTTCTATTTCACAGTCTACCATCACAAATGGAGCTTCTTCTTCAAGTACAGTGGTTACTCCTTCTCCACCTACATAGCAGAAACTTAGATGGGAGGGAAAAGATGCTCGAGCTCATGCATTGATAGTGCTTTCTATGAAGTTTCATATAGTTCCACACATTTGGTCTTATTCTACATCAACAAAGGCATGTGACACTCTTCTTTGTGTGCGACGCAGAGAAGTGAAGTGCAAGGTGTGCATGAAGAGTGACTAAGGAAGTGTGCAGAGAAGTGCTAAGCTAGTCATCCCAAGGATCCCAAGGTCCCGTTGAAGATGTGCATGTGCCGGGTATTTGGTATTTTGTGATTGATCACTTTGTGGGATTTTGCACAGAAGCATTGGATTGTATTTTGCATCACCATTGTATTTTTCTTCTTATAATCAAATCGATAGAGGCTTCCAGTGTGTATCTTTCTTCTTATCTTTCCCTTTCCTCCTACAAACACTCAAATCCCTTCTTGTCCAAGAGTCCCCCATCAAAATTTGGCATGCCCGGTGGGACACCAAGGAGATTTGAGCATAGGAGAAACCAAGTGCAAAGTGTAGAAGAGGTCAAGTGTTGACAGTACTACAGTGCTACTTCATTGAGCTAAGAGGTAAATATTCTTATCAATTATCTCATACTAAGAGGACTATGAATAGCCCATGACCGCAACCCGGTCCCAAACATTGAGGGTCACCTCCAAACAAACAAGAAGGAAGGCTATTAGAAGATCCCCCTAGTCCACTTTCATCAACTTCATCAGTAAAGAGCATGGCAGGATAGGTAGACTTGGAAATCCTACTATCAAGATTAAAATTTATAAATTTCCTTCTTTCAAAGGCTTAGCTCAGGAAGATCCTGATGAGCATAATAGAATGTTTTTAGCACTATGCATAACTAGAGGCCTAATGGGAAGAGAGGATGCCTTTTTGATACTCTTCCCTGCCACATTAGAAGGGTTACCAGATAAATGGTTCAGCCATTTTGCTGAGATCCATTTCACCACTTGGGACTTAATGAAAGATGCATTCAAAAATCAATTCCAGTATGGAAATACTACAGAGATCATCATAGAGGAATTAGAAAACTTGAGATTGGGTCCAGGTGAGAAGTTTCCAGAGTTTGTGACTAAGGCCAAGGCACTAATGGCTAAATTGACCAATCCACCACATGATTTTTTTGTTAAGAAATGGTTAGCTAAGCCACTTCTAGTGACCACCCAATGTAAAATCAAGGAATTAGTGTTGCCCACAACCTCCATAGAGGAGTTCATTAACACAGCTACATGGCTGGAGCAGATAAGGCAACAGTATGGAGCCATTTATTCTCAACTACCCTATTCTACAAAAATGGAGGATCCTGTAATCCAGCTAAGGAAAGAGCTGGAGTGCTTAAAAAGGAATAAGCCCCTCAAAGAGGAGGAGGATGTTGTTACTCAGTTGAGGAGGGAGATTGAGGCACTAAAGCTCCAAAAGGACGAGGAAGGCCAAGCAGAGGAATTGGCTCAGCTGCGATAGGAGTTGTAGGTACTCAAAGGGGGTGCCATCAAGAGTGGACTTTGATGTGCCATGTGCAGCAAGCAAGGTCATATAGTAAGTGAATGTCCTGTGTTAAGTGTGACTTGCCAATTATGCAAGAAAGCTATTCATGAGGCCCATGAATGCCAATCAAGAGGAATGCCTACAACAACATATTGGACACAAGGAGGACCCCTTACCACTAGCAAATGTGATGGCGGCTGCACCCAATCAAGGTAACAATTACAACCCTAGATAGAGGAATAACTTTGGAAATGGGCCTAGGAGGCCAATCATTTGTTTTAGATGTGGAGAATGTGGGCACTACCAAAGTAGGTGCACTCTACCAAAAAATGTCCCTCCTTGTAGGAATTACCCAGAGGCCAGAGACCACTATACAAATTGTTGTCCTAAGAATCAAGCCTCTTCATCTGGGCCCCACATTCAAATGATTTCTGTGCACAAAGAAGAAATGTTAGGTCAAATCAACGGGCCATCACAATCTACCAGGGTGGTGCAGTTGGAAGAAATTGAATCTTTTACAGTGCAGACAAGAAGCAAGGGGAAGGCTCAAGTAGAAGTATGTCAAGAATCAAGAATTAATGGATTGAATAAATACAAAGAGACATCTAAAGACAAAGCCACCACATGTGCAGAGACAAGGCCAAAAGGAGATCTCATATGTACCAGTGATGCCATTGGGCATGCATTCAACAGGGCTCATGAGGAGTTTGATAAGTCAATTGGAGCCCATGCTCTAAAGGAATGAGAGGCTTCAAAACTACTCAAGTCCATGAAAAAGGAGGTTAGTATTTTTTATTTAATAAAGATAGATGGGAAATTTAGGTCCGAACTCTTGCAAATAATTGATGAGGCTTCCGCTACAAGTTTAGTGGCAAAGACTGTTGTTATGCATAAAGGTAAAATTGTAGGGGAAGCACCCCTTAGAGATTATAAGAGCCCTCGGCTGATAGTATCTATTAAAGGTTATGAGTTTCAAGGAGTTATTGTGGATGGTGGTTCTGGCATCAACTTGATGCCGAACATACAATGGAAAAGATTGGACTCCACCCTTCAAGGCCTGCAAATTTCACTGTTACTTTGGCATATCAAAGCAAAGTAAAGCCCTTGGGAATGATCCCAACAGTTTTGTTGGAAGTACAAGGTAATCTCTTCATTTTGGATTTTGTGGTTTTAAGACTACCCCAGGTTGAAGGAGGATTTCCCCTCTTAATTGGAAGACCATGGCTGAGGCATGCAAGTGTCATCCATGATTGGGGTAAAGACACTATGTGGGTACAAAACAAAGGGCAAGAACTAACACAGATACATTTAGAAGAGGGCCCAGATAATGAAGGGAACACCAACATGATGCAAACTGTTGGCATTTGCATGGAACCAGAAACAGAGGACAAACCCCAAATAGAGTTTGAGGAAGAAGAGGATATTCTAAATTGGCTCCAACCAGGCAACTCTTCCTCTTGTTTTGGAATTTTTCTTAATAATTCTTGCACAGCTGAATGTTATGATGAAAATGAGGAGAAAGTTCAAGTTGATGGATTGGGAGTGCCCATCACAAACTACAGAAGGGGCAGGAAGACACCCCTCAAGTACAACTTGGAGGAGGATGCAACAACAACAGAGAAGGAAGTTACTAAAGCTAAACACAAGGTAAAATATACTAGTGAAGAATGTTCTTTACCAATTCAAGAAATCCCTGCAGGATGGATGCAGGACAAGGAAGAATATATTGAGATCTAGAACACTCCACCTTATGCAACAATGCATGAAAAGCTATGGGAAGAAAACGAGGTTGGAGATGAGCATGAAGATACCATGGTAGAGAGAAACCCTATCAAAGAAATACAATTAGGCACTCAGGAAAATAATCATCCAATTTTGGTGGCTACTTGGTTGTGGAGCCACCGAGAGCTCCTTGAAAAGGTAAAATCTTTCTTGACCCACTATGCACATGTTTTTGCTTGGCATTATAAAGACTTAGAAGGAGTGACTGCCAATTATGGAGAGCATAGAATCCCTCTGGTTGATGGAGCCAAACCAATAAGAGGAAAGAGTTGTAGACTTAACCCAAAATATGCTGAAGTTGTTTATGTGGAGATACAGAAGATGGAGGATGCAGAAATCATCATTCCTATGAAACACTCAGCATGGTTGTCACCTATGGTTATAGTACCAAAGAAGAATACCAACAAAATCAGAATTTGTGTTGACTTTAGAGCACTCAACAAGATGACCATTCCAGATGGATTCCCCATGCCATTTGTAGAGCAGGTCATCGAAGAAGTGGCTGGACATGCAATATATAACTTTATGGATGGCTTTATTGGCTATAATCAAATATCCATACACCCAGAGGATCGTGAAAAGACTGCTTTTATCACACCTTGGGGAACATATGTGTATGTAAAAATGCCCTTTGGACTCAGAAATGCTCCAGCCACCTTTAACAGAACAGTCAACCTCATTTTTGGACCCTTATTGCTAGAAACACTTAGAATTTTCATGGATGAATTTTCTTCATTTTTAGGATCTAACAAAGAGACCCCTTTAGATTGCTTGGACCATCACTTGCGACAGCTGCACAATGTTTTTAAGAGATGTAGGGAGATTAAACTAAAGCTAAACCCAAACAAATGTCATTTCCTCGTGATAGAAGGAACCCTCTTGGGACATGTGGTGTCGGCTAAAGGTATGGCTCCAAAAAGTAGGTGCAATCTTCGCTCAACATAGTGAAGAATTCAAACTTGACACGCCTATTCAGTATTCTAGTTGAATTCTAACTAAAGTTGTAAAAAATTACAGCGCAACATAAAGGGAAGCTCTAGCAATGGTTTTTGCCGTACAAAAATTTCGCCATTATTTGCTAGGTGTGAAGTTTGTTATCATCACTGATCATCAACCACTCACGTATTTATTGAACAAGCCACAAGCAACTGGGAGGATATGGGGGTGGCTACTTTTGTTCCAGGAGTTTGATTTTTATGTAGTACATAGACTAGGCAAAGAAAATATCATGGCGGATCACCTATCCAAGATCAATACAATGGATCAAGCAATTGGAGTCAATGATGATTTGATGCTAATTTGTTCGCTGTACAAGCTCAAGGTTGGTATTATGATATCAAGAATTTCATTAAAACTGGAGCGTATCCAGAGAAGGCAAGTGCTATGCAAATAAAGAGACTACTAATCAAGAGCAGACCTTATACCTTCATTGAAGAAAAATTATATAGATAGGGAAAGGACAACAGGTTTAGGAAATGCATGGAAGAAGAAGAAGAAGTGAGGGAAGCCCTTCAATCTGCACATGAAGGAATAGGTGGTGGGCACCTTCCAGGACATATTATGAGTCAGAGGATCCTTGATGTTGGTTTATGGTGGCCTACATTATTCAAAGATGTAGATGAATGGGGAATGGCATGTGACGTTTGCCAAAGGTGTGGACCTAAGCCAACAAAGCAGAGGCACAACCCCTTGATTGTTTCCACTTCTTGGCAACCATTTGAGAAATGGGGACTAGATTTTGTAGGGCCCATCTACCCTCCGTCGATTCCAAAAAGAGAGAAGTATCTATTGATCGACACAGACTTGTGACAAAGTGGGTTGAAGCTATTGCCTCCCCTGACTGCACTACTCAAACTGTTGCTGATTTCATTTAGAGTAGCATCATTTGCAGGTTTGGATGTACACTTGAAATTTGTACAGACCAAGGTACTCATTTTGTGAATAAGGTCCTACAAGAAATTTTCAACAGATATAGAATTCTACATAGGACCTCTTGTGCCTATTACCCAAGAGCTAATGGACAGGCAGAATCCACTAATAAATTATTAATCGCCATGTTAAGGAATGAATGTATGTTACAGCCCACTTCCTGGGGCATTGCTTATCAAGGTACCCTATGGGCATACAGGTTAGCTTACAAAGAGGCTACTGGCTACTCTCCATTCCAACTGGTTTATGGGATATTTCCTATTGAACCCTTTGAATTTCTAGATGGATCACCAAAAGTAGAATTCATGCAAGGAAAGAAAGATTGGGGTGTCTCTCAGAGGCTTGGAGCACTGCATAAAGTAGAGGAGATACATCTACATGCAACAAAACAATTGATAGAGACTCAAATGAAGTGGAAAGAGGCTCATGATCGAAATCTGTGGAACAACAACATACAACCACGCATGTTAGTTCTTCTCCATAGACCTCAAATCCAAACACAAGTAAGAGGAAAATGGCTTCCAAATTGGGAAGGACCTTATCGAGTTAAAACAATGCTAAATTGGGGTGTTGTGGAGTTAGAGACGCTATAAGGAGAGGCCTTGCCACTGGTCAATATATCAAGGCTCAAGGCCTATCATCAACACAACTGAAGAATTCTGGATCACCTGGAACCTGCAAAATTTGTCTAGGTTGTACATAGCCTTCTCATTTCATTTTGCTTAAGTTTTAGTAGTTTTTCTATCCATTTCATGCTTGTTCCTTGAGCTTTTAGCAAAATTAGCAACCATTTCTTAGTCCTTCACATAAGTACAATTTTTTGGAAAGTTTTGGGAATTTTTCAAGCATTTTTAGAATTTTTCTAGCATTTTTCATCATTTTCAAATGTCATTTTCTTGCCAAATTGAAGGAATAAGGGAAGCTCTCTGTGGTTTTGAGTGAGGAAATTGGCCTAGACTTGTAGGAAATTTTTTGAGAATTTTTTGGATTTTTCTTTTGCATTTCAATTGGATTGTTTATGTATCTTTCTTCAGTTTTTTTGGATAATTTCAAAAACAAAACAAAAAAAAAAAGGCCCCCCAGGCGTTTTAGTTTTCTCAAAAAAAAAAGAGGTAAGAAATTTCCAAAAAAAAATAAATCCTCTCTCTCTCTCTCTCTCTCTCTCTCTCTCTCTCTCTCTCTCTCTCTCTCTCTCTCTCTCTCTCTCTCTCTCTCTCTCTCTCTCTCTCTCTCTCTCTCTCTCTCTCTCTCTCTCTCTCTCTCTCTCTCTCTCTCTCTCCCCCTCCACCCCCCTCTCTCTCTCCCCCCCACCCCGCCCCCCTACCCCTCCCCGCCCCCCAAACCCCCCCCTTATATATAAACCCCCCCCTTATATATAAACCCCCCCCTTATATAAACCCCCCACACCCTCTCCCCTTTCCCCCGTGTCCGATTCGTTTTCAAGTAAGCCCCCCCCTCCCCCTTTTTTATTTATTTTTTTATTTTTTTTTTATTTTTTTTTTTATTTTATTTTATTTTATTTTATTTGTGTTTCTTGTAATTTTTTATTTTATTTATTTATTTTTAATTTTTAGTCCTTTTCGTTTATTATTTTACTTTTTGCCCTCTTATATTTTTGTTTTTTTTATTTTTCTTTTCTAACCCTTCTTTTTTTCTTCTTTTCTTTTCATTTTTATGTGTATATTTGTGTTATTCATCTTGTACCACTCCGTTTTTGGCATTTTAAGGGTCGTTTTTAGGGTATTCAACCATGTTGAATCCAATTTTTGGGTTCAATTAACAAGACTAAGATGTTTTCTAGATGTTTTCCTCTGTCCACTTCGGTGTTGACTTCATAGATATCTCTTTTATATGCATGTTGGCCCTCCTCTCTTGTTTGCCTGATCCCATCGTATTGCAATCCTTAATGGTGGTCTATGTGTTTTCAGCACTCGCTTGCAAACCACGTTCTTTCTCTACATCCATGGCTTCTTTAGCTCCCCAGAGGCTTTATCCATCGCCACTGAGGCGTATTCGAAGCTTCCACCTTCGGCTTTGGACTTAGCCACCATCCCTACAGAGGTAGACCTTAGCCTTCCTATGGCCCCTTCACACACCGCCCCTATGGCCTCCACCCCCACCGTCCCTGTCGCCCTCTCCACCTAGCACATATGCCCCCCCCACCCTCTATCCTCGCCACCTTGGTCCCCTCCGTTCCTCGCGCCCCATTCCCATGCCCTCCTCTTTCCACCCCTCCCCATTTACAGGGTAGCCAGCCCTTTGCAGCTTCCCTTCCCTGTTTCTCCCTCTCTGGATCCTCGTTGTATAGCCCAGGGGCTCCCACACCCGACCCCCACCTTCCCACTGTAGCTCCGACGCACTCCGCTGGCTCTAGTGACCATCCTGTACCCAGCTCAGATAGTCATTCCACTTCTCCTGTTCCATGCCCACCATCGTCATCCACTGTTGATCATCAGGTCTCATCTTTGTCCCTCTCCATTTGCCTCCACTTAGCCTTGCCACCGATTTCGTTCATCGACCTACTCCCCGAGGGATGCCTTCGTCAGGCTGGTCTTTGGCGCCTAGCCTCCCTCTTATTATCCAAAGCTGACGGTGTTGATATTCACACAGCGCTTCTTGATTTCCCACACTTTCCCTCCGGTTCACTAACCCTTGCGATCATCGCAGCAGGCATCGGTTCTAGCATCTCTTCGTATCGCGCTCCACCATCCCTCTACTCTGGGTTGTCTTGGGAAGAGACAACAGCATTCTGTATTTTGTTATATGGTGTTGATGCCATGCCTACCCCGTACCAGCTAGCCATCCTTCATTCTTTCATTTTCTACTTCTTATTCCGTAGCCCCTCCTCGAACATTCCGTTGCATGACATCCATATTGCCAGCCCACTATTCTGCTTTATACATGGTTGCCCTTATCCCTATGGCTCCCTCATGTTTCAGTCCTTCCTACTTCGCTCTCGTCGATTCCATGATGCCCTCCACCACGGCACGCGTTCATTCTCCGGTCTTGGCTTGGCTCTTTCATCTTCCTAGTACACAGTCCATCGCACCCAGCCACAGCATTGCCCCTTCCCACCCTGCACACTCTATAGCCCATTCTCCACATCCTCCTCCACCACAAGCGATCATATTGCCCACACTTCCTAGCTCCCTTCCTCAGGCATCCACTCCCATCGCACCCTCCACTCCACCACCCGCTAGGAGAGTACGTACACGTTTGATGGATTCTTTTCCGATTAGTAGCTTACAGTCTCTTGCCCCTATTCCTCCCTCGTCCATTCCGTCACCCCCACCGACTGGTGCCACTCAGCCTCTTCTATCTCCGGCCATATCCATTGAGTCTGCCTCCACCTCCCATCATCATCACTCACCTCTTGCTTCTCCCACTTACCCCCAGTCTACCCCGGCCCCACCCCCACCTGGCTCGCACCCTTCCATCCCTGATATTCTTGCCGATGACCCCCATTCCTAGGCCTTCTTCATGATGCGAGCCTCATCGCGAGCGATGGAACTGATGTTGCGTGTCTCTCACTTGATTCAGTCTCTATGACAGCTATGCTTCACTAGCAGTACGCTTTGACGATCGAGCGCATCCGTGCTTCTACAATCGCACAATGGTAGACGTCTCAGGCTTCGTTGCGGACCATCGAGCAGGACAGAGACAGGTTCCGAGATGAGGCTGATGTTGCTACTCGCACTCTTTTGGAGATCCGCCAGCATGCATCCTTGGGCATATGTGATAGTCCTGTGTGTTGATTGGTCCGATGGGAGCACGGTCACCTGCGCAGGTATAGGAGTAGGATTGCTACATGGATTGAGGAGGTAGCCATCATTCCACCCACCTCCTCTGACTTACGTCCGCCTCATAGCGATGCTCCACCTATGGCAAGGTCTCATTCTCCGATGACGCATCAGGCAAACCCCACTCACTAGTGTCTTTCCCCTGGGATCTAGGCGTCCTACCCCTTCAGTTTTCACTTGCATCATTTTGTCTGGCCCTACCTCCTTTTGTTTTTGAGGCTCATTTCGTAGGATTGCACTTAGTTATCCTTTTGGTTTCCTTGCCATTCATTGGCACTTCATGTGCTTCCTTCTTGACAGAGCTTTCCTTGTATTTTTCTACTATTATATATGAGATTCTGGTTCTGTGTTAATTGATTGTTAATTGTGCATTCTATAAGGTTGCTTTTGTTCCTATGCATGTGTACAGGTTGGTCTCTATATCTTTGTGAATTTCTTTTTTTTTTTTTTGCACAACCCCCATATTCAAACTACTCCTTATTTTCCCCTTTCCCCTTTTTCCCCTTCTCCCTGCCCCAATTCATCGCAACAATCCCCTTCTTTCCCATTCTCCCCCCACCTCTTTTTCCATCATCCACATATCTTTCCCATTCAGGTAATTCCACAACCCATCCCTATCTTTCAAATTCTGCCCAAACCATCCATACTAACCCCATTCACTATCTATCTCAGCCCATCAACCCTACCTTCACCCCTTCCTTCCCTCCTTTCACATTCTGCCAAAAAATCACTTTTGGTTATTCTCTGCTAGTTGTCTTGCTTCTGGTGAACTTGGCAGCGGCTCAAGTGTCCTTTTGCAGATTTGCAGCACATGAATCATGGTGTCATTCTCAGAGTTTTGGTTGTAGCTCTCCAGGACGGAGAGCACATTAGGTGGTGGGCAACTGTTGAGCCCATAAAAGTCATATTGGTCAAATTCAATTGTAGTCAAAGTCAACTATACTCAAAGTCAAGAGGCAAAGTCAAACCGATCAAAGTCAGCAAGATCAAGGTCAAAGTCAACAGGGGCAAAGTCAAAGTGTTCGAAGTGCAGGTGTCAAGATGCATAGGTAGTGCACAAGTAATTGTCCACAAAGGGTAAAATTGCAGAAAGTTGGTTGCAGGTTGCACAGGTAGTTCTGTAATTTTCTTAAGGTTCAAAAGTTTTTTTTAAGTGTTTTGGAAGGTTCAGGTGAACCCTCTCTTAGGTGCACAAGTGAAGAATTAAAAGGAAAATGTGAAGGTATGTGAAGCGGCAGCGTACGCAGAAGTGAAAGTATGGCCCCCCAATTAAAATTTTTGTTTTAGTCCAACATCACTATAGGAAAAATGAGGGATTCGTTGGCTGCCACGTGGAGACAATCTTGGGACATCAAAGTGAGCACCAAGTTACTCGTGCAGTTGGTGTTAAAAGTCAAGCTTCAAGCTACAAATTCGTGGGGAATCTTCTATGGACATGTGGAGCAATCAAAGGAAGCCAAAAGCCACGAGATTCCATCAAGAAAAGTCACTCAACCACTCCCCAAGTCATCTCAACTAATTCCTCCAAGCTAGGAGGCTGATTTGGAAAGGTAGTTCCTAGATTTTAGGGGCACACTTCTCACTCTAAAAGGAGCATGTATCCCGACTTCTTTTGGGCCATCTTCTTGGATTTTTAGCTCATGTAAAGTGAGCACTAAGTGCTGGAGTTGTGATAAGCAAGCCCCTTGCTTAAGCTAGCCCCTTGCTTAAGCTAGCCCCTTGCTTGCTTGTTTGTTTTCTTTTAGAAGGCATATCTATGTGTGTGCGCAGGCAATGTTGCAACTCTCTACCCCTGAGTTGTTAGCATTGGTTCTCCCTCATATCGTATCCATTTGATGTAATTCTTGTCTCATTGGATAGCTATTAGAGTCTATTGTATGCTCACAAATTCTCTAGAGCATTCTCTGAGTAATCTGGGAGCAACATTCATGTTAGTGAAGTTGTGTGATTGATATCTCTCTCTATGTGTAGGCTCTGTTGGAAATATTTTGCTCTCTGTTGTAAGGGCTGGTTCTCCTTCTCTATTTATCCATTTGCTATGATTTTGGTGGAATTGGGTAGCTATTAGAGTGTTCTAAAGTTGACCCAAGTTTGAGATTCATTCTCTGTATAATCTCTGAGAAAAGCTTGTTGGAGTGAAGTGAGGTCTCTGCTTGACTAGCAGTTGTGAGCATTCAACTAGCTCATGTTGTAGACATTGTTTCTCTTTGTGTAAGCATCCATTTGAAGTAAAATTTGTTTTTTTTGGAAAGCTCTCGGTGTCTATTACAGGTCTACAAAAGCTCATTGGAGTTCTCTACATAAGCTCTAAGTAAGAGCACTTTGGTGTGCAGAGGTCAAAGAAGGATACCTATGGAGGTCATTCGCGCTTCATCGTTGCTTAGGGGTTGAGATACTTCCCCCATCAGTGGTATCAGAGCATTTGGGCATCTTGGAGGCATCACATACAAGCAAGAAGACCTCTTGGAGTTGGTGGTTGAAGATTTGCATCAACAAAAGCTTCTTGGAGGTAGCTCACATCAAGGGGGAGCTATTCTACTCAAAGTTTCAAGAGCACAAGGTGTCCATCTAAGGAAAGCTTTGGATTGAGGTAACCTCAAAGCCTCATTTTCATTTTACACACATTGGAGCATTATCCAAGGGCTAGGTCAAGTATCAAAGACTAGATATGGGAGACTTCAACACTCAAATTGAAAAGCTAGACAAAGGGAACTATTAACCATTGAGATTTAGGGTCTCCAACTATCTTATCGGCAAGGGCCTTTGGGGGTTGATTAGTGGAAGTGAACCAAGACCTAGGTTGGATGAGAATCCAACCAATGACCAGAGAAAGGCCTTTAGGGAATGGAATGAAAGAGACAAGAGGGTTATCTTTATCCTTTCCCAACACATTAGCAATAGCATGATCAGCCATATCCAAGACTTGGATTCAAGCAGGAAGGTATGGGAGACACTTGAAAGGCTTTATTCAACAAGCACCAAAGCAAGGAAGATCCAACTCAAGAATGAGCTCAACAACCTTAGGAAGAGCTCAGGGAGTAGCATAAATGACTACATACTTAAGGTCAAGGAGTTATCAGATGCATTGGGATCCATTGGAAGCCACATAGACGATGACGATCTTGTGGCTTATACTCTCAATGGTTCGAGAGATGATGAGAAGTGGAAACCCTTTACCACTTCAGTTTATGTAAGGGATAATCTTCCCGATTTTGAGCAATTGGTTGCTCTTATGGTCACCGAAGAAATGAACATAGGTGGAAGTTCAACTAAAAGCAAGGATGCACAAGTTTTCTATGCAGGTAATCAAAGGGGCAAAGAAAGACGAGGACAAGGAAGGGGCAAAGGAAGGTTTGGAGGAAGGCAAGGCCACTCAAGCAATCAAGGACATGACCAATGCACCTCATCACAAAGAGGGAGAGGAAGAACAAGAGGAAGAGGAGGACGACATCAACAAAACAGGAATCAAGATGGCGAAGGATGTTACATATGTGGCAAGTTTGGCCACTACGCTAGAGATTGCTACAAAGGAGGAAACCAAAGGATCTATAATCAAGGATCTTCATACAAAGGCCAAGGTAATTATGCCTCTACAAGTTCAGAAAATGACAATCTCTTGATGATGCACATGAATGGGAATTCAAGCAAAGTAGATAACACTTGGTATATTGATAGTGGATGTAGCAACCATATGAGTTGCAATGCTTCTTGGTTTACTAATCTACATGTTCCCAAAGGTAAAGGACATGTAGAAACAGGTGATGATACAGCCCATGAGATCTCCCATGTTGGAGATGTAGCTTTGGATGACAAGGAGGAAGGAAGATGTCTCAAGGATGTCTTGCATGTACCTACTATCACAAAGAACTTGGTGTCCATTGGGCAAATGGTTGAAAGAGGCTATCAAGTAAGGTTCAACAAAGGTGGATGCTTTGTGGAGAACCATAAGCAAGGTTACAAGGTCATAGCAAGAGGAAAGAAGTAAGGGAGACTCTTCACTTTGGAGGTAAATTCTCATTCCACTCAACATGTCTACTTCACATATGGAAACAAGAGGATTTCGGAGTTGGACTTGTGGCACAAGAGGATAGGTCACATCAACATACAAAGAATGAAGGAAATGCAATTCAAGAGGCTGGTTTAAGGTCTTCCCAACTTCCAAGGACAAGGTATGAAGCATTTATGTGAATCTTGTCAACTAGGGAAGCAAGCGAGACTTCCATTCAAGAAGAGTGGCTACATAAGCCAACATCCATTGGAGTTGATACATGCAGATGTGTGGGGGCCAACCAAAGAGCAATCCATTGGAGGTAACAAGTACTTTGTCACTTTTATAGATGATTGCACAAGGATGGTTTGGGTTTATTTCATCAAAAACAAATCAGATGTATTTACATGTTTCAAAGCATTCAAGGCAATGGTAGAAAAGGAAACAGGTACATATATCAAGAAGCTAAGGTCCGATGGAGGGGGAGAATATTTCTCCAATGAGTTTTCTTATTTTTTAATGGATCAAGGCATCAAGAGGCAAGTAACATGCAGGTACACATGCCAACAAAATGGAGTAGCAGAGAGAAAGAATAGATACATTGCCGAGATCGCTAGAGCAATGCTTAATGAGATGAATGTACCTAACATGTTTTGGCTCCTACCTTAGGGATCCATGGCTTGACACCATATCAAGCCTATTATGGTAAGAAACCTGATCTTTCCCACTTGAAGATATTTGGATGTACTTGTTATGTACATGTGCCAAGTGAATTGAGGCACAAGCTACAACCAAAGGCAGAAAAGTGTGTGTTTCTAGGATATTCAAATGATCATAAAGGTTACAGGTGCTTCAACCCAAACACAAAGGACTTGAGGATATCAAGGGATGTAGCATTTGATGAGCTACTCCCTTGGTATAAGAAGTATGATTGTATGCAGGACTATGAAGAAGAAAAGCATGGACATGATGAAGAACAAATCGACCTAGAGCTAAGCGGCCCAAGATGTTCCATCAATGAAGATAGTTCAAGCATGAACTCACCATGGAGGGGGAGATCTTCATCAAGCTATGAAGCACAATCAATCAACAAAGGCAAAGCAACATTGGTGGAGTTGGATGAAGAAGGTAATGAAGTTGAAGATGATGGACACGTGATGGAGAAAGAAGCCACGTCAAAGAAAGAGATCAAGTTCCCAAGGCAAAGGAGGTTTATTCCTCCAAAAGATGAAGAAAGGAAGTCTTCTAGAGTTACTTATCCAACTCAAAGGTTTACTTATGATTCATACATGGCAACACATTATGCATATATGAACGTAGAAGATCATGAGCCCGATTGCTATGAAGATGCAAGCAGGTACACCGAATGGAAAGAGGCAATGCAAGAAGAGATCAACGCACTTGAGGAAAATCAAACATGGACTCTAGTGCCCAAGAAGGAGAACATGAAGGTAATAGGTAATAAGTGGGTGTATAAAGTAAAGAGGAATTCAGATGGATCTATTTCTAGGTTCAAAGCAAGATTGGTGGCCAAGGGTTTTGCACAAACCTATGGAGTGGACTTTGAAGAGACATTCAGCCCCGTGGCAAAGATGAGCACCATTAGGACACTTATTGCAATGGCTGCTAGCAAAGGATGGAAGCTTTTCCAATTGGATATCAAGAATGCCTTTCTCAATGGAGACTTGGAAGAAGAGGTATACATGGAGCAACCACTAGGTTTTGTTCATAAAGAGTTTCCACATCATGTTTGTAGGTTGAAGAAGGCACTTTATGGCCTAAAGCAAGCTCCAAGGGCTTGGAACCAAAGATTGGTGGACTATTTGATCAAATGTGGTTACAATCAATGCAAGGCGGATCCATCTCTCTTCATCAAACAAAGAGGAGAACTTGTAGTCTACATGTGTGTGTATGTAGATGATCTTATCATTACAAGTAATGATACAAAGGGCATTGAGGAGATCAAGGCAAAGCTTGGAAAGGAGTTTAGGATATTTGATCTTGGAGATCTTAGGTATCTTCTTGGCATTGAAGTTGTATACAAAGAAGAAGGTATTATGCTCATACAAAGGAAGTATATTCTAGACCTACTTGAGAGGTTTGGGATGCTACATTGCAAGCCTATTTCAAATCCCATGGAAGTTAATGTAAAGCTAAGCTCCATTGATGGAGAGCCATTAGAGGATGTAACTTTTTATCGCTCTATTGTAGGATCTTTCAATTATGCCATAATAACTAGGCCTGACATAGCATATGGAGTTGGAGTGTTATCACAATTTATGCATAGTCCAAGGTCTACACACTTGCAAGCTGCAAGAAGAATGTTACGATATCTCAAGGCCACTATAAATGAAGGATTGTTCTATTCATTTGATGATGATATGCAGGTCAAAGCTTATTCTGATGCGGATTGGGCCGGTTCCAAGGAGGATAGAAGAAGTATAGGTGGTTACCTAGTCATGCTAGGTAGCAAGATCATCTCATGGATTTCAAAGAAGCAACCCACGGTGGCATTATCTTCCACCGAGGCTGAGTATAGAGCTTTGGCTCAAGTCACATGTGAGCTAATGTGGATTATGGAGCTTAATTTGCAAGTTGACACATATCCAATTTTTTGTGACAATATGACTAGCATTCATCTAGCATCGAATAATGTCTATCATGCTAGAACCAAGCATATTGAAGTGCACTATCACTTCATAAGGGAAAAGGTGATATCGAAGGAAGTTTTAGTACATCATATTGATACCAAGGACCAAGTTGCCGACATGTTTACAAAGGCTTTGGATGGAATGAAGATTTCAAAATTCAAGCAATGCATCAACATGAAGGAGCTTGGATGAGGACGAAGAATTGAAGCTTGAGGGGGAGTGTTAAAAGTCAAGCTTCAAGCTAAAAATTCGTGGGGAATCTTTTATGGACATGTGGAGCAATCAAAGGAAGCCAAAAGCCACGAGATTCCATCAAGAAAAGTCACTCAACCACTTCCCAAGTCATCTCAACTAATTCCTCCAAGTTAGGAGGCTGATTTGGAAAGGTAGTTCCTAGATTTTAGGGGCACACTTCTCACTATAAAAGGAGCATGTATCCCGACTTCTTTTGGGCCATCTTCTTGGATTTTTAGCTCATGTAAAGTGAGCACTAAGTGTTGGAGTTGTGATAAGCAAGCCCCTTGCTTAAGCTAGCCCCTTGCTTGCTTGTTTGTTTTCTTTTAGTAGGCATATCTATGTGTGTGCGCAGGCAGTGTTGCAACTCTCTAACCCTGAGTTGTTAGCATTGGTTCTCCCTCATATTGTATCCATTTGATGTAATTCTTGTCTCATTGGATAGCTATTAAAGTCTATTGTATGCTCACAAATTCTCTAGAGCATTCTCTGAGTAATCTGGGAGCAACATTCATTTTAGTGAAGTTGTGTGATTGATATCTCTCTCTCTGTGTAGGCTCTGTTGGAAATATTTTGCTCTCTGTTGTAAGGGCTGGTTCTCCTTCTCTATTTATCCATTTGCTATGATTTTGGTGGCATTGGGTAGCTATTAGAGTGCTCTAAAGTTGATTCAAGTTCGAGCTTCATTCTCTATATAATCTCTAAGAAAAGCTTGCTGGAGTGAAGTGAGGTCTCTGCTTGACTAGCAGTTGTGAGCATTCAACTAGCTCATGTTGTAGACATTGTTTCTCTTTGTCTAAGCATCCATTTGAAGTAAAATTTGTTTTGTTGGAAAGATCTTGGTGTCTACTACAGGTCTACAAAAGCTCAGTGGAGTTCTCTGCATAAGCTCTGAGTAAGAGCACTTTGGTGTGCAGAGGTCAAAGAAGGATACCTGTGGAGGTCATTCGCGCTTCGTCGTTGCTTAGGGGTTGAGATACTTCCCCCATCAGTTAGGAGCATACATGAAGGGACACTCAAATCAAGGCCAGGATTATTCTTGGACTAAGCAAGTGTAAGCAAGACTAAGCGAGGTGAGCATAGTCTAAGTTAGGAAAGAGAGAGTGTGCAAGAGACACACAGTGTGCGATGCAGAGAAGTGAAGTGCAAGGTGTGCATGAAGAGTGACTAAGGAAGTGTGTAGAGAAGTGATAAGCTAGTCATCCCAAAGATCCCAAGGTCCCATTGAAGCTGTGCACGTGCCAACATAAGGTGTCCAACCCTCCCCCTTATTGGTAGCTTGGTGCAAGGTGTGCACAACTGCAGGCTTGGACAAGGTGGAGGTCTGGCGCAGAGAAGGCCGGTAGCAACAAGACCCTTGGGTATTTGGTATTTTGTGATTGATCACTCTATGGGATTTTGCACATTGGCATTGGATTGTATTTTGCATCACCATTGTATTTGTCTTCTTATAATCAAATCGACAGAGGCTTCCAGTGTGTATCTTTCTCCTTGTCTTTCCCTTTTCTCCTACAAACACTCAAATCCCTTCTTGTCCAAGAATCCCCCAACATATGCAAAGAATGATGAAGGGAACATGGCTCAAGATTTTTGGGCATGTGTTGTTACATGTCATTATGATACATCATTGCATTCTAAATGTATGGTTGTGA
Source organism: Ceratopteris richardii (assembly GCA_020310875.1). NCBI lineage: Eukaryota > Viridiplantae > Streptophyta > Polypodiopsida > Polypodiales > Pteridaceae > Ceratopteris > Ceratopteris richardii. The sequence continues at coordinate 62,655,784 of CM035411.1, forward strand.
GTGAGGCTAATTTGGATTGGTTCTTTGATAGTGGTTGTTGCATAAATTATGGGCTAGACCCTCCAAAAGGAACCTATGTTTCTTGGATTTAACCCTTGAGGTTTTATTTCATAGAAGTCTCAAATTGAAGGGTTTGTTACCTTAGAAAATTAACCTAAGGGAATAAAACCTTAGTCTTGGGAGAAGCTTCTCCCAATTGACACCTTGACTCATACGTGACTTCAATTGAAATAAAAGCCATGACATTGATTCTCTTTGGAAAGTATCCACATGAAGGGCACTTGGAAGGACACATGGCTAAAAATTAAAGCATGCAACTCTTGGACGTTTGGTATATATATGGGTGGAGTTGGATGGGTGGATACGTACTCACTCACTCTTTGGTGGATGTTATACTCTAGGAAGGAATTTTCACAACAGTGGTAATCAGAGCCAAGTTCTTTTTCAGGTACTTGTAGTATTTCTTGATTAAATGTGCATGTAATCTACTCGAGGCTACGATAAAATTTGAACTCATCTTGCATCGCTTCTTCTTCAATCTCTATCGTTGAAATTCGCGCTTGAAGTATTGTTGCATGTGCTCACTAATGGTACATTGGTACCTACCTAAAGCTTTATTTATCCAATGATCAAGGGAGCTCCCAACCGACGGACGAAGTGGTCCAGTCCCCCACACGGGCATTAAATAAAGTGAAAAACTATCTGCTCTGCTGCATTGCAGGAGGAGGGCACCGCCGCTTTGTCTTGATTTGTCTTTATTCAATACCTCTCTTAAAGGTGGAGGCAATAGACCACGTGAAGCACACATTAGTCAATATTGAGCAGCGAACCTGATGCCCCGCTCGTAGATATTTAAGGTACAAACCTTAATTCAGAGTGAAGGACCTCGCCCCTCTGCGCCGCTCAGTCATGAGCCGTCTTTTTTTTTCTCTCGATAATTGAAGTTTGCCTGAGCGCTGTCGCTGAGTACTCTGAGCTTTAAAGCACTAAAGGTAAAGAAGGATTACCCCTCCCCCCAGCCCAACAACAGCCAGGGAAATTCCCTAGCCAACCGGCGGCCGGAAAAGAGAATTAGGGGGCCCCCATAGGACTCCCCCCTCTGTGTACAATGACAACGACCACCTGTGATCCATCGAGACCTCTTAAGATGACTGTGAAGATATACCCGAAGGCTGCCTGATATTCCAAGGCACTGCGTGCGATCACGTGCCTATCCTGAGGATTTTTTGGCCATAATAGAGAAGAAGAGAGAGAGCACGCAATGACGTTCAGTGCATATCTTCTCTCTTAAGAGTTCGTGAAAAGGATTTGGGCAAGCCCAGGTGACCCCCTCTACAACATTTAATTCAGATCTACTTGCCCGTATGCCCATCATACCTGCCTGACGAAAGATAGAGAGTTCGTGCATATTGATGAAGATCAATAGAGAGACGGGCTTTACATTCTCTCCTAGGAAAAGGAGCTTTCAGGGAGCCATATGATTGTCACCTCTGAACTGTATCAACAAAGAGAGCTACCCCGCGATTGGCATCTTGCCGACGGTTGCCAGAAGGATCCCTACTGCCCATGTGCTCAGAGACCCTCCCCCTCAATAGAGGCTATCTGATGATCGATATTCGACAAGCTTCAACAAAAGTCACAAGTTCCATCGATTGAATCTCCAAAGAAGATCATGCAATTTGAAGTCTCGGTGAATCGTCCAAGGCGGCCCAAGCCGACCTACAACTAGAAGCTGATATCAAAGAAAAAAATCGGGGAAGTACTGGATTTAATTCTCATCTATTTTCCTTCAATATTAGAAACGACATTTTCTTATTTCTAGTTGATTCCAAAGTATTCACTGAAATATGGGGGATTCATACGCAAGTAACATGTTATTAGACATTCCTACACAGGAAGAGGATTATGCACCGCAAGAAGGGGGTAGACAAATAGATTACACTCCAGGTATTCCAGAGATAGGCCTGTTAGTATATGATCAATGTCTACCCCTCATGATTGTATGCACATTTTGTAAGGCCCCCTTTATGAGGAGAAGCCAAGCATGCATTACCCAATTGATGGGAATCCCAACTTGAATGTTGGATGAAGGTCATATTGGACCATGTAAGATATTATAAGGAAAGGGAGTTATCAGGGTCCCCAATTGTGGGGTCCGGGGCAGCGGTGAGCAGCCCCGGCTGGGGGGTCCAAGGGGGCCAGCGGGCCCCCTGGCTGGGGGGTCCCAGGGGGCCAGCGGGCCCCCTGGTGGGGGTCCGGGGGCAGCGCCCCCGGCGAGACGGTAAAGAGAATATTCCATGGAATATTCCCTGTCGGAGTCAGAAATCATTTATATTTGTTAGGTCGGTTCAACCAGTCTAAGCCGTGTATGGCAATTACGCGAGTGGTGGCCGCCCACGCTCTACCGCCCATGTATAGCCGTCCATGGCAGGCCACCCATGATCCTATATATACATGACTTTTGCACTACCTAAGACACTGAGTTGAGCCAGCATACCTCTACCTTGTATCTCCCTATCTAGAGTTGTCTAGATCACCATTTAAGCTCTACCTTGAGAGCGCACGGGTGGACAACGCCATCATCTTTGTACTTGCTGCTAGTAGAAAATTGTTGAGATTCTCCTATATCTCTTATCTTCTCTGCTATTGCTCCTGTGTTATATTGCGTAACTATTGTCTTACATGGTATCAGAGCTGTAAGGTTCGAATAGCTTGAGAAGTATCATTATTTTAGCCTACTAGCAGACTAGAATATCAGTAGATTATTCGAGTGATTACATGATGGCTTCATCATCGAATAGTAGTCTTGGTGCTTCAGCTAATGTTAATGCTGCACCTATTCGAATTCGTCCACCTGCATTCACTGAAGGGAAGCTGGATGGAACCAACTATACACTCTGGAAGTTCAAAATTTCTGCGATTTTGGACTCCTATGAATTACTTGACACTGTCATGGGACCGATGGGATTGGATCCAGAGCCTATACCAGTTGAAGATCCAGCAAATTCAAGATTGATGATTCAGCCAGATCCAGATCTTCTACGAGCTTGGAAGAGGCGGAATGCTGATGCATTATGTGCTATTGTCACTAGTGTAAGTGATTCTGTGCTTACTTTAGTTCAACATACTACTAAAGCACATGAGGCTTGGGGCATATTGGCTCGACAATATGAGACCAAGAACCACACTAGGATACAGAATTTAGAAAATCAGTTGGCAAATGAAAAACATTCTGATTCTGAAAAGGCTGAAGATTTTATCAAACGGATAAAGCATCTTCAAGATCAATTGGCTGTAGTTGGTGTTGTTATAACACCAGAAGAGCTGGCTCGAAGATCTGTACGTGTTCTTCCAGCAAAGTATGATGGATTAGTAACAGCCCTTAACACTCAGGTAAGGCCAACTCCTCTTACATTTGAAGAGTTTTGTGCCATGCTTTTAGAAGAAGAGATGCGACTGAAGAATCGGCAAAGTACAACTGATGCTGCATTCTCAGCAAATGCAAAAGGTAAAGGCTCTTCAGAGGGATCAAAGAAGAAGCCAAAGAAGAAAAAGTTCACAGGAAGTTGCTTCTATTGTGAAAAGAAAGGCCATGCCATCAAGGATTGCAGAAAGAAGCAAGCTGATGAACGGAATGGGACTGTAAAATCATCATGGAAGAACAAAGAGTCTGCAAACAACACAGAGCTGGAACTTTGGGTAGCTATTGAAGAGGTATGTTCATCTGCTCAAGCTCGTGTTGATGAGCCATGGATTTTAGATAGTGGAGCTTCTCGCCATATGACTAGTAAAAAGGATTGGTATAGTTCCCTAGTGCCTCTGCGGGAATCCATCAATGTAGTGGTGGGAAATGACTCCAAGTGTCCAGCTGAAGGAACTGGAACCATCTCTTTTATCACTTCTCCAGGTGTTGAGAAAAAGTTATCCGATGTTCTCTATGTACCTACACTCAAAAGAAATTTGTTGTCAGTTTCTGCAATAACAGATCGTGGACTCGAAGTTCACTTCAATAAGAGTGGTGCGGAAATCATGGATTCATCAGGTAATGTTGTAGGTAAAGGCATACGACGGGATAACTTGTATGAGTTAAGTGCTTTAACTGCTACAGAAGATAAAGATGTAAGCGGGTTATGGCAGCGACGATTTGGGCATCTCGGATTTGCAGTTTTGAAGGAGATGCAACGAACAGGGATGGTTGCTCATATGCCTGCATTTTCAGAGTTGCAGGAACCTTGTGAAGCTTGTATGATGGGCAAGCAACAACGAAAGGCATTTCCAAGAGAGACCAGCAATCGATCTCAAGCTCCTCTAGAGTTGGTACATGCTGATCTCTGCGGTAAAATGTCTACACCTGCTTTAGGAGGATCTTTCTACTTCTTGTTGTTAGTCGACGATTATAGTAGAAAGATGTGGGTTTATTTCATTCGAGAGAAGGCTGATGCTTTTGAAAAATTTAAAACGTGGCATAAGTATGTAGAAAATGAATCAGGAAGGAAATTGAAGAAATTTAGAACAGATAGAGGAGGTGAATTCTTGTCAACAGAATTCAACAATTACTGTAAGGAGCATGGTGTGAAAAGGCAACTTACCACAGCTCATACACCCCAACAAAATGGCGTTGTTGAGCGCAGGAACATGACAGTAGTTGAAATGGCTCGTTGTATGTTGAAGGCTCAAGACATGCCTGATTCATTCTGGGCAGAAGCAGTCAATACAGCAGTCTACATCCTCAATCGAAGCTACACAAAAGCACTGAAGGGGATGACTCCTCAAGAAGCATATTCTGGTAAAAAGCCTTCAGTTTTGCATTTCAGAATTTTTGGTTGTTTCTGTTATGCACATATTCCTGATTCAACAAGATCAAAGTTGGATTCAAAAAGCAAAAAGTGTGTCTTCCTAGGATATAGTGAAGAGTCTAAAGCATACAGGTTATGGGATCCTGAGGCAAGGAAGATTTTTGTCAGCCGAGATGTGGTGTTTGATGAACGACCACACTTAGTAGAAGATAAAGGTAAATCTACTATCTCATCAAGGGGAGAAATATCTCAACTTGTGCCTATCAAAAGACAGGTTAAAGTTGAGGAGGAGGAAACATCTGATGGAGAAAAGTAGACTACGGAGAGCCATTACAACATAAGACAATAATAGACTTGTTGCATAGGGTGGTATTGTCCCTCTCCTTGTGCATGCAATGCCTTCTCCTTTCTTCTCAAAGCCTGCAAGTGAAGACTTTGTTAAAACTCCCAAATCTATGAGTTTAGCTTGTTCTAAAACCACCAACAATGCTTTCTAGGACAGACTTCAATTGTCCGACCCTATCAGAACTCCCACGTGGATGGGCAATGTCTGCCGATGGAGCATCTTCCTATTATATATACATGTGGAAAAATGGATTTGGAAGTTTTAGTGGTTCCATATGAATTGATAGGGCACGGGAAATTTGTAGTTCTCTTAGATGATCATAAGATGTTGCATGAGACACATCACCAAGAAATAGTAACCCAGGAATTATCTCTTATGGATAACTCTCAATTCGTGTACATTGATTTGGCCACTAAAATGGATAAGAATTTTCAAAATAAGTGAAGCCATCATCCTCATCTCCTATTCCCATGGTCAAATTTATATTTTTGATTGGAAATGGCTAGGACAATGGGACCACATATGTCACTATGAACAAGTTGCAATTTTCTTGTGGTGTGTGTATGATTATCTTTTGGTAAAAGAAGCACAATGCATTTTTTGAAGAATGCAACCTTCACATGCATGCTTTTCAATGGAATCAAGTGTTGGCAAACCAATAACCATGTCCTTCTTTTGCAAGTACAACAAAATATTGAAGTTCAAGTGACCAAAATGAGCATGCCAAAGCTCTATTTACGCCACGAAGGAAGTATGAGCAACCAAGGCATTTGAGGCAGCCCTCTTGTATGTATGTACTAGATATCATGATAATATCATCATTGCTAAAATTATGAACCATACACTTATCATCAACAATGTGTACATGAAGTCCAACTTTGGCAATCAATGGAACTCAAATTAAGTTCTTCCTGATACAGGGTATGTACAATGCTTTTTCTAAGAGAATCACACCTCCATTTGCAATGATAAGCTCAATTTCTCCTACTCCAATGATAGGATAAGAGGCATTTTTTCCATACACCACATGTCCTACTTTGGATACATCTTTCAAAGATGTAAAAAATCTTTTGCATGAAGTTATGTGCTTTGAAGCACCACTGTTGTGAAAATTCCTTCCTGGAGTATAGCATCCACCAGCGAGTGAGTGAGTACGTATCCACCCATCCAACTCCACCCATATATATACCAAAGTTCCAAGAGTTGCATGCTTTAATTTTTAGCCATGTGTCCTTCCAAGTGTCCTTCATATGGATACTTTCCAAAGAGGATCACATGGCTTTTATTTCAATTGAAGTCACGTATGAGTCAAGGTGTCACTTGGGAGAAGCTTCTCCCAAGACTAAGGTTTTATTCCCTTAGGTTAATTTTCTAAGGTAACAAACCCTTCAATTTGAGACTTCAATGAAATAAAACCTCAAGGGTTAAATCCAAGAAACATAAGTTCCTTTTGGAGGGTCTAGCCCATAATTTATGCAACATTCTTCCCCCCTTTAACATTTTCGTCCTCGAAAATGTATCTTGGTATATTATGTGGAGTATTCCCCTGTGCACCATGATTCACTTCTTCTCATCATGGACTTACTCTCAAAAGATGCTTTCCTCGTTTTTAACCAATAGTTAAAAAAGAGGGAAATCTTTTATTTTTGGAACTTACTCGTTCCGAAGTAGCACTTTCTTCGGTTCCATCCCTCCATTTAACTAGGCACTCTTTATATAAATGATTTCTTGTTTTCTTATCTCGAGTGCGTAGTATTCTCTCAAGTTCATTAGGGATGTTAAGAAGGGAGATTGGTTGAATGATTGTATCCAAAGATACCAGATTGTCTTGTTCAGCCAGTTTTCCTTTTAATCGACTTACATGGAATACTAGTTGAAGTAAACAATCTTCTGGGAGTTCTAACTCATAAGCCAAAGTCCCTATTCTTTTAAGAACCTTAAAAGGGCCATAGAATCTCGGAGAGAGTTTAGGACAAGGTCCTATTTTTAATGTTTCAGATTTCTCAGGAACTTTAAGATATACTAATTCACCAACCTGAAAGGAAATATCTCGCCTTTTAGGGTCGCTAAAAGATTTAGCTCTATCCTGGGCTTTCCTCAAGTTTTCCTTGGCTAGTTTTAGCTTAAAGTTCATATCTTCTAAGAAATCTTTTGCTTCTTGGACTTTTTTTTTTGAAGTCCAACTGCATAAGGTGCTCTAGGTTGAAACCCATACATCAACATAAAAGGACTATATTCCACTGCAGAATGCTTTGCACTATTGTAAGAAAATTCTACTATCGGTAGATAGTCTTCCCAGTTAGTTTGGGTAGAAGATACGTAGGCTCGTAACATACCTTCCAGTATTCGATTGACTCTTTCAATTTGACCATCCGTTTGAGGATGTTCAGCAGTACTCAAATTAAGCTTAGTTTCTAACCGACTGAATACAGCTCTCCAAAAATGACTAGTGAATTTTCTATCTCTATCAGACACTATGTCTTGAGGTAATCCATAGAGTCTATATAGTTGCTCTATGAATAATCTAGCCAATTATAGAGTTTTTACTATAGTTTGAGTAGGTAAGAAATGAGCCATTTTGGTCAATCACTCAACTATGACCCAAACAACATCATGACCTTTAGGGGTACGTGGCAAGCATGTAATGAAATCCATGGAAATGCTTTCCCATTTTCCATTTGGAATTTCTAAGGGATGCAACAAGCCCCCTATCTTAAACTTTTCAGCTTTGTTAACTTGGCACTTAGTGCATCTAAGTACATAATTATGTACATCTTTATGTATACTAGGCCAGTAAAACTACCTTTTTACTAGTTCATAAGTTTTGTTGATTCCAAGATGTCCTGCACTTGGGGCATCATGACATTCAAACAAAACTTTTTTTCTAAGTTCGGAATTACAAGGAACACAGATCTTTCCTTTGTATAACAGATATTCATCTTGAATACTGTAATATTTAAACTTATCTTCAATACTTGGAGTAGAAACCTTCTTCCAGGCTTCACTAAAACTAGTATCTTCTTGATATTTGCCCTTCATGAGTGTTACTAACTCATTAGAAATTTGTATGAAACTCAAAGAATTTAACATGGGCATCCTGCTTAATGCATCTGCCACAATATTAAATTTTCCCTTTCTGTATCTGAGTTCATAATCAAATTCTTAGAGTAATTCGGTCCATCTAGCTTTTCTACCTGATAGTTCAGATTGGTTTGCAAACCATTTAATACTTACTTGATAAAAAATTATAGTTACTTTGGCACCAAACAAGTAATGTCTCCATTTTTTCAGAGCATGCACAATTGCATAAAGCTCCTTTTCATAGGTAGAATAATTTCTTTAAGCTGAATTTAGCTTTTGGCTTTCAGAAGCAATTGGTTGACCATTTTGAATCAACACAACTCCTATTGCTAGATCACTAGCATATGTTTCAACTACAAAAGGTTCATTTGGATCTACTATCTATAGAACCGAGCCGGAAGCTAAGGCTCTTTTAAGTATTTCCATACTTTCAGCATGTTCCTTCTCCCAAGTAAGACTTTTGGGTTTACCCTTTAATTTCTCAAATAAAGGGGTCAAGATTTTTGCAAAATTGGGTACAAATTTTCTATAGTATCCTGCTAACCCTAAAAAACTTTGAAGTTCTGTAACAGTTTTAGGGTGAGGCCAGTTAAGAATAACTTGGACCTTATCAGGATCTACTTGAATCCCTTTATCAGATATAATGTGACCAAAATATATGATTTCTGATGAAAAGAATTCACATTTATCTTCTTTTCCAGATAATTTGTTTTCTCTTAGAACTTGGAAAACTTTTTCCAAATGTTCTAGATGAGAGGCTTCATCTTGACTATAGATAAGAATATCATCGAGAAAATCAACCACAAACTTTCCCAAATAAGGACTTAATATAGTGTTCATTAGTGTCATGAACGTAGCTGGGGCATTTGTTAGTCCAAAAGGCATGACAAAAAGCTCAAATTGCCAGCATTTAGTTCTGAAAGCTGTTTTAGGAACATCTTCAGACTTAATTCTAATTTGATGATATCCTTGATGGAGATCAAGTTTTGAAAATATCTTAGCTCTTTTTAATTGATCAAATAAATCATCAATTTGGGGCATTGGATATTTATTCTTGATCGTAACTTTATTTAAGGCTCGATAGTCAATGCATAATCTCATTGATCCATCTTTTTTCTTGACTAAAAGAATGGGTGCTTCCCAGGGTGAAAGACTAGGTTGAATGAATCCCTTAACTAGGTATTCATTTAACTGCTTTTCTACTTCAGCCTGCTGGGAAAAAGGGAGTCTATAAGGGGGTTTACATATAGGCTTAGTTCCTGGGAGCAAGTCTATAGCATGGTCGACTTGCCCACGAGAAGGAGGTATGCCATGGGGAAGTTCTTGGGGAAAAACATCCCGATAATTATTTATCATACATTTAAATTTAAACCTTTCATGTTCAGACAAAGGAGACAAGATATAAGAAATTGGATTCATATTATGTACATTGTTTACATCAGTTGGAAGTATCATGAAAACTTCCACTTGTTGGGTATTTACAAGTTTTTTCAACTCCATGCTAGAAATCAAAGGAGTACTGGGCACATCATGTTCTCCTTGAATTAGATAACGGATTCAATTTCTCTCAAATTCTAAAGTATTCAGCTGATAGCTTCTTTTAAGTGTTTTCCCTAAACCCCAAAGCCATTCTCTACCCAAAACTACATCAGTTCTTTCCATGTGCATGATCTGAAAGTCTAATTTATCTTTATAACCTTGAAATTCTATTTCGAGGTTACAGATCATAGTATCCCAGACTTTCTTGTCTTGACCCTGCATCATAGATACAACATACTGATGAGGTGACTTTTGCTGGGGCAACTTTAATCTCTTCACCAGTGAGTAGTTTAGGAAATTGCGGGTGGCCAAGTCATCTATCATGACTCTGGCCTTTTCCCCACTTATACAAGCATGCAGTTTGGCCAAGTCATGAGGTTCAAACTCGTTTTGGACCCACATTGAGTCAGACAAACAACACTAATGCTTGTCATCTTCGTGAAGGACTTTCACTTTTTTTCCAAACTTTATTGTTTTCGAGATTCAATGTTTGGACTAAGTGTATTCCTGTCTTTTTTTTTCCTCTTATCTCACGGGTGGATTTTTGTTGTCCCCTAGTCATGCAATTCTTACTAAGATGTGCTGGCTTAAGGCACTTAAAGCAAAGATTCTCATTTTTTACTTTTTCCCAAACCTCAGGGTCTAGCCTAGGTCGTGAAGGTCTAGGGGTTTTAAAGTCATCTTTTTTGAATGTGCCTAGCTTTCTTTTACCCGGTTTAAATTTTTTATTGTCTCTGACAAGGTGAAGTGTTTGTGTTCCAGTTTTAGCATGATCTTCATAGACCTGTGCGAACTTAATAGCATCTTCTAAACTTTTTGGAGCACTTCTTTTCACTTCATGTTTATCTTGCTTGTCAAGACCACGGATAAAACCTCTTACCTTATGAAAGTCATCAAGGTTTTGCAATTTAAGTACTATTTCTCGATAATGAGAAATATATAGAGAAAGGGGACGTCCTCTCTGTAGGACTTTGTCCCATTCTTCCCAGTTTCTTTCATCCTCATTTTCTGGTAAGAATTCTTTTTTGAAGAATTCTTCGAATTGATTCCAAGTTTCTAGGATTCTTTGAGCTTCCTTTAAGCTCATCCACCACTTATAAGCCTAAGGTCTAAGTGATAAACTTGTTTCTAAGACTTGATAAGCTTCAGGAGTGTTTTTTAACTGATGCAAGTCTTGCCATTTTTCTAAAAATGTCAAGACTGCATCTTTGTTTCGTTCTTTATCTTCCCCTAAAAATTGAGGTGGTTTTAAGTCTTTTGCAAAAGACAGGCTTCTAGACTTTAAGGCAGTATGAGGAGGATTTACTTCATTATCTTTATTTTTTAAAGATACATTACTATGCAAGGGTAAAGGGGCATCAGTTCCTTTACTAGGTGATGGGTGCCTTGGTCGAATAGACAAGGAACCCCTTTGTGTAGGTAAGGGTAAGGATGGACAAATCGTATTAAGAATTTGTTCCATCTTCCCTTGAACTTCATTGATTGAAGTACAAAGGGTACCCAGTTTGTTTTGGATTTCTTTAACAATGAACATATCCGCTTGGATATCGTTCATTTTTTCATCTAAACCATTCAACTCTTTATAAATATCTAATTTTTGCATTTCTTCTTGGCCTTGTAAGACAATAGTTATGCAATATAACACAGGAGCAATAGCAGAGAAGATAACAGATATAGGAGAATCTCAACAATTTTCTACTAGTAGCAAGTACAAAGATGATGGCGTTGTCCACCCGTGCGCTCTCAAGGTAGAGCTTAAATGGTGATCTAGACAACTCTAGATAGGGAGATACAAGGTAGAGGTATGCTGGCTCAACTCAGTGTCTTAGGTAGTGCAAAAGTCATGTATATATAGGATCATGGGTGGCCTGCCATGGACGGCTATACATGGGCGGTAGAGCGTGGGCGGCCACCGCCCGCGTAATTGCCATACACGGCTTAGACTGGTTGAACCGACCTAACAAATATAAATGATTTCTGACTCCGACAGGGAATATTCCATGGAATATTCTCTTTACCGTCGCGCCGGACCCCACAATTGGGGACCCTGATAACTCCCTTTCCTTATAATATCTTACATGGTCCAATATGACCTTCATCCAACATTCAAGTTGGGATTCCCATCAATTGGGTAATGCATGCTTGGCTTCTCCTCATAAAGGGGGCCTTACAAAATGTGCATACAATCATGAGGGGTAGACATTGATCATATACTAACACCCCCCCTCAATGTTTACCGATGATAAATCAAGTAGGTCTCGGTCCTATGCCCATCTGTTGAAGATGCTTGTTGAGCTGCTCTCTTCCAAGTGCTTTAGTGAATATGTCAGCACAATTTGCCTCTGTTGGGCAATATTCTAGCTCCACAATTTCATCTTCAATTAGCTCACGAATGTAATGGTACTGTACTTCTATGTGCTTGGTGCGAGCATGAAATACTGGGTTCTTTGCAATAGCCATACAACTTTGATTATCACACTTGAGTACAGTTGGCATATTTGATGGAAATCCAAGATCTCCAAGAATTCTCCTTAACCAGATTGCCTCACAAGAAGCAAAACAAGCTGCTTTGTACTCTGCTTCAGTGGAGGAGAGTGCGAGAGTTGGTTGCTTCCTACTTACCCAAGAAAATATTCCTGAACCAAGTGAGAAACAATATCCAGAAACTGATTTTCTAGAATCACAATCTCCAGCCCAATCTGAATCACAATATCCTTGGAGTGTATCACATGTGGTATACAAAATACCAAAATCCAAGGTTCCTGCAATGTACCTTAGAATTCGCATTCCAGCATTCCAGTGACTCTCCTTAGGTTTGTTGGAAAACCTGCTTAACACTCCAACAGCATAGCAAATGTCTGGTCTAGTGTTGCACAGAAAAATAAGACTTCCAACGAACTTCCTATACTTCTTAGCATCTACATCAGGCATGTTATCATCCATAGATAGCTTATGATTTACCTCCATAGGTGTGCTAGTTGGTTTGCAGTCCATCATTCCAAATGCCTTGAGAATTTCTTTGGAATATTTTTGTTGTGAGATGAAAATGCCATCCTTCCTTTGCCATACTTCAATTCCCAGACAAAAATGGAGTAGACCTAAGTCTGTCATTTCAAACTCAGTTCCCAAGCTGATCCGAGTTTGATTGATGAGTTCCTGATGATCTCCTGTAATGATCAAATCATCTACATATACAATGACAACAACTAGCTTGCTATCCCTTTTCGTTACATACAAGTTAGCATCAGAAGTACTTCTTTCAAAACCCATATTTTTGAAAAAATGATCTATTCGTTGGTACCAAGCCCGTGGAGCTTGCTTAAGTCCATACAAAGCTTTCTTCAACCTGCAAACTTTATTTTCTGAATTGGGCACCTCAAAACCTGGTGGTTGAGATACATATACCTCCTCCTTGAGGTGACCATTCAAAAATGCAGATTTGACATCCATCTGGAAAATAGACCAAGACTTTTGTGCAGCTACTGCAAGTACCGTCCGAATAGTTGTCATGCGTGCTGTTGGTGCAAAAGTTTCTTGAACATCAAATCCTTCAATCTGTGAAAAACCCTGTGCAACTAATCGTGCCTTATACTTTTCTAATGTTCCATCAGCTTTATACTTAGCTTTCCAAATCCATTTAGTACCTATTACCTTCTTCTTTGGCGGCAAGTCGACTAGATCCCATGTATCATTTTTGAGTATACTATCATACTCAGACTGCATTGCCGCTCTCCAATCTGGATCATCAATCGCTTCTTCAATGGTGGTAGGTTCCTTTATCGAACCCATGATATCTGCCATTAGAGCCATGTTAACAATGTGTTCTGAGGCTCTTCTTTGCTCCTCTATTCTCTTTGATCTTCGTAATCCATCCGATGATGATTCTGGTACATCTACATGTGGATTAAGATCACATAGATGGGAGGATTTCTTCTCTTCGTGGGAACTTCATAGAAAAGGAAACTAGTGTGCTCTCTGTTAAATTGGATGCTCTCTATGATTTTTCTTGTGAAAGGGAATGCATATATGGGATGGGAAAACCCAATTGAGGAAGATTGCAGGAAGCACAATTATCTGGGAATGAGGGCAAACTTTAGGAGTTAAAGGTTGTCACCTATTTTGACATAATATGAAAAGCCAGAAAAGGGAAAAGCGAAGCAAGGAAGGGCAAGCCCCTATGACCCATATGCGGTGGTTCATGCATCTCTTTCATAACAAATTCTTTAAAACCTTGTGTAATGCATAACTTGTCATCAAAATACAAGAATCCATTATGAAGATCCTCGCTAAATGTTGTAGAATTATTGAAAGCATTCTATGTTTGTGAAAAATACAAGTCAGATGCATAAGTAGGAATCATTTCATGAAATGAATGAATATGAACAACAAAAATATTATTAATAGAAACAATATTTGTTTGTGGGGATGGGAAACCACTAAGAGCATCAGCTACAACATTAGCTTTGCCAAGTCGATATTGAATCATAGTCTGAAAATTTTGTATGAATGAAGCCCATTTAATGTGTCCATCTCAAAATCAATGGTTGATTTAATAAATGCTTAATAGCTTGTTGGTCGATTTTGATTATGACTTCTAAACCCATGAGATAATGTTTCCAAATTGTTTAAATCATGCACAACAGCCGAAAGTTCCTTATCATATGTACTATAGTTCTTTTCAAAAGGTTTAAGTTTCCTACTTTCAAATGCAATGGGACGATCATTTTGCATCAATAAAACATCTATACCTGAGCCACTAGCATCTGTAACTACATGGAAAGGTTGTGCAAAATCAGCATTAGGGGAAAAAATGAACCCTACATGGGCCTTTTAGATTAAGGGGTGATTAGTGATGGACCAACGAGAGGAGGGTGGTGGACACAATCTAGAGCCTCAATGAAGTAGGTAGGCCTAGGTTTCCCTTGGTTTGGAGTAGTCAAAACAACTAAAATCCTCCCTTAGTGGTTTCATGGGCTACAAAATTCAAATTTCTCCAACCGAATTCAATTTGGGCCATTGGATATTTAAGAGATCCGAAGATGGAGCTTGAAAGAACTAATGGAATGCGCCTTTTTTTCTCCATCGTTCGATGAGAAAATGAATCTAGTGGCTCTCAGGCCATGGCATTAAATAGATGGAATCTTAATTTTAAGGCTGTTTAGATCACCAAAGGATCCAACGACTCTTCTTAAATCCAAGCCACACTCAATCGCGTTTCAATCTCTTTCGTTCGATCTGGGAGCATCCAATGGATGATAAGAAGTCGAGTCCCAATTTAGGTAGTCTCTCTCTAAGCTTTCCCATCTCCCACGAGTGATGTGAGGCCTGATTTGTCGTTTTCTGCCAGAAGTCCCAGCGCGAATCCAACTCGTCCATGAGAGATATCAGAAGCTCTTCAGTTACCCATGCGTTTATACTCTCTCTCTTCCTTTTTCCCCCATCTTAAAAGTGATGTGATGGTCTATTTTGTCCTTTTCTGCTAGACAAAGTTTGTTCAATCGCGTCCGTCCATGATTAGCATCGAATGGCTTCGAACGCCCATGACCCCAAGCACACTGAGAGCTTTATTTTGTCTTTTTTTGCCAAACCCATCCCAACCCAATCACACTGAGAGATCTTTTTTGTCTTTTTTTTATAGAAAAACCTTATCTAATCTCATGTGTTCGTGAAGGATATCCAACGGCTCCTAATACTCATGAATCCAATACAAGAAATTCATCAAGTGTGGTATCTTAAAAATAGTATTTTTATATTAAAAACCACTAGTGGTTTTTTTTTGTCCTCAATGTTACCGTTAGTGTCCATGTGAAAGGCCAAATGGCCACCGGACACTTCTTTGTATATGTTCTTTAATAAAACATATAGTGGCCTGGTCAGTCAAAGACTGTAAGTTTGACCACATTTGTAAGACCTAAGAAGTCTGTCTTCGTGCTCCCTGTGTAGTGTGTTTTCTACGTATTCTACAGCCTCTGTGCGGAGTACTGTGTGCGGCCTCAGAAGCTCGGTATTCTACTCCGAGCATATCATCGTGGAGCTCTCGAAAAAGGAGAGCGCACTATGGTGCATCGCCATCAAAATACTTCATTGGTATCAAAGCAGTTTGAGGCAAAAGCTTTGTTCCTTTTGTGCGAGCGAAGCAAGCACCCCCCCCCCCCTAGGCTTTCTCCAAGGCTTACAACTAAGGCGGCGACCAAGGCATAGACCTTGGCATACGTTGTCATCCGAGTCACCGAAGTCACCATTGGCTGCGCGCGAGGGAGGATGTAGCTCAATGATGAGTAGCACCTCCTTTAATGTCAATCCGGGAAGACGTGAGGATGGTATGAAGACCTCGAGCAAGTGGCGGCACAAGTGCGTGAGTGAGAAGCACACAAGCATGCACACACATACACACACACGCGCACACAAGGCAAGACAAAGAGAGAGGATCAATGGAGTTCTTTAGATTACTTTCAAAAGCTCTTACAGGTTCGTTTCAATTACAATCTAACCTCAAAAATGAGCTCTCTAGCTCTTTTTATAGTTTTTGACTAGGTTTTGGCCCTGTCCAGACCTAGTGTCCGGCCTAGTTAAAAATTAGGTTCCAGGGCCAATTTGAGGGCTCAAACGGAGTCTAAAAAATACGAAAATTGATATGTAGGTACTTCTAAGGCTCCTCAAGCTCAAGGACTCCTTGGATTGCACAAAATGGAGCTACAAAAAAATGAAATGGTATTTACAATGATTGTTAGTGATAAGAATCACTGTTAAAAGATGTAGATTGGAAAAATTGAAGGGCCTATCTGCCAGATTTGCGTCGACTGCTTTGTCTACTTACTCCTTCACCTTGTTCTGACTCTCTCCGTTGGCTTCCTTGTCTCGTCAATCCTTGGGTTCCCTGGCTTCCTTGTCTAGTCAGTCCTTGGGTGCCCATACTGCTCTCAACACCCCCCCCTCTCTCGCGTCTGTCGTCCCTGACAGACCCTTGTTGCTGGGAGTGTTGGATGTAATATTCCACAACCTGAGTGGCAAGCTGATGTTCTTGTAAGCGTAGTCCTCTGGCCAAATCTGTCATCATACGATCCCAATCGATTGGTCCTGGAATGTCCGGATGTGACAGACGTAATTGATCTGCATGGATCGCTTGTTCTACTGCGAATAGATGTAGCAAGTGTGTGGGTCTGGGAATGAAAATTTCGGAATTGTATTCCCAGAAGCCCGTAGAGAACATTTCCTCAAATGTTTGCTTGAAGCATGCGGGCAAGTACTTGATTCGTGCATGCCAAGCAAAGATGACAGTGACCGAGGGGGTTTGGCTCATGTCGTAGACTAAATCCTTGTTGCCTTGAGCGAATCCAGGGGCGGAGATGTATGGAGCTTGGACATTCCGAAAGGTTTTGAAGACAATGGTCATGAGCTCAAAGATCTTCATACACATTTTCGCCGCGATGTCGGGTACATTATTGAGACGTGTGGACCAGTGTCGAATTGTTGATATCATGTAGGCTACGGTTGGAGGTCCTCGAGGTGGAGCAAAATACGGATAGTTAACCCAGGCCGAGCACTCTTTATTGTTGCGTACCTTGATTGCAAATGCTTGCCAGGATCTGCGACGTACCACTGGACAATAGCATGGATTATACTTGATATAGAGTGGCATGGTAGCCCAGGTACTCATCATCTCTGGGTAATCGGTGAGTAAACGTGCACGCCAATTAGGTTGGAAAATCGAGCCAGCACGTGCATCGGTCGGTAAATCCCCTATCTCAAATTGAGTAGCGAATGTGGGCTCCTTCCCTGTATGTCTTTTGACTTCTGCATTATAATCAATTGCGATTCTGATGTTGTGATTAACCGTTGATGGGATAATTGTTGAAAGTAGGAAGACCGAAGGACCGTTTCTTCCAGATTCGTGAGAGATTGCATTTGCATGGCCACACGATCATCATGTGTCTTACCCACTTTCTCGACCCTTCTGACCCAATCTGGAACTTGAATTTCTAACGTGTCTTGTCCTTCTTCTGTAGTTCGACCACCCGGCGTCGGCATAGGCTCGTAGGGCTCTTCGTAGCTGTCCTCGACGGGGATTTCCACTACTGTTTCAGGTGCTGGTTCTTCAATGGGCGAGGGTGGTCGTTCATATGGTAGGAGGCGTGCTTGGAGTTCGGCCACCTGTTTCCGAAGGGTCTCCATTTCTTCTGTAGATTGTTGCAAGATTACTGGCTCCTGTTGAGCAGTGGGTACACTGGCTAACTGTTTCTTTAGATCGGCACATTCAGTCTCTAGTTTTTCATATGACTCCAGGAAATTTGCATGCTCCTCAAGTAAAATGCGGATGTCTTCTGATGGAACTGCTCTATATCTGGTAGGGCTAATGGTTGCTCCTACGGTTCCTTCCATAGCCGCTTCAAAGTTGTCTTGATTTTGTTGTTGAAGTCGTTTGTTCTCTTCTAGTGCTGCGGCCATATGCTTCCTTAATAGCCCAATGTTGCGTCTGAGTGTGGCGTTAGATATCATTTGCGCTTGAAGCACTGTTTCTAGTTCCTTGACTGCTTGGTCATCTACAGTTGATGTCTTTGCTTCCAATTCGGAGTGAGCCTGTTGTAGTGTGGTATGCTCGGTTAGGAGCGTCTGGTAGTCAGCTTCAAGAGTGGTGACTCTAGCTTGCAGACGTTGAGATTCTGCCTGGAGGGCAGTAGTGCGTTCTTCCAATTGATGGTAGTCTTGTTGTAGCTGATGTGCACACTGAAGTAATGTGTTGAACGTGCTATTTACATTATGAGATGCAAGGGGAAAATTTTGAAATGCAGGGGAGGAGGGATTGGGTAGGGGGGTAGTGAATGCTGTGTGTGCCAATGATGTGAGTTGTGAGGTGGGGGGTAGTGGAGGGGGAGAGGGTGGAATTGTGGGGAGAGGTGCTGTGGTGGGTGAAATGTCCATCGGGTCAGACAGAGTGGTGTGTATAGGGGCTACCATGTAGTTGGGTATGGTAGGTGAGGTGAGTGTGGTGTTCGTGTAAATTGATGTCGTTGCGAACAGCGGGGAAAGGTGCCTTTGAAACATTGGAGAGCGGAAGAACTGCTCCACAAAGGACGGGTATTGGGGTGGTGAGGTCCGGTTGAAAGAGGTGTAGGGTCCAGCTGGGAAGTGAGGGTCATGGAATGGAGGTACTCGTATTGGGGGGTAGGTCGGGAAACACAGGGTGCCTTCTGTGGGTGCTGGGTTTCCAACTACACTTGTAATTATGGGATGGCCAGTCATGGGTTCAGAGGATAGACAGGATGAAGTGTACAAGGGATTGGTGACGAAGGAGAAGAGGGTGTCTTGTGAGGTGGGTTCTCGAAATGAGAATGATTTGAATGATGATGGGTTATAAGTGAATGTAGAGGTGATGACTGTCGTTTCTTCCGAGGTGGGAGGTGGTGGTGGGGGTGGAGAAGGTGGTGATGGAGGACGCTGGGGTGAGATGGGTGATGTCTGAACGAAGGTTTCAACGGAGAGGTCAGTGGTGGTTGTGGGAGTGGTTGTGGTCTCAATAGGTACTTCTGGTTCTGTGATGGGTATCCTGATAGTCTTACCTGCTCGTGGTAACGTGTCCACTCTGCGTTTGTCATACCTTACGGACTGGCGGACTGCGGTGTGGACAGCCTCTGGAACTCCTAAAGAGTCTGACACTAATTTGAGGGTGTCAATGAAATGTTGGTCCACTCCTTCATCTGATAGCATTTCTTGCATCAAAGCTTGACCTGATACCAGAGAGAGCTGATGCCTTTCTTGTACTGCTTTGATAGTGTCGTATAGCCTTCGTAGTTGAGCTGTATATGCAGGTGCACCTACAAGTTCTGGCACTTCTTGTTGCTCCTCTTGTTGCTCTTGATCATACTCCTCCTCATCATCCTCCTGTTCTTCATCTCCGTCCTCTTCTTCCTCCACTTCAACAGGTGTGACAGGTGCTTGGGAGGTTGTGGCCTGCATTTGTACATTCTCCGCTTGTTGTGCCTCTTCTGCCTCCAGCTCTACATCTTGTAATAGTTGTTCGAAGTCTTCATTAGTGAGTTCTTCTAAAGGTGCACCACTAGGAAATTCGAGATCCGTTGGGATGGGAGGAAATATCAAGGTGGAACCATCCGTGTTGCGTCTTGGAAGTCGGAGTGTGAATGGTCGGACTCTTCGGGGTGGCGGGGTGACGTCTGGTGTTAGGGTGGCTCCACGTGGTTGAGCACATGGGACTTGGACCGTGCCTCTCATCTTCTTAGAAGGGGGTCCAGTGGATGTCCTGCCTCGAAACTGCTCTACCCGATTCCACATCAGGGCTCGTTGGATTGGAATGTCATAAGCCAAACACCTATAAATGATTCTTGTCAGAGCACAGCAACCATATAAAACCTGTTTCCACGGCCAGCGTTTGTGAGCTAAGTGTATCTGATCAATTATCCAGTGGGGTAGGTTGATGGTGAGGCTCTGTGTCTCTGCCAGATATAGGCTAAACCAAATCTTTTTGTGCGGCATGGTGAATCTATCCTGCGCCGGGAAAGCAAAGTGTTGCATGCACATGCAAAGGTGTATTGCAATATTAGGCGTCATGGATACCATGTCCTTGAGTTTGGTGAGACTTCGATTCTTCATGTAGTCCGGTACTAGGGTTTCCTTCTCTGTAGGAATATGCATGCCGCGCATATCCAGAGCTTCTCTCACCAAATTGTTTGATAGCCTAAACCTCTTGAGCTCATTCCCCTTTGTCAGAGATGGAATCACAAATGAGCTTGCACCTTTTGGGTTCGGATTTGGAGTCAAGGTGTTGATGAGATAGTAGCATCGCATGAAGTCAGGTTTTGGGAGTCAGGCACTGAAATAGGCACTCAATCCGGCTTTTTCCCATATCAGACGTAGACTTTCAGCATTTTGTAACTTCTCAAATTCTCTTGTAAAGAAATGGTATCTGCCTTGCTTTCCATTGTAGTCCAACTCTGATTCCCATAGATACGTTCCTTCCCCCAAGGGTCCTGCTACCTCGGTAAACCAATGTGAAGTCTTTCCCACGGGCATGGTGTGGCCACGCGGAGGGTCCGCAATAGGTATGATTTTGACGGCCTGCAACTCTTCTGGTCTTTCAACTGTCTCAGGCAAAACGGGTAAACTGTCCAAGTCCACCACTTGCGGGTTTGTTTCTGTGTGAGAGCTAGTTCCTGCTGCCTCTGCCATGTTGAAAATGTCGCAGCTGATTCTGTGAGAATATATGAATAAACGTTAACATTGCAATGGACACAAAAATGACATGGTGTCCCTTGTTACAATATTAACTTAAAGTTCTGGAGTGGTTAGGAGTTAATAAGTGCTCGGTGCTGGTGTGTGTAGTTAGGAGTTAGGTAGACCTAAGAGCTAAGCGAAATGATGTGAATTAAGAGTGAAGCGGTTAGTAGGTGGTCATGGATTTACAATAGGGTCAGGGGGTTTGTTACAAGTCTTGGGCTGCCAAATGCAGTGGATGGGTTTTACTCGTGGTTCCGTAGAGATTCTCGAGAGCTTTATAGGTGTGTCAGCTTTAACCTGAGGCCTTTTAGGGGCCCATTTACAACTGATTCTGTTCGTGTTCATGTGCCTTGGTGTTGAAAATGAGTGGATGTAGGCTGTGCGAGTGAATGGATCATGCTGTGTAGGGTGTGTTCTTGGTGTAGCTATTTGAGCCCGCAAACAAGCCTTAGGCACCCAAATTTGTCTTGATTGTGGGCTAGCCTTCATCGACTTTTTGGGCACCCAAATAGATTTCACGTTAGCAGAAGAATTTCCGGAAGACCTCTTATTAGTGACGTGTTGATGGTTATTAATAAGAGGCTTTGCCCGTGCTGTTGGCGTGGGTGCAACCGGGTGTTCGCCTTTTCGCACCCACACTTGGTTCACTTGTTGAGACATTATGCTACGCAGGTTCTTTTGATGACCGGCATAGGTAGTACTCTGCTTCTTCTGCCTTTGCTCCACCGTTGGTTGTTGCCTCCTTCTGGCCTTTGGAAAAGAAGGGAATTCCTTTGCATCCCTGACTCCTTTTTTGCGAATATCATTCCTCTGCAACACATAGTTTTGGACAAGAACAGCATGGTCAACTTCATGTGCACCCCTGGAGGGACTAGGAGTCTGTGCCTTTTCTAGTTTCTTGAGTGCTCCATTATCCAACTCTACTGTAATTCGACTATGATTGACCCATACCTGAAGAAGTCCACTTCTTAGGTTTAAGTTGACTGCTTGGTCATAGATCCAGTCTTGACCCAAGACAAGAGGTTCAGTGAGATCCTCATCTTGACACACTAGTACTTTAACTGTCATTGCTTCATCATGAATGTAGAGGGGAAGTTCCACCTCGCCCATACAAGGGGTTTCCACGCCTCCCAATCCTATGAGATATGCTTCCACAGGATTGACGGTTAACTGTAACTTTTGACAGTAAGACACTCTAACAGCACTAGTGGCTGCACCTGAGTCAATCAAGGCTCTTACAGTCCTTGCACTTTTTCCTTGTCCTATATCTAGGGTTACAAAAGGACGTCGATCAGTTATCCTAGGTGAGCTGGTTCCGGCGACTTCACACATTGCCATATGATATCCTTGATCTGCATAGTCATTTGTCCTAGGCTGCTCTCTACCTTGCTTTCGTAATTTCATCCTTCTGATGCGTTCTAAAGCTTCTGCTTGAGCTTCTTCTCTAATTCGCTTCTCTTCCTCTTTGCGTTTCTTAGCAGTGTTGAGTCGGCTGAGCATTTCCTCCGTGAGGGGTTCCTGATACAACTTGACTCTGCATCCGCTAATATAGTTAGGGAGAACATCGCCCTCTAATGTGGCTAATTGTACTGCTCCACTCGTGGAGATCCTATTGATAATCATAGGTCCGTAGCCTCTCTTTTCTAGCTTCCTCGCGTGTTGTTTCAGTGTATAGACTAAAACTAGATCTCCGGCTTTCAAGCCTTTATCCTTCACATGGGCATCGAAGTATGCCTTCTGCCTCTTCTTGGCAGCATATATGCCTGCAGCAGCTCTCAGTCTTGTTTCTCCTAATCGTTCAAGGTCAAAAATTCTAGAGGAGAGCTCATGACCTGTCCATTCGTGCTCTTGTGCTATTCTCAACGTAGGAATCAGGAAGTCCAAGGGTAGCACAGCGTTTTGGCCAAATACCATCTGAAAGGGGGTGGCTTGGAGTACCGTTTTGTAGGCAACTCGATATGCCCAAACAGCATGGTGTAGCTGTTTGTCCCAATCAGAGCGTTTAGTGTTCACTAATTTTGTCAGTACATTGCATAAGATCTTATTAGTGCTCTCAGCTTGCCCATTAGCTTGAGGGTGATAAGGGGCAGACTTCTTGTGTATTACCAAGAATTCTTGGAGTAGATTTTCAATTACTTCATTTAAGAAATGAGTGCCTCTATCGCTTACAAGCTCTATCGGTAGTCCATATCTCGTAAACACATTCTCAAACAAGAATTTGGCAGTTGTTTGAGCATCGTTCTTTGTCGTAGCCTTTACCTCTACCCATTTGGTGAGATAATCTGTCGCAACAATGATGTATTCTGCATGAGAACCCTTAGCTGGGGGATTAATAGGACCTACGAAGTCTATTCCCCACTTAGAGAATGCACGTCCACCCATCATAGGTTTCAGTGGCATCTCATCTTTGCGTATAGGATACTGAGTCCTCTGACATACATCACACCGTTTCACATAGGTATGTGCATCCATGTGAAGGGTAGGCCACCAGAAGCCCGCAAATAGAATTGCCTTGATCACCCGATCCGGTCCAAAATGTCCTCCTGCTACACCTTGGTGAGCAGTTTCTAAGATCTTAAGGTACTCACTTTCATGGACACACAGTCTCAGGTAACCATCCTTACCGCGCTTGTATAGATTATCACCAACGAGTGAGTAATCCTGGGCTTCTTGTTCCAAACTCCTTTTCCTAGCCAGCGTCATGTCTAGGGGGAATGTGTTTGTTTTCAGGAAGGATACTAGTGGTCCACACCAATCTGGCACAATGGATACTTGATAAAGAGTGGCGTGTTCCACAGGTGGCTTAGTGCAACAGTTTGGGCATTCCTTGCACAACTTTTGGACATCAGCTTCCATAGTTGGCCAATGTACTCCGAGTCTCCTTAGAGTCTGTAACGTTCGTTGCTTTGAATGGTGTTGCTCTAGTGCACCTATATGTGCTAATTGCAACCATTTAGAGTACTCATCCTCTTCTACGCAACAAGCCAAGATCCCTTGGTCTGTGTGCTTGTACATGCTTCCTGCCATGATGTGGTACTTCTGGGCTTTTACAACCTCTCTATTCCGTGTGTTTACGACTGGATGATTAGGCCCGTATGTCAATACTGGTACCAATGGCTTAGCCCACTGCGGTACAGCTTCCAAATTAAACAAGTAAGCATCAGGAAGGTCATCTGACACTCCTTGTGGGGCTTCTCCCGATGTGAGCCTAGAGAGATGATCAGCTCTCAAATGAGTCCTACCTTTCCTTACCACAACTTCAAAATCATATTCCATTAGCAAGAGAAACCATCTCACTAATCTTCCTGTATTGCATGGCTTGTTTACGAGATATAACAATGCCTGATGATCAGTAAAAAATTTAAACTTATTTGCAAGCAAATAGTGTCTAAATTTCTTAACTGCATATACCATGCCTAATCCTTCTCGCTCCGTAGTGGTGTAATTCCGTTCAGCCGCATTCAATCGTCTGCTGGCATAGGCAATTGGAAGATCCATATTACCTTCACCAGTAGGTTGTGCAAGCACACATCCAATGGCATAATTGGATGCATCCATATGAACATGGAATGGCTTATTCCAATCTGGTGTGGTCAAGATTGGTGCTGAACATAATCTTCGTTTAAGCTCTTGGAAGGAATTTTCGCATTCATCCGTCCACTCAAAGTTTGTCAGAAGTCCGTACATGGGCTTTGCAATGACAGCATACATGTGTATAAATCGTCGATAATAACCACAATGCCCCATGAAAGCTTGTACTTCCTTGACATTCTTTGGCCTAGGTAGCTCTGCTATGGCTCTCACTTTTTCTTTGTCGGTAGATATGCCATTCTTTGACACTATGTGTCCTAGAATCTTGCCTTGCCTGACCATAAAAACGCACTTTTCTGGGTTCAGGCAGACTTGGTATTCTCTACATTTGTCAAAGATTTGTCTGAGTTCAGGAATATGGGTTTGCCTAATGTTGGAATGAGCACAAAGATCATCAACATAGACTTCTAAACTCTTCCTCAGGAACTCCTTAAACACATGGCACATCAGCCTCTGGAAGGTAGCTGGTGCATTGGTAAGCCCAAATGGCATTACTCTAAAAGCAAAAATGCCCCATTCTGTGGCAAAGGCTGTCTTATGCTGATCCTCTGGAGCTATGGCTACTTGATTGTAGCCCGAAAATCCATCAAGGAAGCTGTACACTTCCTTGCCTGCCACTCTTTCTAAGAGATGTTCTGTGATGGGAAGCGGGTAGTTATCTCGAATCGTGGCGGCATTAACCTTTTTCAAGTTAATGCACACACGCAGTTTGCCATTCTTCTTGGGCACCACTACGATGGGGGATACCCATTCAGTGTGCTCAATTTCATAGATAAATCCAGCTTCAACCAGTCTATCTATCTCTTCTTTGATCTTAGCGGCGTAATTATCGTTATATGTATAAGGCTTTTGCTTAGAGGGTTTAGCATCTGAGATCATGGGAATAGTGTGTGAGCATATGTCCGGGTCAACCCCTTTCAAATCCTTGTAACTCCAAGCGAATACATCTCTGTATTCTCTTAGCAAGGCAATCAATTCGTGCTCTTCTTCCGCTATTAGGTCATGACCTATGTACGTACATCTCTCCTCTCCTTCTTCTAGGGCCACTACAATTTTCTTGGTATTTTCTTTGTTATCATAGGCCTCTCCTGATTGTGCCTCTCGTTTAGGCATTCTTATCATGACTCTCCTGTCATCTATCTCGTACTTCTTAAAATTTTCTGGGACCTCAAACAAAGATTCTTCCTCCTCTGGTAAGACTTCTTTCTTTCTTTGTTTCTTTCCTTCTTCCTTCGGGGTCATATGTGTCGCTAATCTTACATCATTTGTAACCTCTCCATGCCTCTGGGGTTGAAATTCTACTTCATGGAAATATTCTTCTTCTGATGCAAATGGTGGGTCCATAATGATTGACTCTAGATCGGAGTCACTTGCATCCTCAAATGCATCAGGGCTAGGTTCGCATTCTTCTAGAACTGCCTCTCCCATGATTGGCTCTATGGAGAAGACTGAAATATCATAGCCATCCTCATCACAGTGAGGTGTCCATTGTTCTTCGTTGATGGCTACGTCCATTGTTGCTAAGATTTCTGCCCAACCGTGAGGTTCAAATTCTTCGTCTGGAAAAACTACAGGTGCATAGGCTGGGTCTTGGATTGATCTATGGGTTTCTTTCGCACCTACCTCTCTGGCTTTCTCTCTCTTCTCTTCCTCTACTGCTACCTTGCACATCCATAAGTGAGTATCTTCATGCATCCATGAGGATCCAGACCCTATGGAATGCACCGATTCTGTATCATCTTTGGCTCTATGGATGGGATTCCACTGGATAGGAGGTACATCCCTATGAGAGTAATCTTTGAGATTGACTTTGGTCGTAACACCTAAGTGCTGCAGGTACAAAGAATTGGTTCCCCAATCCTGTACCACTTGCAACTGTCGCATAAATGGTCTTCCCAAAATCATCTCATAGGCATGATTTTTGCTGAAGTCACATATAGCAAAACTATGCTCAAACTCGACACCACAAGTGGTGAGAGTTATTCCTTCTAGCAATCCTAGGGGTCTCTCTATGTGACCATCGGCCATTTGCAATTTCATTCTCGTTGGTCTGAGTGCCGGCTTGCCCCAACGCTTCCAAAGGGAAGTGGTGGCAATTGCAACTCCTGCACCTGAGTCCAAAATTGCCTTAGTGGTGTAGTCCTGGTAGGTAATGGGAAGATAGGTGTTCCCTTCTTCACCTTCACACATATCTCCTATCTTATCCAAGGGAATTTCTGGCACTGTCCTATGGGATCCTACCCGGGAACGTGGTTTTGCAATTTCAGTTACTTGACTAGCTACAAATTTCCGCGCTTTTGGTCTATCCTTGGGCAGTTCTTCCAAAGTGAGATCGCGCTGCACTTTGGTGTTCTTTACTATCTCCGTGTTCATAGGTATGACTGAATCGTCGTTCCTTACCATGATTGTGGGTGCTCTCATACATGTGGACTTTGCTTCCCATGGGCCTGTGAAGTGGGGTAGCTCCTGTATGGAATTAGACTCAAAGTCCAATCTCTCATGAGACTGAGTACTCTCATGTTCCCCGTAAATGGATGGGATATCTTGTGGGAATTGGTCGTGTGCATCGTCCACAAGTTCAAATGGAGGGGAGACCTCACTTTCGTTATCCCATTTGTCTTCTTGAATCTCTCGTAGGAAGTCTGGTGCAAACCGATTCATAGAAGAAGAAGTGTCTGGCTCCGTAGAATTAGGCACGTAAGCAACCTGGGAAGGAGGGCTTATTCTATCGTTGGCTCTCTCCTCGTTCCCACAGATGGCTGGAGCACAAGCTTCTTGGAGAGGATTACTTATTCTATTACTCTTCCGAGCAGGCTCATATGCTCCCAGAGAAGGAATGTGGGTCACCTGTGGAGGTACATAAGCTTTCGGGGGAGGCTCATGTGACTTTTGGGGGGGAAGATAAGCTTCTTGAGGAGGCACATGGGCTTCCTGAAGAGGCTGGCTTATCCGTTCTCTTGCCCTTTCCTTTCTTTGAGGGGCAGGTTCCTTCTCTGATTGTGCAATTAACTTCTCTATTCTTTCCAGCAGTCCATCAAAGTGTAACTGCGTCTTAGCTGAACTAGAAATGTTAAATAGGCGGCTGGCCTCAAACATGGTCTGAGCCAATTCCACCATTTTGGCACAAATCTTAGTTCGTTCAAGCTCTAACTCGGCTCTAGGGTAGCACTTTTCATGATCGGTGATGGTTGGCCCTTCTTGGATTCTGGCCTGATATGCTTTCAGCATCATATTAAGGTCTTCGGGAGTGGGATCAGCTAGGACTGATCCTACTCTAGGGGGTGGTGGGATTTGATGAGGCGGTGGGAAAAGTGGTGGGTTGGATGGAGGTGGGAGTGGTGGAGGCGGGGTAATGTGAGAGGGAGTTGGAGCTGTGAGTTCAGTTATCCTCGCTTTGGTTTCTCTTATGCTTTCCTCAAGCTCACTCATCTTTTTAGCCCATTGTCTTTTCATTCTTTCTCGACTATCTTTCCACGCTCTAGTCCTTTTCTTTGTCACGCTCTCGGTTTCACTAGCCTCTGGGCCCTTTTCCTGGCTTGCCTCTTGGTTTTGCTGCAATGCCTGAGCTCTAGTAACCACCTGCATTGGTGCAGTGGAAGTGACACTTCCTGAGGCATCCACAACCAACCCAATCACATTGATAGGAGTGATTTTTGGCATATTATTGGGGTTCTTTGGGCAATCTCGTAAGAGATGCTCTTTTCCACAATCTTGGCAAAAGCCTTGGATCGTCACGGACTGATTTTGTGTAGGTGGAGGTAAGGGACAATCACGAATGAAGTGATCCCCTTGACATCGGTAGCATGGTCCTCTAGGAAAGGGTGGTCGTACCTGCCTAGGTTGAGGCCTAGGGTTGGGGTTTGCATACATGACGTTCGTGTAATCCGACTCCCAACTAGGTTCACTTGGTTCTTCACTATAGTAGGACTCACCATGTTCTGGAGACTGCATGTAGTAAGCTTGGGGACTATCGACATGTGTAGAATCAAAGCTATGGTCACTCGGGTCACTTTCTGAGATCAATGGGGTTACTGGTACTATGGCCCTATTCAGGTTTTCTTCTGCCACAGCATACTTTACTGGAATCACATTAGCGGGGTTTGGAGGCTGTTGAGCTAGCACCGGTTGGGGTCTCTGTTGGGCCTGATATTGTGGTTGGTAGGTTTGTTGGGGTCTAGCATATTGTGGTGGTGGATTTTGGTTCTGGTATCGGCCTTGTTGGTAGGGCTGCGGATAGGGTTGCCTAACTGCCTGCTTGTTGTATGGGCAATCTTGTGCGGTGTGATTGGTGTATCTCCGTTCTATGGTGCAGTACTGGCTACTAGGGTTTACTTGGGGTTGAGCCATAATAGGGCAGACATTCGCCATGTGGTCGCCACCACAAGTATAGCATCTTTTCACAGGGGCAAACCTAGGAATTTGTTTGCTAGAGACGCCTAGTTTTTGTGCCACTTTCTCTGCGAGCTCCTCAATTGATGTGGATTGCGTGGAAGAGTGACTAGAAGCACTATCTGAATCTTTGTAGATTTTGGAAAGCTCTAGTTCCTCCCCTAGGTTATCTTCAATGTCAATGCACATGCGTACACACTCTTCTATAGTCCTAGGGTCCTTCAGATACACATAGGATCTCAATTTCGTACTCAGCAATCCATCAAGGAATAAGGCTACTTGTTTAGCAGATGTGGGTAGCTCCGAAATAGGGCACCTTTCCAGGTATTGTCTAAATCTTCTTCCTACAAGTCTCACGGTCTCTTGAGGGGTTTGCTTGAAGCTGTGAATCAATGAGGAGGTATTGTGTCTTATGCCGCTCTTAGAGAACTCTACGATAAATGCCTCTAGGAGTTGGTCTATGCTCCTGAACTGACGCTCATCTAATGGCTGAAACCATGTAAGTGCTGTGTTCCTAAGGGTTAGACCGAAGGCATTGTACTGCGTGAACAGATCTTCCACTTGTTCCGCTCTCAAGACTTGCTTGAACTCCGCCACATGATCATAGGGATCTCCTGTGCCGTCAAAGTAATTCTTCATGGACTTAACTAGCTGGGTGGGTCTCAAAGTTCTTGTGTGCTCTCTAGGCCTCGGCAGAGGGAATCCATCTACATTTCTTTGGTTCCTGTGGGCTCTATGCATCTCAGGTTCTACCCTATTCGTATCTGTTCTCGTTCTTTCTCTGCCCACTGGGTTGGCAAAACTTACTTCTGGTCTATCTCTACTTCTGTCTCTTTGCGTACCATGAGCTTGGGAAGTTCCAGCCCCAAGGTGACCATAGGATACATTTGATCTTGGTTGGGGGAAAATAAATTCACCCTTCCAAGTGTAAGCATGCCTATCATTTTCTGTCACCACAAAGATCCGTTCTGAAGCATGATCTAAATAGGTCACTCTGCCTGGGCTATCCGGATCCTTAAACTCATAGATCATGATATTTCCTATGTCTGTCGGCTGATTAGACTTATACCTCCAAAAGGCTTCATCAGTTTCTCGATTGAGGAGCAACTCTATGCTCTTGTTGTCTTGGGGGACCCATTCAGGCGTGATAATCCTAGTGAGAACTGATTTACCTCGAGGGGTTCTAGGTTCCGCACCCATGTTCCCTTGTTCCAGGTCACCTAAGTCCGCTTCTGAGATTACATTCCCAAAGTCATCGGTCCTATCAGGGTGACTAGTGACTACATATATAGTTCCTTCTTTGTCCAGGTATGCACCATTTTCAAACTTGACAGCTGGGTGCTCTAGTCCAATGGATTGATCAGGGTTTTTAATCTGGACCACAGATCTTCCTAAGCCGTCCTCATAGATGCTAGCACCTAATCGGTTGGTCCTAAGGTACTCCAGCTGCGTTTTGTAAGGGCCTTCTACCCTGTACAGGTAAGGCACTCCTGAACTTCCCGTAGGTCTGTCCATGCCTTGAGACATTTCTGACTCACTGGTCTCAAAGCTAGGGTAGTATGAGTGGTGGCTCAACTGCTGGGCCCAAGACCTTGCAGTGTGATTGACACTAGCCTCTGAAGACCTAAGGCTTTGTCTTTCCCTTGCTAAATGTCGTCCTGATCTAAGGTTCATATGCCTAACTGATTAGCCCAATTTTTTTCCAGAGTACAACCTCGTTGCCGATTAATTGGTACCAGTCACTTGATTCTTTTTAGTTATTTTATCACGTTTGAGTTGTTGTCTGATATCACGTCGTCGGAATACTTGAGTGTTCTTCGTATTTTTAGGTTGATCGTTCCACGTTAGGTTCTTTCCTTTATGTTACCGACCGTACAGAGATTAGATTTTTATCTTGAACTTGAGTTTTTAGGTAGTCTTCAACTTGATGACTGCCTATCGTCGCTCTGACTTACTCCTACCTCTCGTCGTTCTTAGCCTAAGCTATGAATTGACAGAGGGGGTTAAAAGTGTCCAACCTTTTGTTTCCTGCTCGGTTGCCCTTGAGTGCCCAGGAAATGTGTTCCCAAGCTCGCACTTACACTTGCTTAGAACGCCTCTCGATGCTCTGTAAGAGTTTCAAAGTTAGCTTTGAAATTTACATTCCAAAGACAGAACCAATTATTTTCATTCATGTAGCACAAACACAAACTTGCATAGTGATTTTCAAGAAAACAATCCTAAGGACCCCTGACTTTGATCCCCCTGGGTATGGTCAACTTCAAAATACCCTATCTAAAAATCAATGCATTATCTTTATAAAAAACAGTTGAGGGCGTGTAGTATATGCTACGAGCTTTCCAACAAGCCCTAGAGCTCAAAAAATGGATCTCGTATGAAAAAGTTGTGACCGTTCAGGGTTCTAGGGTTACGACAGGGTTCAAACAGGATCACTGTGCAACAGGTTTTCCCCAAGTTGTTTTCCTAAGGCTTCCCCATGTGCTCAAGAGCATAATATTTGTACCCAAAATTAGCCCAACTTTTCAATTAACAAACCCTAAAAAATTTGGCTAAAATTGGCTGTCAATCGCGATGGATAGGGCTGTCAATCGCGATGGACACTCAGTCAATCGCGATGGACAGAGAGTTCAGTCGGTCGCGATGGACACCCAATTCAATCAATCGCGATGGACAGGCAGTCAATCGCGATGGACAGAGACCTCAATCAATCGCGATGGACAAGGGGTTGAGTCAATCGCGATGGACAGGCAGTCGGTCGCGATGGACAGAGACTTCAGTCAATCGCGATGGACAAGGGGTTCAGTCAATCGCGATGGACAGGCAGTCGGTCGCGATGGACAGAGACTTCAGTCAATCGCGATGGACAAGGGGTTCAGTCAATCGCGATGGACAGGCAGTCGGTCGCGATGGACTGGCAGTCAATCGCGATGGACAGAGTTGTCAATCGCGATGGACAGGGCTGTCAATCGCGATGGACTGAAATTTTGCAAGATTTTCAAAAATTTTAGTGGGAATGTGGTGTGCAGGGTCTCTAGTCCACTGTGGTGCACTCAGATTTACCAACAAGTGAAAATTTCTGTCAATCGCGATGGACAGAAGGCGGCGACTGCGAGACAGTTTCGTCGAGTTCCGTACCTGCGCGGAAGGCTGGAGATGGTGATGTGACCTGTACCTGCAAGATAGCTCAAGAAACATGCAAAAACAGCACATGCAATTTCGCTCTCTCGCTCTCTCTCACAAGTGAAATGAGGGAAATGAGGTGGAGGTGGGGATATAGTCAAAAAACTAAAATTTTCGCGATGATGGAAATGGACGTGGGAGATGGTGATGATGATGATGGTGATGAAGATGGTGAAGAAAGTAAAAGAAAATCTATGAGAGTGAAGAAAATACCTACAACTCCAACGCGTCAACTCTACGTCTTACCATCACACGCTCGTCCTCAAAGCTCGATCCCCGGCAACGGCGCCAAAATTTGGTGTAGCTCAATGATGAGTAGCACCTCCTTTAATGTCAATCCGGGAAGACGTGAGGATGGTATGAAGACCTCGAGCAAGTGGCGGCACAAGTGCGTGAGTGAGAAGCACACAAGCATGCACACACATACACACACACGCGCACACAAGGCAAGACAAAGAGAGAGGATCAATGGAGTTCTTTAGATTACTTTCAAAAGCTCTTACAGGTTCGTTTCAATTACAATCTAACCTCAAAAATGAGCTCTCTAGCTCTTTTTATAGTTTTTGACTAGGTTTTGGCCCTGTCTAGACCTAGTGTCCGGCCTAGTTAAAAATTAGGTTCCAGGGCCAATTTGAGGGCTCAAACGGAGTCTAAAAAATACGAAAATTGATATGTAGGTACGTCTAAGGCTCCTCAAGCTCAAGGACTCCTTGGCTTGCACAAAATGGAGCTACAAAAATATGAAATGGTATTTACAATGATTGTTAGTGATAAGAATCACTGTTAAAAGATGTAGATTGGAAAAATTGAAGGGCCTATCTGCCAGATTTGCGTCGACTGCTTTGTCTACTTACTCCTTCACCTTGTTCTGACTCTCTCCGTTGGCTTCCTTGTCTCGTCAATCCTTGGGTTCCCTGGCTTCCTTGTCTAGTCAGTCCTTGGGTGCCCATACTGCTCTCAACAGAGGACCTCAACGATCAAGGAATATAGAGGTTCCCGATACTTCCCGGGAGGTCACCCATCCGAGTACTGTTCCCCCCAGAGCTCGCTTAACCGTGGCAATCTCTTGCCACTAAGCTACACTCTTGTGGTGTTTGAAGAAGGGGAAAGACTAAGGTTGACATTACCTTGAACAAGTTTTGGTCCCTCAAAGCTTCATTTTTGCTTTCAAAGCCTATTTTTGAAGCAATTTTGGGGTGTTTTTGGAGCCATTTCGGAGTACTTTCGCACATAGTTCTCTTCACACAAGTCCAAGAACATCAAGAAGAGTGTTCCTTGTACTTCTCAGAAAATAAATATCAACCTCTAGGGCTGTATTTTCAGCCACACTCGTAAAACTACAAGTTTCTCGAGGGGTTTTCAGTTTTGGTGGGAGCAGCCGCTGCAAATTTATGCAGGTTTTTAAAGCCTAAAACATCAAAGTTGACAGACACTTGCAGGTGTTATTGGCTAGTTTTTGGGTTGTGTATTCAGCCTTTTAGTGTCATTTTACTGCATATATTGAGCACATACACACCATGTACGCTTCTCTGGATACCGCTTATGTACGTCCATGTGGTTACGTTCTTTGCATAAAGCCTTTTATGTTTGATAAAGAGGTTCGTGGTGAGGCTTTCTTAACTGGGAGACACCCAGATGTCGGGGTCTCTTTGGTGATGCAAGTGGAAGACTTACCCAGCCTCGCCATAGGAGATGTATGATAGTTGTTCATAGGTGCTCGATAAGCCTAGTTGGCTTCTATTGGGTAACTGATTATATGCAGTGGAGTCAGTGACTCACTATGCAGGTAGACATGTCAGTACTTGCAGTTTTATGATACTTTGGCACTGGCCATATGCTAATTTTGCAGAGGATACTCTGGCAAAATTTTTCCAGATTTCTGGTTTAGTCAACTATATAGTGGTCGATTTACTCCTTGATACACTTATTTGTTGGTGTTTGGACTCTTCTAGCTCCATTATCATTCTATTCAGTTCTCTACGATCATGGCATCAGAGGTCTCAGGCACATCCGGTGGATCAGGGTCTAGTGCTAGTGTTCCGAGGAGGAGCTATAACTTGCAGGGCAAAGACCATTTTGAGATCCGAAAAATTGATGGCACAAACTTTGCTCTATGGAAGAATCAGATTAAAGATGTGCTGATTCAAAGGAGGCAATGGAAGCCAGTAAATGGGATTTCAAAGAAGCCTGCTGACATGGATGAAGATGATTGGGATGAGTTAGATGAAATGGCCAGGTCTACCATTCGCTTGCACCTGGTAGATAATGTTTACTTTACAGTATTAGACTGTGAAAGTGCAGAGGAGCTTTGGAAGAAGTTATGCAATACATATGAAAAAGAGACGGCATCAAATAAAGTGTATCTGATGAGAAAATTATATGACCTTCGTATGAAGGACACAGATAGTGTTGCTGCTCATCTATATGAGTTTGATGCTATATTCTCCCAGTTACAGGCTCAGAAAATGGATATGGATAATGAAATGAAAGCAGTATTGTTGTTATGCACCCTGCCATCATCATGGGATACGTTTTGCACAGCTATTAGCAACAGTGCACCTGGTGGTAAACTCGTCTATGATGACATATGTGGAGCACTCTTGAGTGAGGAGGTTCGTAGAAAATCTATGGTTGGCACTCAGAGTGGAGATGCATATAATGTTCGGGATTCTTACCAAGGAAAGAATCAACAGCGTGGCAGGAGCAAGAATAAGGAAAAGAACGGTCAAAGGAATAAGAGCAGAAGTAAATCAAGGAAGAGGGATATCGAATGCCATTATTGTCATAAGAAAGGACACATGAAGAAAGACTGTTATGCATTAAAGAATGCTAAAGGTAAAGGACAAAATGTTGATGGGCATGTTAAACAGTTACCTGCACCATCTACTTCGACTGTGAAGATTGAAGAAATTAATGCTATTTCTGATGATGCTGATGTGTTGACACTTGATAGTACTGTGCCATCTGAGGCACTTCTGGCTGATTCTCTTTCCCACACGTGGCTGCTAGATTTTGGTGCTTCTTTCCATGTGACACCACATAGAGAATGGTTCTCTAATTATGCAACAAAGTCTCTTGGTACTGTGAGACTTGGTGACTCTTATCAGTGTGATGTTGTGGGGATTGGAGATGTGGTTGTGCAGTTCATTGATGGTTCAAAATTTACTATGCATAATGTACGCCATGTACCTCAGTTATCACGCAGTTTGATGTCAGTTGGTCAACTTGATGACCTTGGTTACAAGGTGGTCTTCTATGCTCAGTCCTTTCGTATATCAAAGGGCAATATGGTTATTGCAAAAGGAAGCAAAGTTGGCTCACTTTATCCTTTATTTGTATCACAGAAAGAACACTTGTTAGCTGTTACTGAACAGCCTATGGCTTGTATTTGGCATGGTCGTTTGGGCCATATATCTCGTAGTGGAATGGAAAATCTTTCTCGTTCTGGCTACTTACCTGTGTTATCTTTCTCTGATTTTTCATTTTGTGAGCATTCAATATGGAAAGCAAACCAGAAATGTGCATAGAATGCACATTGACTCTTCAATTCAGCCTTTAGATCTTGTTCATACAGATGTGTGTGGTCCTATGCGCACTAGGTCCTTAGGTGGTTCTCTTTACTTTGTCACTTTCATAGATGATGCTACTAGAAAAGTCTGGGTATATCCTATCAAATCAAAGGATGATGTATTCCCTACTTTCAAAAAATGGCTTGCTTCAGTTGAGACTGAAAAAGGAACTAAGCTTAAGGCTTTACGTTCAGATAATGGGGGTGAGTATACCTCAAATGAATTCAACCTTTTTTGTCAGTCTAGAGGGATTCGTATAGAGTTTACAGCTACTTATACCCCAGTACAGAATGGTGTAGCTGAGAGGATGAATAGAACTATTCAAGATAGAGTAGTCTCTATGTTGCATCATGCAAACCTCTCACAAGGTTTTTGGGCAGAAGCAGTATTGACTGCAGTTCATGTGATTAACCTTTCACCTAGTACTGCCAAAGGTTTGAAAGTGGCACAAGAGTTATGGACAGGGAAACCACCATATTATGATCATCTTCGAGTTATTGGGTGTGAAGCATATGTTCATATACCCAAGAATCTTAGACAAAAGTTGGACCATAAGTCAAAGAAATGCAATTTTCTTGGATATGGTCGAGAAGGACAATTTGGATATCGTTTATGGGATCCTGAAACACGGTCAGTTATCAGAAGTAGTGATGTCATTTTTAATGAGTCTAAGATGCATAAACATCCCATTAAGGAGGTTGAAGTGAGAAGAGTGGTGTTTGAGGATACTAGTCCTTCGGTTAGCATGCATAAAAATGCTGCACATAGGGATGTTCAAGAGAATGTCCATTTAGATCAATCTGCAGATGTTTCTGTTCAGCAACCATTGAGACGTTCTGCACGTGTCTCATATCCACCTAATAGATATGTTCCAGGTTTAGATTTTGTTATGCTAACAGATGCCGGTGAGCCTTCTTGCTACAAAGAGGCTATGCAGACAGAGGATCATGTCAAGTGGGAGCGTGCCATGAAGAGTGAGTTGGATTCTATTCACAAGAATGGTACTTGGGACTTAGTACCTTTGCCAAAGGGCAGGAAAGCTTTACCATGTAAATGGGTATATAAGCTAAAATTCACATCAGATAGTGCTTATCCAAAATATAAAGCACGACTTGTTGCAAAGGGTTTTAAGCAACAACATGGTGTTGATTTTGAGGAAGTCTTCTCTCCAGTGGTCAAGATGACTACTTTGCGCATGTTGCTTGGATTCGTTGCAATGGAGGACTTAGAACTAGTCCAAATGGATGTGAAAATAGCTTTCTTGCATGGAGATCTTACAGATGAGATCTATATGGAACAACCAGAGGATTATGTAGTTCCTGGCAAGGAAAGTCTAGTTTGTAAGCTCAAGAAGAGCTTGTATGGACTTAAACAGTCTCCTAGACAATGGTACCAAAAGTTTGATGCTTTTATGAAGTCCCAAGGCTATTCTCAGAGCAATGAGGATCATTGTCTCTACACAAAGAGATGTTCTGATGGCAGCTTGATATGCTTGATACTTTACGTCGATGATATGTTGATTGTTGGGAAGTCCTCTTATGATTTGTCAATTCTCAAAAAGAAGTTGAGTCAGACATTTGATATGAAGGATTTGGGGGATGCCAAGCATATTCTTGGCATGCGCATTACTCGTGATAGGAGTAAACATGCATATAATTGTCTCAAAGTGAGTACATATCCAAAGTACTTCATCGATTCAATATGCAAGGTGGAAAGGCATTGAGTACACCTTTACCCACATATGTGAAATTGAGCAAGGATGACTGCCCCAAAACAGATGAGGAAAAGGAATTCATGACCAAAATTCCCTATCAGTCTGCTGTTGGTAGTCTCATGTACGCTATGGTAGCTACGAGACCAGACATTGCATTTGCAGTGGGAGTTGTGAGCAGATATATGTCTATTCCTGGCAAGAAACATTGGGAAGCGGTCAAAATGATTTTGAGATATCTGAGTGGCACTAAGGACGTGTCTATGCTTAGGTAGAGGGAAAGCATCCATTATTGGTTACACAGATTCTGACTATGCTGGTTGTGTAGACAATCGTAAGTCTACATCAGGGTACATGTTTCATTTTGCTAGATGTGCTATATCTTGGAGATCTCGTCTTCAAGAATGTACAGCTGTTTCCACCACAGAAGCAGAGTATGTTGCAGCAAGTGAGGCATGTAAGGAAGCATTGTGGCTTTCTCGTCTTGCTTGTGATATGGGTTTACCTCAGCATGTACCTTTGTTGCTCTAGCATAATGGTGAGAACCACGTTAAGAAGCTCCACCTCCTTAATGTCAATCCGCGGAAGAGATAGGAGTGATATGAAGATCGTGAATGTGAGATGAAGTGAGAGTGAAGGTGAGAAGCACAAAGATGCACACACACATACACACACACAATGAAGAGACAAGCAAGACACAATGGAAGGTGAGAATTTAGCTCTATTACTCAAGAAGACTATTACAAGCTCAAAATAGCTCTAAACTCTTCTCTACTCAAACAAGCTAACCTCAAAAATGAGCTCTCTAGCTCTTTTTATAGTTTCTAGACTAGTTTTGACCGGTTTCACATCTAGTGACCGGCATAGTTAAAAGATGCTATTTGGAAGGGTAAATGGTGTATAAAAATAACAAAAATTGGTATGCGCATTCTACCTAAGCTCCTCAAGCTCGAGGACTCCTCGGCTTGCTCAAAATGGAGCTAGAAATTAAGAAAAGGGTTTTTCTATGTTACATATGTTACAATAGTGATAAAAATCACTGTTGGAGGTTTTTGAAAAGTATTTTTAAAACATGATTCTTTGAAAAAAGATTGCACTGGCTCCCTGCTCTGTCGTTACATTCTTCCGCGTCTTCTATGCCTCTGGCTGCTTCCAACACCCCCCTCCCTCTCGCTTCTGTCGTCCCTGACAGAACCTTGTTGTGAGGTCTACCGGATATAGTTCTGTAGGAGGTATTGAGCGAGGGTGTGCTCGGAGATACGAATGCCTCGGGCCAGATCGGCCTCGAGTTTCTCCCAGTCTATTGGTTGGGGTTCTTCTGGTGGCAGGAGATGATAGTGTGTGGAATAGACCATTCATTCACAGGCAAATAAGTGTAATAAATGTGTAGGCCTGCTTATGAATACCTCTGAATGGTATTCCGAGAAGCCGGTTGTGAACATCTCTTCGAATGTCTGCTTGTAGCACGCTGGTAGGTACTTTATTTTGCAATGCCAGGCATAACACACCCGTAGCGATGGCGTTGTACTCGTATCATATACCATATCAAAATTGCCATGCTCAAAGCCCGGGGTGTTTACATGAGGTGCCTTGACGCGTCGAAAGACTTTAAAAATCATTTGCATCATGTCAAAGATTTTGACAGTCATATGCGCCGCTATATCGTCCATATGCTTTAATCTAGGGAGCCAATGACGAATTGTAGCCATCATGTAGCCTACAGTTGGTAACTCAATGGGTGGCTTAAAATAGGGGTAATTCAACCAGTCCTGGCAGTGCTTATTGTTTTGTACCTTAATAGCAAAGGCAGTCCAGGAGCGGCGTCATGGTATTGGTCCCCAACATGGGTTGTACTTTAAGTGCAAAGGTGCCTTTACCCATGTACTCATCATTTCTAGATACTTCTGTAGTAAGTCTTTGCGCCACTCTGGCTGATAGATCTCTCCTTGTTGTGCATCAAGTGGCAAATCGTCCTCTTCGAATTGAGTCGCATGCGATGGTTTTTTACCTGTTTCCTTCTCAATGGCTAACTGGTATTCGGCCATTAACATAAAATATGGTTTATACTGTAGCTCATGCCCAGATATGTATCGTCGCGGGGCCAAGTGAGCAAAGAATGGAGATTGTAAAATTCTTTCTTCTATCATCGCCATGGCATGTAATTGTGCCTCTATTAGCTGAGTGCGTTGTTCCAAGTTCCTCAATTGTCTTCATCCACGCGGGGGTCGGGAGTTCATAAGTCATCTGGCCTTCGGCCGTGACGCGTCCGCCTGGGATTGGTTGTGGCTCGTACGCCTCTTCAAACGTTTCCTCCATCGGGATGGTGACAGTTTCTTCCTCAGCTGGAAGCTCAGGTGGGGAATCTGGCCTTGGTGGTGCTTCATATACTACGATCCTTGATTCCAGGTTTGATACCTGGACCCGTAATGCGTTGAGTTCCTCTAAGATGTCAGGAGAGGGGTCCACAGGTGCTGGTATGTCTTGGTGTGCCGGTGCTCGTAATTGGAGTAATTTATGATCTTCTTTGAGTTTCTGTAACTCCTCGTTTATGCGGTCGTATTCATCTAGCAGTCTTACATGATCTTCTAGCAGCATCCTCATCGAGTCTGAGGGAATGGATTTGAACCAGCTAGGACTGAGTGGTTGGTCTAGATGGTCTAGGGCTGCTTCTAAGTTTTCTCGATTCTGGTCCTGTAAGCGCTGGTTTTCTTCCTTTGCTGCTGCTAGATGTCTCCTGAGTAAGCCCATGTTTCGTGTTAGCGTTGCATTGCGTACTGTCTGGGCTCTTAATAAGTTATCCAGGTCCGCAGTGGCTTCCTTGGTCTTTTCTTCGCTTTCTAGTTCTAATTTATGATAGGCCTCTCGTAATTCTTGGTATCGGCTGTTCAGTGAGGCATTCTCAATAGACAATAAATTAAGCTGCGACTGTAAGTCATTGGTTGTCCTCTGCAGCTGCTGGTAATTATCGCCAAGAGATGTGAACTCATCTCTTACTTGCGTCATACACATGAACATCTGTCGAAATGCATTATCTACAGTGGGTGATAGTATTAATGGGGTGCTAAATGAAGATGCAGTGGGTATAGATGCAAAGGGAACGGGGAATGGGGGTGGGAAGGTGGATGTTGTAGTGATTGTTGAAAATTGTGATGTGCCTAAAAATGTTTGTGCCGTGAGTGAAGTGAGTGTTGGTGCAGTGGGCGGTGAGATGTCCATGTCATTGGACATGTCCAGTGTGGTGACCGTGAATAAGGGTGTGACTGTGGGTGCTTGTGCTGGTGTAAATATGGGATTTACAAAGGTTGAGAAGTAATTTACAGGGGGACTGGCTGGAGCAGTTGGGTGGAAAGGGGAAAGAGGGGTTACAGTGGGTCGGGGAGGTGAGACTAGGGAGAAGGTTAATGGCGGTGGGAATGGGAAAAGGGGTCGTGGAGGTGTGGGGAAGGATGGAAAAGCTGGATGGAGGAATGGGTTGAATGGAAAGGTGGATGTGTGAGGGGGTATACTAGGTCTAGTGGGTGCGAGAATTGTGGGGTTAGTGGTCGTAAAGACGATATCTGCTACGTCACCAGCGATAGAAGATGTTAGTCGGGGGGAAGGAGGGTGAACAGGGGAGGCTGGATGGATGGGCGGTGATGGAGGAGCGGTTGGGGTGGTCGGTACTTCAGTGACTACTGAGGTATGTACAGTTGTAGCGCGGGGTGGGGAATCTACAAGGATGGTCTCTGCTGCCAATGAAATTTTGGGGACGAGACGTGCCTCCCTGGCCTATTCTGAAGATTGTGCTCCTGTTGGTACACGAATGTATTTGCCAGGCTTTGAAAGTAGTCGTACTCTGCGGGGGTCAAACTGTGGTAGTGGCTTTCTTTGCAAGTATTTGAGGGCTTCGTTGGAGCCTACTGATTTGACTAACTCTCTGAATCCTTTGATGTATGCGTCTTCAAATCCGCATGTGACAAGTTCCTGTTCTATTATTGCTTGACTCTCTTCCTCAGTCAGCTTTTTGCGTGCCCAAACTTTTTCCATAGTTCTATACAGCTTCTTAATAGCCAGTGTGTAAGCTGCTGCTTCATAAGTTTCATCTTCATGGGTACTTGTATCACCATGTGTGTCTGTTTGTTGGCCTTGGCCATCTGTCTGTTCATGCTCTTGGGATTCCTGAGTTCCGTGGCTAGCTTCGTCATCGCCTTCATCATCATCGGTTGCTGTTCTTTCGCCATCAGAGCTAGACACGATCTGTCCTTGTGGATGATCCCGCGGTGTGGTAGGGTAGCTAGGCCTTTCAAATTATTGAGAAAACATTTGGCCTTCTGAAAACTGGAACTCATTGGAGAATGCATCGGCCATTTCAAAATCGAATGTTGTGTTCAGTGGATCTGCTTCCAAATTGGCTATCGGGAAAGAAAACGCTTCTGCACCAATAGTGGTGGGAATTTCTGCTGCTGTGGTGATAGGTTCTGTGGTTGTGGCTGCTTGGGGTGCAACAGTACTGGTGGTGCCCTCCGTTACAACTGGTCTTGATAATCTGATACGAATAGGTTGTACTGTGGGAGTGGCTGCTGTCGGTGACTACTCTGGAGATGGTTGTGGTGAGGGTGATTCTGGGACTTGTAAGCACGGGATAGTGCCTCTCATCCGCTTTCCGGCTCTGCCTTTGCTAGCCTTCCTAGCTTTCTTTGTGGTTCCTTTAAATGCTTTCAGCTCCTCACTCGTCATGGCTCGCTCAATCGGCAAATCATATGCCAAGCACATATATATAATCCTTGTAAGTGCACAACACCCATTGATGACTTTCTTTCGTTCCCATCTATGTTGTGCCAAATAGAGCTGATCAATTATCCAGCTAGCTAGATCAACCGTTTGAGGTCCAGTACATGCTAAGTATAATCCAAACTAGATTCTTTTGTGGGGCATGGTAAAACGATCCTGAGCTGGGAAAGCAAAATGCTACATGCATATCCGCAATGGCTTGGAGAGCTCAGGGGTTATAGCTGAAATATCCTCCCACTTAGTTACATCACCACGTTTCATCGGCTCTGGAACTAGCCGTTCTCGCTCCGTCGGAGTGTGCGTTCCATGTATTTTGAGAGCTGCGCGAATTAAATCTTTGGACAAGTAAAACCTTCTAAATGGAGGATCACTTACCAAGGATGGTAACATGAATGTTCCGGGTAGATCCTTGTTCTCTGAGGTTGTTAAGGTGGTTACTAAGTAACAGCATCTGTAAAAATCGGGTTTCGGCAGAGGGTCGCTAAAATATTCTGTAAATCCCGCTCGTGCCCAAACGTGCATTAAATCTTCTGTATTCTGTAGTCCTTCAAATTCTCTTGAAAAGAACTGGTACTTGGGCCCATGTGCGATAATCAAATGCAAGATTGGCCTCAAA
The DNA here is from genome assembly GCA_020310875.1 of Ceratopteris richardii. Classification (NCBI taxonomy): domain Eukaryota; kingdom Viridiplantae; phylum Streptophyta; class Polypodiopsida; order Polypodiales; family Pteridaceae; genus Ceratopteris; species Ceratopteris richardii. The sequence continues at coordinate 62,698,601 of CM035411.1, forward strand.
TATGAAATCAGCGTCTGCTAATGGTCCTGCTAGGCCTTGAAACCAGTGAGAATTACGATGAATCTTCTCAGTATATCCTCTAGGAGGATCGTCGATTGGCATGGGTCCTGGAAAACCTTGAAACTCTGGTGGTTGCATCGTCGGATGAGATTCCGCGAGTAATTCTCCAATATTGGCCATTGGTATACTGGGGCCAGCTTCTGATGGTCCTTCTTTAGTTTGCATGATGACTGACGAGCTAATGGAAAAGATCTGCTACAAAAGATTAGCACATTAGTATGGAAATTAATTATGATCCCATTAAAGTGAGACCGCAATCCCTTTCCATAACCGATGTGTAACCCGTGTAGCCAAGTGTCGTGAAGTGATTGATGCAATGATTTTTTTTGCAGAGCTAATGCATGTCTCTAGACGCCTACATGGTCAGATTATGCATACATTTCTTGATGAGCTTTTATTATGCGTGATGTGGGGTTTTGGTGTGTGAATTCATACAAGGTTCAAATGTAAGTGATTTATTACAAGGATGAAGATTAGTTGAGGTGGTAGTGGTGTCAGACAATGGGTTAGGGGAAGTCTTCTAGACACGTTTCGGTATCCATTTCCTAAGGGTTTTTGGGCGGTTGGTGTGCTTCTGCTGAGGGACAAAAAGTGGTATTGGGTTTGGTGGTAGTGAAGGCTGAAAAGATTTCTGAGGGGTATATATTACATGGCTTGAGGGTTGGGCTATAATACATTGTTTGGGTACCCAAATTTGCGTGGGTGTGGGTCTATTTGTTAGGTACTTCTTGGCGATCCAAATCTGTCAAGTATTTGTACTTGTAGAAGAAGATCGAGGGGACTTTGGATACTGCCTCTGCTTCTTTTGAAACTTTGTCCTGTTCTTGTTTGTAGTGTTGCCAATAGCCTGTGGTTGCTGTCCTTTGGGCACCCATATTTGTTTCGTGCCACTTACTTTGTGTTGCTGAGACTGCTTTACTCTTTGCGTTGTCTGGTGGTGTCGTCGGTCTGGGTTCCTCTGTTGTGGTTGACTCCTTCGTGGTTGGGTTTGAGAGGTCCCTTGGACACTCTGCTTTGGAAAAGAAGGGAGATCCAACACTTGCGTGACCTGCCCATTAGGAAGTGATTCGTTCTTTATCTTTAATCTAGGCTAGTCCGCAGCAAGTTTGGAAGGATGAGCACCGCAGGGTATTGTGCTCATTTGGCCGCTGATGCAACCCACCTGACCGCTGATTGTGTCCATCTGCCCTAGCGGTTGGGTAATTGCCCCTTCTAGTTTGCAGGAAGCCCTAGGGAAGATCTCTTGTCGTCCTTCTGATTGACAACTGTCTGTAGCCAAGCCCGAGTGGGTTGGTGTAGACTTAACGTGACTGATCTCACCAAAGATCTTCCGGTCTTCCGTCGCATGTATTTCATAGGGTCTAGGGTTACAAACCTTAGCTGGAATGCCTTTAGGGAAGTCAAGTGGTATCACTCGCTTCTGATCTAAGGTTCCAATCTGTAAGGATCCTTGTCTAAGATTTAGGTCCACTGAGTGGTCGTATAGCCAATCTTGGCCAAGGATTAGGGGTTCTATCAGGTCGTCATCATGGCACACTAGTAGCTTCGCTGTCATGGTCACATCCTTAATGAGGATAGGAAGGTTCACCTCGCCCATGCAAGGGGTTTCCATGCCTCCTAGCCCTATGAGGTATGCCTCAATTGGCCGCATTTCTATTCCTGAATCCTTATAGTGGGACCATCTAATCGCACTAGTCGCAGCACCCGAGTCAATTAAAGCCCTGAGCTCTTGGCAAGGGTTGTCGTGCTCTAGCCTGACTGTAATGAATGGTCTCCTATCCACTATGCTAGGATGAGTTCGTGACTTTACTTCACACATGATCATGAGGTATCTGGGTGATGTTTCCAGAGGGTTATAATGTTCTCTCCCTAGTCCTTGTCTTCTTAGCTTCATGCGCTTAATGCGTTCTATTGCTTCTGCCTGAGCTTCTGCTCGTATTCTATTCTCTTCCTCCTTACGCTTCTTTGCCAACATGAGTCGTCTAAGCATATCCTCAGTAAGAGGTTCTTGGTATAGCTTGACTCTACAGCCACTAATGTAGTTAGGCATTATATCTCCTTCTAAGGTGGCTAATTGTACTGCTCCACTTGTTGAGAGTCTGTTAATGATCATAGGTCCATAACCTCGCTTTTCTAACTTCCGTGCGTGTTGCTTCAACGTATATACTAGAACTAAATCTCCTTCTTTCAAGCCTCTATCTTTCACATGTGCATCAAAATAGGCTTTCTGTCGTTTCTTTGCTGCATATATTCCTACTACTGCTTTCAGCCTGGTTTCTCCTAATTGTTCCAAGTCCATTATTCTTGCTGATAATTCATGGCCGGTCCACTGATGTTCTTTTGCAACCTTAAGGGTCGGTATCAAGAAGTCCAAAGGAAGCACAGCATTCTGACCAAAAACCATCTGAAAGGGAGTTGCATTGAGTACGGTCTTGTAGGCCACTCGATATGCCCAAACAGCGTGGTGTAACTGTTTGTCCCAATCTGAACGTTTTTTGTTCACGAGTTTCGTCAGTACGTTACAAAGGACCTTATTAGTGCTTTCAGCCTCACCATTGGCCTGAGGATGATATGGTGCGGATTTCTTGTGAATCACCATAAAATCCTGTAGCAAATATTCAATGACTTGGTTTAGAAAGTGAGTTCCGCGATCGCTCACTAACTCTATAGGCAATCCATATCTTGTAAAGACATTCTCAAATAAGAATTTTGCAGTTGTGTGTGCATCATTCTTTTTTGTGGCTTTTGCCTCTACCCATTTCGTAAGATAATCTGTGGCAACAATAATGTATTCCGCATGTGTACCTTTTGCAGGGGGGGTAATGGGTCCCACAAAGTCTATACCCCACTTAGAAAATGCACGTCCTCCCATCATGGGTTTCAATGGCATTTCATCTCTGCGAGTAGGAAACTGAGTTCTTTGGCACACATCACATCTCTTAACATAGGTATGTGCATCCATGTGAAGAGTGGGCCACCATAATCCTGCAAAGAGGATGGCTTTGATTATCCTTTCAGGTCCAAAATGACCTCCTACAACACCTTGGTGTGCAGTCTCTAGTATGCTCAGATAATCGCTTTCATGAACACATTGTCTTAGATATCCATCTCGTCCTCTTTTGTATAGATTATCGCCAATAAGTGAATAGTCTTGAGCTTCCTGCTCCAGACTGCGTTGTCGAGCTAAGGTCATTCCTTGAGGGAATGTGTTCGTCCTCAAGTATGTCACTAAAGGTTCACTCCAGTCTGGTGTCAGAGACACATGATATAATGTTGCATGTTCTACTGGTGGTCTTTCACAACAAACATGGCATTCTTTACACAACTTGTAGACATCTGCTTCCATCGAAGGCCAATATACTCCTAGTCTATGCAGAGTCTGTAATGTTCGATGTTTTGAATGATGTTGCTTTAGTGCACCTATGTGTGCTAATTGCAACCAATTCGCATGTTCTGATTCATCTACACAACAAGCAAGAATCTTTTGATTATCCTGTTTATATATGCTTCCCGCTATGATTTGGTATCTCTGAGATTTGGTAATCTTTCCTTCCTTGATTCTTATCCTAGGATTCTTGGGTCCGTATGTCAGAATAGGGACTATAGGCTTAGCCCATTATGGTGCCATCTCAAGGTTAAACAAGTATGCATCTGGTAGATCATCCACTACTCCTTGAGGAGCTTCTCCCGAGGTTAGTCTCGAAAGGTGGTCAGCTCTAAGATGTGTCTTTCCTTTCCTGACTACTACTTCAAAATCATACTCCATGAGTAATAGAAACCAACGTATCAATCGTCCTGTGTTACATGGTTTGTTGACTAGGTACAATAGGGCTTGATGATCTGTAAAGAACTTGAATTTGTTGGCCAACAAGTAGTGCCTAAACTTCTTTACTGCGTAGATCATCCCTAATCCTTCTCGTTCCGTAGTGGTGTAATTTCTTTCTGCTGCGTTCAATTGTCTCCTCGCGTAAGCTATGGGGAGATCTATGTTACCTTCATTCGTGGGTTGTGCTAACACACACCCTATGGCGTAATTGGATGCATCCACATGTACATGGAATGGCTTACTCCAATCTGGGGTAGTCAATATAGGTGCTGAGCACAAGCGTCGTTTAAGTTCATTGAATGAATTTTCACATTCATCTGTCCATTCAAAATTGGTTAAAAGAGAGTACAAAGGCTTGGCTATGATTGCATACATGTGTATGAATCTCCTATAATAACCGCAATGGCCCATAAAGGCTTGTACCTCTTTGATGTTTGTCAACCTAGGTAATTCTGCAATTACTTTCACCTTTTCTTCATCCGTAGAGATTCCATTTTTTGACACAATGTGTCCTAGAATTTTGCCTTGTCTGACCATGAAAACGCATTTTTCTGGGTTCAAACAAACCTGATATTCTCGACATTTGTCAAATATTTGTCTTAACTCGGGGATATGCGTTTGCCTGATATTAGAATGAGCACATATGTCATCAACATAAACTTCCAAACTCTTGCGTAAGAATTCCTTAAAAACATGACACATGAGTCGCTGGAAAGTGGCAGGTGCATTTGTGAGCCCGAAAGGCATTACACGAAATGCAAATATGCCCCATTCGGTGGCAAATGTCGTCTTGTGTTGGTCCTCTGGAGCAATGGCTACTTGATTATAGCCTGAAAAACCATCAAGGAAGCTGTAAACTTCCTTGCCCGCAACTCTTTCCAATAAGTGTTCCGTGATAGGAAGAGGATAACTATCTCTAATCGTGGCGGCATTAACTTTTTTAAGGTTAATACACACACGCAATTTTCCATTCTCCTTGGGCACAACCACAATGGGGGATACCCATTCGGTATGCTCAATTTCGTAGATGAATCCTGCTTCTATCAGACGATCTATCTCCTCTTTAATCTTAGCAGCGTAGTTATCATTGTACGTGTATGGTTTCTGTTTCGTAGGTTTTGCATCTGGAGTCATAGGGATTCTATGAGAACATATATCTGGATCTACTCCTTTCAAATCTTTGTAACTCCAAGCGAACACATCTCTACATTCACGCAATAGGGCAACTAGCTCTTCTTCTTCTTCCTTCGTCAAATCATGCCCTATGTATGTACATTTTTCTTCTTCTCCTTCTATGGCTACTATTATTTTCTTGGTTTTCTCTCGGTTATCATATACTTGTCCATCATTCGCCTTTCTATTAGGCATTCGTACCATGATTCTTCTATCTTCGATTTCATATTTCTTGAAGTTCTTGGGTACTTCAAACAAAGATTCTTCTTTTTCTGACATGGTTTCTTTCTTCTTTCTTTTCTTGCCTTCACTCTTGCTAGTCACTTGAGTGGCTATTCTCAAATCATTCATAACTTCTTCCTGTTTCTGAGGGTGAGTTTCTACTTCGTAAAAATATTCTTCCTCTGATGCAAAGGGTGGGTCCATGATAATTGATTCTAAATCAAAATCGCTTGAATCCCCAAATGCATCAGTGCTAGGTTCACATTCTTCTAAAATTGAATCACACACGATTGGCTCTATCGTGAAAATTGAAATGTCATAGCCACCCTCGTCACAATGGGGTGTCCATTGTTCTTCATTGATGGCTACATCCATGGTTGCTAGGATTTCTGCCCAACCATGGGGTTCGAATTCTTCATCTGGAAATACTACAGGTGCATAAGCTGGATCTTGAAGGGTTTGTGGATGTTGTTCTGCACTTAAGGTCCTTGCTTCTAACCTTTCTTCCTCTTGTTTGGCTACCTTACACATCCATAAATGAGTGTCCTCGTGCAACCATGAGGGGTCTGATTCTAATGAGTGTATAGATTCTGTTTCTACTGGTGTCTTATGGATGGTATTCCATTGTATTGGGGGTACATCTCGATGTGAATAGTCTTTAAGATTGACTTTAGTAGTCACTCCTAAATGTTGCAAGTATAAAGAATTAGTTCCCCAATCCTGTACAATTTGCAACTGACGCATGAATGGTCGTCCCAATATCATCTCATAAGCATGATTTTTTGCAAAGTCACAAATGGCGAAAGTATGCTCAAATTCTACACCACAAGTGGTGAGAGATATTCCTTCTAGTAAGCCTAATGGTTTTTCTATGTGTCCGTCCGCCATTTGTAGCTTCATCCTGGTGGGTCTTAATGCTGGCTTACCACAACGTTTCCATAAAGCGGTGGTAGCTATGGCTACTCCGGCTCCTGAATCTAAGACGGCTTTCGTGGTGTAGCCCTGATGGGTTATCGGAAGATAAGTGTCACCTTCCTCTCCTTCGCTTACATCTCCGATCTTTTCTACGGGTATCTCTGGTACCTTATTTTGTGATCCTATTTGTGAGGGAGTAGTAGCAAGCTCGGGGAATTGATTTGCTACATGTTTCCACAATTCTGATTTTACCTTTAACAACTCCTCTAGAGTGAGATTACACTGTACTTTGGTATTCTTGATCACTTTCGTGTTTCTAGGGATTACTGATTCTTCATTCCTCACTATTATCGTGGGTGCTCTCATACTAATAGACTTTGTTTCCCAAGGTCCTGTGAACTGAGGTAAGTCTTGTAAAGAATTAGATTCAAATCTTGTGTGTTCACTCAGTTGTTCCTCCTCTACATCATCGTAAATAGAGGGGATATCTTGGGGAAATTGTTCCTGCAAGTCATCTATTTCTTGAATAGGAGGATGAGTTCCTTGTTCTTTTCTCCATTTTTCTTCTTGGATTTCTCATCAAAAATTCATGTGAATACTTATGTATTGAAGACAAATTGTCTTGACTTTCTGTATTGGGTACTTGAGACACGGATGGTGCATTCCTTTCCTGTGTCTCTAGGACAATAGGGTTCCTGTACTGATCCTTCTTCTCTTTGCTTTCTATCAAGTATTCTAGCCTCTCCATTAGTCCTTGAAAGTGTAGTTCCGGTTTTGCCATGTTATTCCAATTAAGATATCTAGAGGCTTCGAACAAAGCTTGTGCTAATTCTACCATCTTCATGCAAAGTTTAGTTCTCTCAATTTCTAGATCAGCTCGAGGGTAGTTTTTACTCATTTCAGCTTCCTGAGGTCCCTCTTTTAATCTAGCGTGATATGCACGAAACATCATGTCTAGATTTTCTGGTATGGGTTCCGCTAACACTGATCCTGATTTCTGAGTTGGATTCTCTTGATTCAATTCCTGTGAAGTCAATTCTAGGATTTTGGCTCTCGACTCTTTTAAACTTCCTTCCAACTCAGTTATCTTTTTACTCCATTTTCTCTTAATTCTTTCTCTAGAATCTTTCCAAGATTTTGTCTTTTTACTGCTAGATTCTGGAACTTCACTACTTCCGGCTGCTTTCTCTTGATTCAGTTGTTGGTTCTGTAAGAGCGCCTGGGCTCTGGTGATAGCTTGGATAGGCACGTATGTAGGGTTGGATCCATCCGCGTTATTTACAATACCTATCACGTTGATCGGTATCACATTCAAAGCATTCACAGGGTTCTTAGGACAATCTTTGATTATGTGCTCTTTACCACAATCGGCACAAAAGCCTTGTATGTTATAGTACTGTGATTGCCCAGCTATCAGGGGATGTGGACAATCCTTTATGAAATGATCTCCTTGGCACCTAAAGCATGGTCCTCTAGGGCCCTGTGGTCTCTGTTGTCTTACTTGGGGCCGTGGATTTGGGTTTTTGTACATCACATTAGCATAGTGTGGCTCCCAACTAGGTTCCGCTGGTGGGCTATCGTAATGATATGTCTCCACATGTTCTGGTGACTCCGTGTAATAAGCGAGTGGACTATCTACATGCGTAGAGTCAAAACTGTTTGAGTTCGGGTCACTCTTTGTGATCAAAGGTGAAGAAGGCACTAAGGCCCTACTTAGGTTCTCTTTTGCAGCAACATATTTGATTGAGATGACATTCGCTGGTGGGGATGGCTGCTGAGCTAAGACAGGTTGAGGTCTCTGTTGAGCCTGGTATGGGTAGTTCTGAGGAGGCCTATAGTAATAAGCCTGAGCATTGTATTGGCCTTGATACCTACCTGGCTGTGCGTATGCTTGCGGGTAGTTCTATCTCACGGTCTGTTTGTTGTATGGGCAGTCCTGAGCCGTATGATTCGTGTATCTTCTCTCAATTGTACAGTATTGGCCACTAGGGTTGGCTTGTGGTTGTGGAGCATTGGGGCACACATTTGCCATATGATCACTACCACAGGTGCAACAATGCATGTTTGTTAGTACCCTAGGTTTACTAGAGACTCCTAGTTTCTGGGCCACTTTTTCTGCCAGGTCTTCTATTGAACTAGACAATTTTGTGGATGCTAGAGATGAATAGTCTGAGTCCTTATAGACCTTTGAGAGTTCCAATTCGTCTCCTAAGTTGTCCTCAATGTCTATACATATTCTTACACATTGTTCTAGCATTCTGGGTTCTTTTAGGTACACATAGGAGCGTAGTTTAGCGCTCAACAAGCCATCTAGAAACAATGACACTTGCTTGGCTTGTGAGGGTAGCTCTTGCATTGGACATCGTTCAACATATTGTCTAAACCTACGTCCTGCCAGTCTAACTGTTTCCTGAGGGGTCTGTTTAAAGCTATGAATCAATGAAGACATGTCATGCCTAATCCCACTTTTAGAGAATTCAGTGATGAATGACTCTAAAAAGTGATGGATGTCTCTAAATTGCCTCTGTTGCAACGGTTGGAACCAAGTTAAAGCGGTGTTCTTTAACGTTAGTCCAAATGCATTGTATTGCGTGAACATGTCTTCAACTTGTTCAGCTCTTAGTACTTGCTTGAATTCTGCAACATGGTCATAGGGATCTCCTGTCCCATCAAAATAATTTTTCATGGATTTCACTAACTGAGTGGGTCTCAATATTCTTGCGTGTTCACGTGGTCTAGGTAGAGGAAAATCATCTCTACCACCTGGTATTCCATGATCTCTTTGTCTATCCGCTCTATTAGTGTCCGTGGTTGTTCTCTCTCTCCCTATGGGATGAGTGAAGCTTACTTCGGGTCTTTCTTTATTTTTCTCTCTTTGATTTCCATGGGCTGAGGATGTTCCTGCCCCTTGTTGGCTTGTATTCATGTTCGTTCTAGATGGAGGGAATACCAATTCACCTCTCCATGTGTATGTGTTTCTAGCGTGGTCAGGCACCACCAAGAATCTTTCTGAAGTCTCATCCAGGTATACAACCTTTCCAGGTGTATCCGGGTCCTTGAACTCATATATCGTGATGGTACCGACCTCACTAAGTAGTTCTGTCTTGTATCTCCAAAAGGCTTCATCTGTTTCTTTATTTACAAACAACTCTATGCTTCTATTGTCCTGAGGGATCCATTCTGGGATTAGTACTCGTGTCAGTACAGATTTCCCTCTAGGTGTTCTAGGCTCTTCCAATGGTTCTTTTCCTTGAGATTTAGTTTCCGTCTCTATCTGAATCACGCGAAACTCGTTGGTATTGTTTGGCTGCGTACTTAAGATGTAGATTGTTCCTTCCTTGTCTATGTACGCATCTCTCTCAAATTTCACCACTGGATGTTCCAATCCAATGGGTTGATCGGGGTTGTGCATTTGCACCACTTGCCTTCGCAAACCATCCTCATAGATGCGAGCACCTAATCGGTTGGTTCGGAGAAACTCTAGTTGTGTTCTATAGGGTCCTTCTGGTTTTTCTAAATATGCCACATTTGACCCTCCTTCTGGTCTATCTGTGCTAAATGCCATTTCTGATTTGCTAGTATCTGAGCTCTCGTAGGGATAATTAGTGTTCAATTGTTGAGCCCACGATCGTGCAATAGTTCTTATACTTGCCTCTGATGATCTAAGGCTTCATCGGTCTGACTTGCCTATATGTTTGCCCGATCTAAGGTTCATTAATTTTCTTCCTTGCACACTCAGTACACGCTCAGATCGTCAATGATTCTTTGTTATTACTTTCTTGATTCTTTTCAAATTTCTCTAGGTTCTTGGCTTAATTGTATGCGTCAGGAATTCGACTTTCTGTGGTATTTTTGAGTTCTCGTTCCGTCAGACTTATGTTCTTTTCCTTAGGTTTTCGTATCACACAGCTTTACTTTAGTCTTGAACTTAATAAATTTAATTCTCTTGAACTTGAGGCGTTCCTATCGTCTTTAATCCACAATGCTAACGTTTTATCCTAAGCTAAGAATTGACTGAGGGGGTTGAGTAATCTTCCAACCTCGAGTTAGCTTTTCTGGTTGCTCTGATGCCCAAGAAGCCGTGCTTCCCAAGGTTTATGCCCTTCACTGCCTTGCTTTGAATGCCTTTGATTTCCCTTGCTAGACCTGGAAAAATCCAATATTAGACCAATTCACAGTTGGATGATCAAGCACGAGTATATACACCTTTTAAGTCCCCTCCCTTTTGCCCAAATTTTCAATGCTTGCCCCCTGGCTTTCTAGTCCCAAACTAGGTCAACCTCAATTTAGCTTATCTAAAAATAGGTGTATCCTTTAAGAGCTTTCTAACGAGCTATTAAGCTCAAAAAACGGACTTCGGATGAAAAAGTTATGATCATTCAGGCCCTGGGGGGTAAAAACTGACAAACAGGTTTTTCTCCAAATATGAGCTAAGGGGTCTCCTATGAGTCTAATCACCCAAAAATTTCCCAAAAATAGCCCCAAAATTGGCCAAAAAATGAAACCCTAAAATTTGTGATGGGGGTGCACAATCGCGATGGCGTGAGACAATCGCGATGGTCTGGGACCGTCGCGATGGCGTGAAGGTGAGCAATCGCGATGGTCTGAAGTGCACGGTTGCGATGGTCCAAAGTGAACCGTCGCGATGGTCACAGATGCGATGGCTTGAGCCAATCGCGATGGTCAAGGCGCGATGGCGTGAGCCAATCGCAATGGTCCAAAATTCGAGTTGTCGCGATGGTCTGAGTGTATCGTCGCGATGGCGTGATGTGCGAGCCGTCGCGATGGTCTAGCTTGCCACGTGGCAGCGTCGGCGCGATGGCGTGAGCCTATCACGATGGTGTGGGGTCAACCGAACAGTCGTGATGGTCCGCGAACCGTCGCGATGGCGTGAGACAGTCACGATGGTCCGGCCGAGCCGTCGCGATGGCGTGAGCCAATCGCGATGGTGTGACACAATCGCGATGGTCTGAGCCAATCGCGATGGTCCACCAAAATGAGAATTTTGCAGATGCGGCTATGGATTCCTAGAGGCGCAGGTGTGCTCTTCACGCTGGTGTGGTCGCCTTCTTCAAATTCTGAACTTTGCAGACCATCGCGATGGTCTGACACAGTCAGAAATTTCTAACAGAAACTAAAAATTTTACCTTTTCCAAGCTTTCCTGATGCACTGGAGCTTTGTACCTGCAAGAAAACTCAAGAAAACAAAAGTACATGCAAACACAAAAGCTCTCTCTCACTCTCTCGCATGCACAAATGAGGGGAAATGAGGAGAATGGGTGGATATGGTGAATTTTTTGATTTTTTTGGAGATGAAGATGATGATGCGGTGATGAAGATGGAGTGTGGGGGAGGTGAAAAACAACAAAAACTAAGTAAAAACAACAACAAAAACTGAAATTTTTACCTTCCAACGCCACTTCTTGCTATACTCTTACCATCACACATTCGTCCTAGACTCGATCCCCGGCAACGGCGCCAAATTTGGTGTTGCTCTAGCACAATGGTGAGAACCACGTTAAGAAGCTCCACCTCCTTAATGTCAATCCGCGGAAGAGATAGGAGTGATATGAAGATCGTGAATGTGAGATGAAGTGAGAGTGAAGGTGAGAAGCACAAAGATGCACACACATACACACACACAATGAAGAGACAAGCAAGACACAATGGAAGGTGAGAATTCAGCTCTATTACTCAAGAACACTATTACAAGCTCAAAATAGCTCTAAGCTCTTCTCTACTCAAACAAGCTAACCTCAAAAATGAGCTCTCTAGCTCTTTTTATAGTTTCTAGACTAATTTTGACCGGTTTCACATCTAGTGACCGGCATAGTTAAAAATTAGGTCCTAGATGCTATTTGGAAGGGTAAACGGTGTCTAAAAATAACAAAAATTGGTATGCGCATTCTACCTAAGCTCCTCAAGCTCAAGGACTCCTCGGCTTGCACAAAATGGAGCTAGAAATTAAGAAAAGGGTTTTTCTATGTTACATATGTTACAATAGTGATAAAAATCACTGTTGGAGGTTTTTGAAAAGTATTTTTAAAACATGATTCTTTGAAAAAAGATTCCACTGGCTCCCTGCTCTATCGTTACATGCTTCCGCATCTTCTATGCCTCTGGCTGCTTCCAACAACCTCACTTGCTCAGTGATAGTCAGAGTGCCATTGCTTTGGCTAAGAATTTGGTCTATCATGCAAAGACCAAGCACATTGAGGTGAGGTATCACTTCATTAGAGATTGCTTAGCCACTGAGAGCATTATTCTTGAGAAGGTTCACACTCAAGATAATGTTGTAGATGCTTTGACTAAAGCTCTACCACAGGATAGCTTTCGACATTGTTGTCACTTGATGGGGGTTACTTGATTCTTAATCTTACGCAGTCACTTGTATACTGTGTAACATGCCCATCAAGTGGGAGGTATAGTTTGTATACTTACACTCAGGTATCCTTTATCATTCTTTATTTTTTCTCCCATAGTTACTCTGGCCATATTGGCCTTTAGTGGGAGATTGTTACCGTTAGTGTCCATGTGAAAGGCCAAATGGCCACTGGACACTTCTTTGTATATGTTCTTTAATAAAACATATAGTGACCTGGTCAGTCACAGACTGTAAGTTCGACCGCATTTGTAAGACCTAAGAAGTCTGTCTTCGTGCTCCCTATGTACTATGTTTTCTGCGTATTTTACAGCCTCTGTGTGGAGTACTGTGTGCGGCCTCAAGAGCTCGGTATTCTACTCCGAGCATATCGTCGTGGAGCTCTCGAGAAGGAGAGCGCACTGTGGTGCATCGCCATCAAAATACTTCACTCAATACCAGAGAAGATTAATTTTAATCCTGAAAAATTAGGGATCCTTACAAGGCCCATGCAGGGCTCACTTTTTCCCCTAATGGGTAATTGCAAAACAGATGCATGAGAAAGTGCTTGCTTGAGTTTTTCAAAAGATTGTTGTTGTGCTAATCCCCATGCAAATTTTAATTTTTTCTTCAATAATAATGTGAGTGGGAGTGCTAAATAAGAAAAACATGTTACAAAATTTCTATAAAAACTAGTTAATCCAAGAAAAGAGCGTACATCATTCATAGATTGAGGTACAGGCCATTCTTCAATTATTTTAATTTTCTTTGGATCTACATGAACGCCTTGACTTGAAACAATATGGCCTAAATACTCTAATTCTCTTTGGAAAAAGTAACTCTTTTCAAGATTTGCATAATTTTCTTTGGATCTACATGAACGCCTTGACTTGAAACAATATGGCCTAAATACTCTAATTCTCTTTGGAAAAAGTAACTCTTTTTAGGATTTGCATAAAGTTTACTTTTGCATAACAAATTAAAAATTGTTGCTAAATGCTTTTCATGGTCATCATCATTCTCACTGTACACAAGTATATCATTAAAGAAAACAAGAAAAAAAGCTTGGTGTTCAAGCAAAATGTTATTCATCATGCGTGCAAATATAGCAAGTGCATTGGTGAGTCCAAAATGCATTACCATGAATTCAAAGTGACCAATCTGAGTTCTAAAGGCAGTCTTATAAATGTCATTTGTGTCATTCTTATCTGATGATACCCCAGATTTAAGATCAATTTTACTAAAGACACATGCTCCACGAAGTTTATGTAGCAAATCATCTATCCTAGGAATATGATATCTATTTTTAATTGTGATCTTATTAAGTGCTCTATAATCAATGCACATCCTATAATTCTTGTTCTTCTTCTCTACTAAAAGAACAGGTGCTCCAAAGGGAGAAGAACTAGGCCTTATAGGTCCTTTGTGAAGTAAATCCTTAACTTGATTAGCTATTTCTTATTGATGTAAAGGTCCATGCATATAAGGTGCTTTATGGGGAGGAGAACTACAAGGAATTAATTCTATACTATGATCAAGAGATCCCCTTGAAGGTGGTAGCTTAGAAGGAAAATCAGCCATAAAACAATCCTTATAGGAATCCATAAATGATTTATGTGTATCAGGAAGTGTATGTGTATAATCGACTATGTTATTGCCAAAAACAATACATGAATTGTAGCCTTTCCGAAATGCAAGTTTTACTTGAGTATGACTAATTAATGGAAATGGTTTGGAGTCATGTATTGTAGACAAACAAATATCTTGATTTTTCAAACTTAAAACTCATGGTGTGTGTATGATAATCAATGCATGGATTATACTAATGACAAAAAGGCATACCAAGTATAACATCATAGGACTGCAAAGGAGCAATTAAGAATGTGCATTCATCTATGCATGAACCTATACAAATTTGAACATTCTGCACTTCACTTGTACTATTGTATCTAGTTCCTTGAAATGTAGCCTTAACTTTATACATAGAAGGAAGTGGGTTTAATTGGAAGTCTTTCACTAGCGTATGAGAAATAAAGTCATGCGAACTACCATCATCATGTAAAATATTAACAATTTTACCATTAATAGTACCTTGCATGCAAAGTAAAGAATGGATAGAAATTGCATTACCCAAGGTACTTAGGTCTTGTTCCAATGCTTCTTCGGTCCAATTGGGTTGAATGTCTTCATAAAACACCTCCATGTTGTGTACTTGAGCTCCAACACGCTTCATGTCAGAACCTACATTTAGCTTTAGTATGACCAATCTTACCACAAGTCCAGCAAGTGATAGGGGGCCTCTTTTGTTGAGCATCCATTGTCGTAGTTTGAAAGGTTGGAGGTTTGATAAGATGTAAGGGATTTGTCTTGGGTATGGGTAAGAAATTGGATTGAGGAGGGCGTTGAAAAATAGGTGGATGTTGAAAAGTAGGTGGGCATTGAGAAGGAGGCAAAGAAAAAGTAGAAAAGGGACACTTGAAGGAAAACGTGGGTTTGATTAGTTGTGGTCGTTGATGTGTTTGTTGTAAGCGAATGGACTTGATAATGGATTGAAACTCTTTCTCAGCATCATGTGCAAAAGAAATAGCTTCATGGAGGGTCATCGCACTTAGGGTGTTGAGCTTAGCTTGGATTCCCATCTCCAAACCATCTTTTTATTTCCATTGTAAAGTATCTTCAGGAATCGTTTCAAGCAAACAAATAAGTTATAATCGTTGCCAAAAACGTTCAGTATAGGTAGAAACAGTATCTCCATCTTTCCATCCAAAAAATGTCCATTATCGATGTGCATGTAAGTGAAACTGAGGAGGAAGGAAGGACACCTTGATCTTTCTTGAAATGTTTGCCATGTGGTGGGGGGATCAATGCTATGTGTTAAATGTTGTTCTAACTGTCAGAAGTGCGTTTAAACGTTTATTGGGTTCTTGGTAGTGGTAGGGGTCTGTTAGATAGAGACCCTACACTTGGTTCCCAAACTAACCATTTCCATACAGCAATATACGGATGCACAAAACTCTATTAAGACTCTGTTACGCTTAGGAGCTTTACAGTTCTCGATCAAATCCGTCCAAAGTGTACCGAATACACTAAATTGCTACACTGTTCTGCACCTAAACTTACTGAAATACCGGAGACAATAGTAGTATTTCAGCCTTTATCGAATAGGTACAAACAATCAGACAACACCGAAGAGACAAAGAACTCAATAGTTTCAGACACACAATACTGAAGATTCAGTACGCAACTTAGGAAGACCCTTACTGTAGCTTAATCTTTGCCGTATGAAGATAGACCTCAACACTGAAGACAACACGCTACAGATCAGAATCCCATAAGCACTACCACTACACAGACTCCCTTAACACGTTACGGTGTATTACAAGAAGAGCGACACCAAGATACACCTACTTAATTGAACAATGCCATAGAAACTCCACAGAATAGCTCGCTCAGACCACAGTCGGATAATCTTCTGAACATCTATGAAACTCACCAACAGACAGGTATCGACAGATAACAAAACAGAAACAAGAACAATATACTCAGGATTGCTCAACAAACAACACAGTAACGTTCACTCAACCACCCAGACAGACAGTCTGGTGAATCAAACGAACGTCACTCTGCGTCTCTTTTTCATTGCTTTATATAAAGATTACAAGGTGTCTGCGTAACAACATTTCGTGCGTGCGAAAAAAGATTCAGTTATACAACTTCCAATCTGGCGGTCGATAACACTAGCACGCATGGTGGACTCGAACTTGCAGGTTTTACAAAATTACTTGTTCTTCTATAATGCCATCTAAATACATGTTTCTGGCTAATCTAAAGGTTCGGGCAATTTTCTTCTTTAAAGCTTCTAACATTTGTTTGAGAGTATCCGGTTCTACTAATTGTGCATCTACTCTTACAGAACTTAATGCAATAGCTTCGGTCAGCAAAATTTCTGCTTGTGTTTGCAGAAAAGCCTCTTGTAGGTAGAAATCGTTCGATAAGGCCGCATCTCTGGATACTTTCATTTCTTCCACCTATTTCTCCATCTTGATTATTCTTTCCTTCTGATTATCGAGCTGGTTGTCTTTTCTGTCGATCAACTGATTTTGGAATTGAATTGTTCTTGAGTAAGCGTCCCGTTCTCTGCGAAGATCTGATATGACTTTTTTTGCAGTTGAGCTTCTACGGTCAATTTCCATTTGAGAATATTGTTTACTTCAAACAAATCTGTCTTGCATCTCTGGAGTTCGTCAGCAGTTTTCATAGCCAAATCATGCTGTTCTTGGCCTTGTTGTACCACTTCATCCAACATCTTTCTTGTTTCTTCCAATAGATTCCCTAAGGCGATTCTTGCATATTCTTTATCCTGTATTTCTTGCTTCAATTGAATGACTTCGGCATTTGCATCATTTAATAATTCGTCTCTCTGTCTGATCTCTGCCAGTGATGCATCTCTTTGTGCTGTAACTTCTGCCTGTTCGGCCATTCGGGCTTGTAACTCTTTCAGTTGTTCTTGTAATGCTTGATTTTTGGCTTTGGCTACTAACAATTCTTCTTGTAGAGTTGAGTTCCTCTTCGTCTTCTTCATCATCTTCCAATAATTGGACCGACTCTTCATGGTGCAGGACTGGGCCTCTGGGTGGTGGTTGTGCTGCAAGAATGGCCGGAAAAAGGAAAGATATGATGTGCGACAGTCTGGACCTTGGCATTCTTCCCTTGTTTACCTGTTTGATAATTGAAACACATTCTTTGTGAATGCGGTGGAAGAAGTACGATGCAAAATTTATAGGCTCTCGGGTAGCTAAGTCTATGGTGGAGTAGAAGGGACGAGATATTCCATATGTGCGCTTTTGGAGATTGAGGATGGCTACTAAGAATTGTAGCGCGGATCTCTCAGGTTCAGGATAGCAGAGGATGGCGTATTTGTTAGAGGAACTCCTAGGGAATAATTGATTCATTGTGGCGATCGGCAGATTCGTGCCACTTTCCCGACCTTTTCGAGGGAGTCGAAACGCATCAGCAAAGGCCTGGAACGTGATTACGGTTCGTGAGGGTAGGGATGTGATCACCCAACTTTGTTTAGTGGCAGGTGTGTTAGCGATAGTGGCGATTATCTAGGCAAAGAACGGGTGGGACTCCACTAAATGCCACGACAGTTCAGCGGAATTGGCCAACCCACGTATGCGTAGGAACTCTCCTACATCGGCAGGGAGTCCGTCACGGAAAGCGGCATAGTTTGCAAGAGCTTCCATGGCACACATAGAAAACGCAAGCACAAGACACAAAGCACAGGGTTTACACAATCACACAAATCACGCAAACACGATAGCGATTGAGATGAGAACTTTTACAGTCTTATTTTATTAAGCGTGCAAAAACAAAAGAAAAGAAAAAGAGAAATAAGAAAACACAAAATACGCGGACCATCCACAGAACGTGTTAGTGTGGATCGGATGCTTGTTGATACGGTCGCAGCTTTGATCCATTTATCACCTTTAGAAGAGGAATTCCGGTCAAAGTAGTCAACCAAAAAGTGGCTGGGCCCACCTTTTCAGAAATCGGGTAGGGGCCAAACCATCATAACTTAAATTTGCCAGCAGAGCGATTCGACTTGGCATTGTAGAAGAGTACAAGTTGTCCCACTGTAAAAACTAGAGTCCTTAGATATCGATCATGTGTTCGAGCTTGTCTTAACTGAACTTCCTGGATAGTCAGAAAACTTGTCCATCGATGCTCATCCAGTTCTCTGAGTGTATCTAGCCGAAATGATAAAGAATCTTCTGGTATCAATTTTTGAGCGAGAGCCACACGTAAACTTGGCACAACAATCTCCATTGGTGCTATGGCTTCCAGTCCATAAGCTAGTTTGAAAGGTGTTAATCCTGTTGCTACCTTGTATGTAGTCCTGTATGCCCATAATACTGCAAGTAACAGTTGATCCCATCTTTCTGGTGCTTCCAGAATCAGTTTTCGAAGCATATTCAACAGGGTCTTGTTTGTACTCTCAGCCAAACCATTTGCACGAGGATAATATGGTGAACTGAATTTATGCATGATCTGAAAAGAATGTGTGAGTACTTTCATTAGATTGTTGATAAAATGAGTGCCTTGATATGTAACAAGCTCTAGAGGTAAGCCAAAACGCGGAAAGACATCTTTCATTAGACATTTTGCCACCGAAACAGCTGTGGCAGACTTTAAAGCCCATGCTTCTGCCCATCTGACGATCAAAAGCAATTTGACATTCTTGGGTCCACTCAAATTGTCGAGGAGTCTTGGTTATTAATCGGTTCAGTGGTATCGCCAAATGAGCAAGCCATGGTAAGTGTTGACCATGCCATCTTACTTGGCCCATGAAGCGCATTACTTCCTTAGGTGTAGTGGGTACAGGTGCTTCTAACACAGCTGAAATTTTATCTGGATCCACCTGTATACCCTGTGCAGATACAATGTGGCCAAGTAGCTTTCCACATGAAACCGCAAACACAGATTTTTTTGGGTTCAAACAGAGTCTGTATTCTCTGCATTTCTCAAAGCAACACCGTAAATGGAACAAGTGTGCTACCATTTTACCAAATAACGAAAAACTATCAAGATAAACTTGCATAAACGAGGTAAGGTAAGGGGAGAATATTTCCTGCATACATCTCTGGAACGTACTGGGGGCATTTCTTAATCCAAACCACATTACGGTACAAGAAAAAACACCCCAATTGGTAATAAAAGCGGTCTTTGGTATATCCTGCTCAGCCATTCTAACTTGATTATTGTTGGAGATAGACGTCTGCGGAAGCACGCGAACAACACAAGGAAGAAGAAGAAGCTTGGAGCACAAACACACAATATTGAATGTATTACTAGAGAATGTACAAAGATAAGTAGCCCATTAGGGCAATAGGTGTATATACAAGCCGGGGGAAAAAAACCTCCTAAAGAGGGAAAAAAGTGCCCCGACAGTCCTAGAGTATTCACACACATCACTACCTAAATATATCAACAAATCCCCCCTGGGAGTGATGCGGTGAACAAGGAGCTGGCACTCATGTATAAGGAAGTGCCAAGCTATGTGGAAATCACTCCACAAAAGGAAGTAAGCCCAAAGCTTTGCAGAAAGTTCTCTTGTGTGGGCACATATGCCAAGCTGATCTCCCCAGCAGAGAACCTCTCCCTGACATAGTGATAATGCACCTCAATGTGCTTAGTGCGAGCATGGAACATAGGGTTCTTCGCAACTACCAATGCACTCTGACTGTCAGTGAAGATGGTGGTGGCAGAAGACTGGCCAACACCCAAATCATCCATAAGGCGTCTGAGCCAGACACACTCAACAGTCACTGTGAAATCTGCCCTATACTCAGCCTCACAATTGGAAGTGGCCACGGTAGGCTGCTTCTTGCTCAACCAAGATATACATGAGCTACCAAGCATGAAGCAAAAACCACTGGTGGACACACGAGTGTCATAGCAACCAGCCCAATCTGAGTCAGAAAAAGCATGCAAATCTAGCGGTAGTGATCCCCCCTTCGGATAAAACAACCCAAGTAGCCGAGTACCACTCAAGTAGCAAAAGATGCGCTTAACCGCTTTCCAATGTGTGACTCCTAGGCAATGCATAAACCTGCTCATCTATGAGACAGCAAACTGAATATCTGGCCGAGTAATGCATAAGTGAATCAAGCATCCAACAGCCTACTGATAGAGAACAGCATCAAATGCATCTCCAGCATCATGAAGACTCAATTGTAAACCTGTCTCCATAGGAGTGGCAATAGGCTTACAGTCTTCAAGGCCAAAACGCTGCAATAATGTGTCAATATATTTCGTTTGACACAAAGCCATTCCACCATCAACGTGCATAAACTGAATGCCCAAATAGTGATGCAAATGCCCCAAATCATTGGTCTCAATAGGACCAATGAGCAGCATGTCATCAGAAGCACATCATTAGCACGTTTAACATATAAGGTGCTTTCAGTTGGACTGTTCTCAAAACCATGTGCAATCATATAGGCATGTATCTTCTCATACCAAGCACGTGGTGCTTGCTTTAAACCATATAATGCCTTCTTTAACCTGCAAACCTGGTTTTCATGCCCTTTTTGCACAAAGCCACGGGGCTGAAAAACATACACTTCTTCACGCAAGTCCCCATTCAGAAATGTTGTTTTAATGTCCAACTGATGTACATTCCAACCATGATGGGTTGCAAGTGCACAAATGCTTCGAACAGTAGTCATACGGCATGTAGGTGCAAAGGTCTCATCAAAATCAATGCCTCTTTCCTGCGCATAACCCTTTGCAACAAGCCTAGCCTTATACCTGTCAACTGTACCATCAGGTTTACGCTTCAGCTTGTATACCCACTTAGTGCCAATGGCCTTCTTGCCAAGAGGCAAGTCACATAAAGACCATGTACCATTCTTCATTATAGCATCATATTCAGATTGCATGGCAGCCATCCAATTTTTTGAATTATGTGCTTCATCAAAAGAAACAGGCTCATTCTCATCACAGAGACTAGACGCAGCCATAGCATAGCAATCTGATGCAAAGGAGGCACTGTGACAGCCTGAACGAGTACGATATGACAAAGGTGCATCTAATTTGCTGTCACACAAAGTCTGCACCAACCATTTTGGCATAGTTTTTGCCTGCTCAATATCAGCTCTCTCATCAACAAGTGCATCATGTAAATCTGCATCAGAAATGGAATGATCTGCATCATCATATGAAACCTGCAAAGGCTGAGAAGTTGCCTCATTAGGACCAGCACTAGCCTATCCACCTGTAAAAAGAGGCATCAAAGTATCATACATGTCTTTGGAGCTAACAGATGTCTCCTTAGTACATGAAAGCAATGGCTGAATAGCATCTTCCACAAAGACAACATCATGGCTAACCAGAATGTGTTTAGTCTGTGGATGATACAGACGATAGCCTTTACTTTCAGAACTGTACCCAACAAAAATACATTTTACTGCCTTATCATCCAATTTTCTGCGATGTTGTTCAGGACTAATGCATATGCCAAACAACCAAAAACACGTAGATGAGCAACAGATGGCTTGCGGTCATGCCAAGCCTCATATGGAGTGATAGATTGCAGTGCTTTAGTGGGACACCTGTTCAGTACATATGCTGCACACATGACAGCCTCAAGCCAGAAACTATGTGGTAAAGCCTAACTCTTGACCATGCACCTCGCCATCTCCATGAGTGACCTGTTCTTTCGTTCAGCAAGTCCATTCTGCTGAGGTGTATACGGCACTGTACACTGGTGTTTTATCCCACGTTCAGCCAGAAATGCATTAAAATCTGAAGACAAATATTCCCCCCCTCGATCACAACGGAGGGTGCCCATTTTACATGCTGATAGATTTTCAGCCAAAACCAAAAACTGTTTGAAGCACATGAACACTTCGGACTTTGCTTTGAGTGGATATACCCATGCATGCCTGGAAAAATCATCAATGAAAGTCACGAAGTAAAGGTAATTTCCAAAAGAGGGTGTCTGCATAGGACCACAGACATCACTATGTACAAGCTGCAATTTTTGCGTAGCCCGAACTGAACCATCTTTTGGAAAGGAGGAACGCTGCACTTTGCCCAAAATACAGCCTTCACAAACATGTTTTCCAGGTGCCTCTAGTTTGGGCAAAGAGGACACCATTTCAGATTTCTGCAGGCGTAGCAAACTAGCAAAATTCAGATGACCAAAGCGTGCATGCCAAAGCTTTGCATCTGACATAGCCTGAGAATCATGAAGTGCACATGCCGAATCATTCATAGATCTTTCATAGTCTATGAGCTTATACAGCCCATGACATAGAATGCCAGAAGCAATAATCACATCGCCATTTGAGAGATCATGGATTGTACACCTGTCATCAACGAATTTCACAACCAAGCCAATCTTGGCTAATGCAGAAACTGATAACAGGTTCTTTTTGATCCCTGGCACAAATAAAGCATCTGACAAAGTGAAAGAACTACCATCAGCAGTAGTCAGAATGATCTTGCCAACTCCCATAACACTATAAGAGGAGTTATTGGCGCATGTGACAGTATTCCCTGTAGGGGCAGGCTCGAGTGAAGAGAAGAAACTACGCTGCGAGGTAATATGTTTGGTCGCCCCACTGTCAAAGTACCAAACATCTGAGTCTACTCCAGACATGCATTGATCATGCCAGAAGATGGGTCAAAACTGCAGACAGTAGTAAACACCCATTCTTCTTCCTGCACAAGATTTGCAGACTCTGTTTTTGGTGTAGAGGCCTCTGCAACAACCATTCCAGCCTCTTTCTTCTTTGCCTCTTTAGCAGCCAGTTTTGGACAGTTCTTTATAATATGATCATTTTCTTTACAGTACTTGCAGAACAATTTCTGCTTTTCTGATTTCTTCTCATCTTTATCCTGGTTCTTCGATTGTGCAGCATTTGCAGATTTCTGCTTACTAGTAGAAGAGCTCCATTTTCCTTTGCCCTTCTGACTAGCCAAGAAAGCTTGATCTGCAACACGCATAATGGACCTGTTCTGCCTGGACTGATCTTCTTGCAACAGAACAGAGACTAATTCCTCAAATGACAAGGCATTTGGATTGCCTTTCATCATCAACTGAAGAGTAGAGGCAAAACTCTGATATGAATCAGGAAGACCATTCAGAACGGTCTGCACAAGTGAGCTATCTGGTATAACCTCATCAGCAGAAATCAATTGTTCCTTCAGGTCTTTGATCTTTGTAAGAAAATTGTCCATAGAATCACCTTCATTCATGTGCTCACTCTCCAACTGTTTTCGGAGGTAAGCAACACGAGCCTCATTCCTAGCTTGGTACAAAGTGGTAAGTGTATCCCAAGCATCCTTTGCTATTCTGCAAGAGCGAATGTGAGGAATAATGGCACGTTTGACAGACAAAGCTATCAATGCATGTGCCTGGGCTTCTCTACCATCCCAACGAATCTGCTCTATAGTAGGTGCAACAGAAACAGTAGCACGAACAGGAATCTGTGGAATATCATCTTCGACACCATCTTCATCAGCTCCAGCACCTCCAGCACTGGTATTTGTAGTACCTGTAGTCGCAGGTGTAACAGGACGTCTTTCAACGCCCTGCACAATGTTCCACAGTCCTTTTGCAACCAGTACATGTCGCATCATATAAGCCCATAATGGGTAGTTGGTACCATCCAACTTATCCTCAACAGCCAACATATGGAATACATCACTGCTTTCAGCCATGGTCGGTGACTAAAATACCTTGATGCAGAAAATTGACTGTATCTCAAAAAGTTGAACGGAACTACCCAGACGATTTCTGTTAGACCTGTAGCAGACTTCGAGATGCTTAAACTGACGAATAGAAACTAGTATATACCTTTGGCACAAAAGAACGAAATAGCCTGCACAAGCGCTGCGATAGTGCGTTCGGAGGCTCACCAAATTTCATGCGAATCTGAGACTGCAAACGGAGGAGTGTCGACGGCACCCTAGATGAAGCGACGACCTGCTCTGATACCTATTGTTGGAGAAAGACGTCTGCGGAAGCACGCGAACAGCATAAGGAAGAAGAAGAAGCTTGGAGCACAAACACACAATACTGAATGTATTACTAGAGAATGTACAAAGATAAGTAGCCCATTAGGGCAATAGGCGTATATACAAGCCGGGGGAAAAAAACCTCCTAAAGAGGGAAAAAAGTCCCCCGGCAGTCCTAAAGTGTTCACACACATTGCTACCTAAATATATCAACAATTATACCCACTGTATCCATCTAGGAATGAATACATTTCGTGTCTTGCTACTCTGTCAAGCATCGTGTCAACAAAAGGTAGCGGAAATGGATCAGGCACCGTAGCTGCGCTCAGTTTCTAGTAATCCACACAGATTTGCAGTTGCTTATTCTTTTTAGGAACAATAACAATTGGTGAGATCAATTCGGCATGCTCTATTGGTACAATGAATCCGACTTTGAGTAGCCTATCAAGCTCGGCCTTTACCTGTGATGCATAGTTCGGATTCATCTGGTAGCTGGGTTGCTTGATTGGTTTTGCTTCCGGCTTCAGCATGACCCTGTGTTGATAGATGCACGGGTCCAGACCTTTCATATCTTTGTAATCCCATGCAAAGACGTCAGAGAACTCTCGGAGTAGCTGGATTAAGTTTGCTTGAAATACTTCCGGTAGGTTTTCCCTTATCTTGACAGGACGCGGATGGGCCTCATCTCCTAAATTATAAGTGATCAACTGATCTTCTGGAATATAGAATTGTCGGGACTTCTCTGCATCATCAGCTAGCTTAAAAAGTTGTTGTAGATCAGCATCATCTATAGCAGTGGTATCTTCTTTCTTATCTTCTTCTGTTACAGGCATCACCGTACAAACTACGGGATTCCAATTATCTACAACAAATTGTAGATCAACAGTTCCTAGAGAGATCAAGTCAATATTATTCTTCAAAAACTCTTCTCCTTCATCATCTGACAGGCCATCTAACATATGAACTGGTTCTGCAAAATACGGTCTAGCATGTAATTCGCAGGGTTGTATAGCATCTAATTTTACAGCATATTTACGATTATTGTCTTTGAAAGTGAGTTCCTGTGCAGACCAATCTTGTATAACCTTAGCTTGCTTCAGCCAAGGACGGCCAAAAAGAAGATTATAATCAAGGGTGGATTCCGGTAATTCTAAGACGACAAAGGTCATCTTAAATGTGGTACCCTGCAAAGTTATTGGCACGTTTCGGACAAGTCCTACTGGATGGACCCTTGAGTGGTCGGCCATTCTGACAAAAAACTGGACTGGTTCGATTTCGGTCCATCCTAACTTCTTACACAGTGCAGTAGTAGCAATGTTGACACCAGATCCTCCATCAATTAGTACCTGTGTAATTTTATGATTTTTATACCATACCGTAATTAAAGGAACCGAATGATTGACTGTAGAATCAGGTTCCGGTTGCACTGTCGCTGTTGCTGGAATGCAAGAAGGTACAGGACTGAATTGTTGTTGGAATTGCTACCGAACTCCTGGTACTAGTGCAAGTTATTGGCCAAGAGGAAGAGTAATGGACGCTTTAGATAAAATTTCCCAGGTCTTATGTGATTGAATTGTGTTTTCCACAGATTCTGAAGATGATGCATCAGTTAAAGATGATGTATCTGTTGAAGATGATGTGCCTGCTATTGAATTAGAATCTTGTTTTTGTGTTCCTTCCTTGGTTAATGGAGCCTGGGTCACCGGAATAGGATCTGGAAACACCGGGGGTTCTGTGGTAGTCCACTGGCTAGCCTTATCATACGTTCTTTGCTGTTCCCGGATGCCTAGTTCAAATACTTCCGCTGCTGGTTGCAGTTGCTTACCGATCGGGTCTGAATTATTGCAGCTTGCATTTCTACTGGTGTGATTTTTACCATATTAGACATTGGGTTTTGACGTTCTTTCTTCCTCTGATCATACTCAGCTGCATCCTTACAAAATCTTCTAATGTGACCAAATTCACCACAAAAATGGCAGCGCGGTGGTGGCAAATTAGTATTTTCCTGTGTTGGTCCGACCTGCCAGCAATTTGCATTGTAGTTATTATTTCTCTGTCCTCTGTAATTTCGATAGCCTTGTTGCTGGTTGTTTCTCATTTGTGGAGGTACATAATGATTGGCTGGTTGTCCTGGTTCCTGTATAATAGCATTGACAGTTGTTGGTCCCTGTACTTTGGCGTTATATGCACAGTTTTCGGTGGTATGTTCGGTCATATTGCAGATAGCACAAAACAACTGATTAAGTGCACAAGTGACACTGTTGTGCCCTGAATTCTTGCATGTGGTGCAGAACATTTGTCTGGTCGGATCTTCTGCAACATTTTTATTTGCTTTTAACCATTCCAGGTCTTCTGTAAATCCTCCAACCTTGTTCTCAAGCTGCAAAGCCATTGCAATCACCGCATCTAGTGTCATAGCTCCTACATAGCGTATGATCATAATCTGTTTAAGTTGTGAAGTCAATCCATTAATAAACCATTGCGTGATAACGTCATCCGGCAGGTTAGCATGTGTTGGTGGTAATTGCCTCAAATGGGTTCTGAATAGAGTGGCATATTCCTGCACTGTTTGATTTATCTTCTGTCTATTGTTTTGTAGGTAGTCGAAAATTTCGGCTGGATTCTTCTTTAGCCCGAATCTCTACAAAAATGCATCCCTTACCGCTTCATAGGTGCCGAAATGGTTAATATCATATTTTGTAAGCCACCTGGCTGCTTCATTAACCAATGTCGACTGAAAGACAATAGGTTTATACACCAGATCAGGTGGATGGTTGAGCACTGTGTAACTTATCTCAAATGTGCATACATGAGCATCTAGGTCATCACCTGGAAATCCACCGAATTTAGTGTACGTTACTCCTGTTGGAGGTGGCCTAGGTGGACATAGTTGTTGTTGTTGTCCACTCATCTTGCTAGCGGTTGTATTGTGACTATCTTCTCTATCCCGAGGTGGAATATCTAAACCGTCGGAGTCTATATCGTCAACCTGTGCTCCTTCCGGTACGATAATATGGTTTAGTATGTTTCAAATTTCAGCTTCAAACAAGCTACCTTCCTTCTTGATGTCAAATGTAGGAAGGCTTACTCCCAATAGTGGTGACTGGACTGAAGATTCACCAAGAAATGGTAAACCGTCATCGAAAAACTGTGAATTTTTAGTAACTTGTACTTAAATAACACCGGAAGGTGTCGATTTTTCACCAAAACAAAGTGCTCCTTCTCCTTCACTGGTTTCTTTGGCCAAGACGTTTCTATTCGTAAACAAATTCGAATCTTTACCTAATGGTGTTAAATTAACTTCATGCTGTGTCCTGGTAGATTCTGGAGTTACTATATCTTCGACAGACTGTGCTGAAATCGCACCGGAATCTGCCAGAGATGTGGTATGTTCCATCGGAATATGACCGGAATCATTACTAACGTTCTTCACTTTCTTGACAACTGGGTAAGACCTTTCTACGCTTCTACCTCCTGGAGGCATCCTTAGCAAATTAGGTACCCAGGGCTGTCGGTTCTTCGGATACGTTTCACCGGATCGAGTAACTGGCATGTATCATCTTTTGTACTAATCGCGTACTATTACTGTCGATTTACAATCTATAGTCGTGTTACCACAATCAATTTGCAACAATCTAATCTGTTGCCACCTTCCCACAGACGGCACCAGTGTTAAACGCTATTCTAACTGTCAGGAGTGTGTTTAAACCTTTATTGGGTTGTTGGGAGTGGTAGGGGTTTGTTAGATAGAGGCCCTATACTTGGTTCCCAAACTAACCATTTCCATACAGCAATATACGGATGCGCAGAACTCTATTAAGACTTTGTTACGCTTAGGAGCTTTACAGTTCTCGATCAAATCCATCCAAAGTGTACCGAATACACTAAATTGCTACATTGTTCTGCACCTAAACTTACTGAAATACCAGAGACAATAGTAGTATTTCAACCTTTACCGAATAGGTACAAACAATCAGACAACACCGAAGAGACACAGAACTCAATAGTTTCAGACACACAGTACTGAAAATTCAGTACGCAACTTAGGAAGACCCTTACTGTAGCTTAATCTTTGTCGTATGAAGATAGACCTCAACACTGAAGACAACACGCTACAGATCAGAATCCCAGAAACACTACCACAACTACACAGACTCCCTTAACACGTTACAGTGTATTACAAGAAGAGCGACACCAAGATACACCTACTTAATTGAACAATGCCATAGAAACTCCATAGAATAGCTCGCTCAGACCACAGCTGGATAATCTTCTGAACATCTATGAAACTGACCAACAAACAGGTATCGACAGATAACAAAACAGAAACAAGAACAATATACCTAGGATTGCTCAACAAACAACACAGTAACGTTCACTCAACCACCCAGACAGACAGTCTGGTGAATCCAACGAACGTCACTCTGCGTCTCTTTTTCATTGCTTTATATAAAGATTATAAGGTGTCTGCGTAACAACCTTTCGCGCATGCAAAAAAAGATTCAGTTATACAACTTCCAATCCGGCGGCCGATAACATATGGCACAAAACATTCCACCATAACTAGGCCTTACCCACCAAATAGTTAGTTACAAATTTCACTTTTTCACTTTAAGAGTATGATTCATCAGAATAGAAATCATCAAATGAGATAGCCATGAAAGAACAAATTGGCCATCCTTTCGCCCATCAAATCCAAAAAATTGGAGATTTTTTGCACCAATGTTGGACTGTGTGCCTTGTTCTTGGGCAGTAATGATGGCCTTCACTACCCTAACTAGGTTATTTTCATCACTTTGTAGTTGTTGGAGTGCAGCATCATGTTCCTTAATCTCGTTTTGAGCATGTTGGAGTTCATGCCGCAAAAGCTCTAGTTGTTGCTCGATTGGTACCCCAGGTAGTTGTGAGGAACTAAAATCATCAATATTTTGAGTAGGGTCCATGGCCTTATGTAGAGATCCAAAACCTAGGTTTAAACATGGGAAAATAATTTTAACAATAATGTATAAATAGTAATTTTAAAAAAATAGTAATATTATTATTATTAGTAAATAAATGAATAAAACAAATGAGTACTTTGATAAATATTAAAAGAAAGTATATAAATAAATACTTAAATAAATAAATAAGGTAAGAGAATGTTAAACGTTATGTTAAATATTTATTAGAAGGAATGAGTTATCAAAAAGAGATAAAAGCCTAGTGGATAAGGCTTATCTCTTGGTAGTATGAGGTTTTGGGTTCAAATCCCCTACATACTAAATAAGGAACTATGTGGGATAACTAAGCTAACTAGGGAAATAACTAAGCCCTTATTGCCACTCATATGTTAGAATTGGTTCACGTGTAGCCAACGAAACCCAAGTGAACCAAGAGAACCATGAGTGCCAGAGAAGCCAAAGATGTCAAAGTTATGCCTTAGTCAATGCCTTGGAGTAAGCCAAAGGAGTAACCTAATGACAGTTCTATCAAAGCATGTGTATTTATAGGAAATTCATATTATGTCCTAAATAGAAGATACATGAGGGCTACACTTCGAAAAACGTGCTTTTACTTTATTTAAAAATTTGTAATTTTCTATTTTTACAAAAAATTCACTTTCCAAAGGGATCTATTTTTTGTACAAAAATAACTAAAAATACTTTCTTCTAAAAATAACTATCTTCAAAAAATATTCTTTTAAATATCTCCAAAAATATTTGAATAATTCCATGCACATTCACACCCTCATGGATCTTCACCTGCTAAATCAAAACACAAAACACATTAAAATCCTCAAGGCATTAAATCTTCATTCCAAATACTCCATAAAGTATTACAATGTGACTTATTGGAGCATTTGATCGAGTCAACAAGATTGACTAGAGAATGGAGTAGAGTGTGTAAGGCCATATTGATGCTTGTGAGACAAAAGAGATGGAGGCCATATATAGTGGGAGATAGAGTTAACTATACTTATAGAGTAGAGTGTATAAGGCCATATTAATGCTTGTGAGATGAAAGAGATGGAGGTCATATATAGCGGGAGATAGGGTTATGTATACTTATAATTTCCCAACACCTACTCCAAGACCTGTAGTTTATATGAATGAGTTTCTAAAGGGTGAAAAGGACCATGGACTTAATGTTGTGTCCCTTAACCAATCCCATCAATCTAGAGTGGATATAGTGTAGGCAAGAGTCGAAGATGAGAAGGTAAGAAAGGCATTGTGTGAGGAGTTGTGTGAAGAAACAATTTCAATTTCTAGAGACGAAGAGATATATCATGGTGAGATTAGTGAAGATGATGAAAAATTACAAAGCTAGTTTGATGCGGTGGCTTTGGAGCACATGCATCAAATTAATAAAGAGGTTGAAAAGAATCAAGATGTTGAGTTGATTGAAGAGCAAAAGGATTTCTGGGAAGAAAATTCAAGTGAGTTATATGATGAGTCAAACTTGAGTGATGTTGAGAGCTTTAGTGATTTGAGTTTTGAAGTAGTTAGTGAAGCAAGTGTCAAGGCTTCTTGTAATGAGAAGATGGATCACTGGTCACTAACACTTCAAGAGTTAAGTATATTCTCGCCAATACTCCTCAAGAGGTAGGAGGGGTGAGAGAGATGATATTAATACATAGGAGAATGAGAATCATGATGACTTTTTTCCCAAGCATAATCTTTTGCATGATGAAGAGTTGAACATATGTGAACAAGTGTCCAATGAAGATATATATGATGAATGCTTGAGTTTGACTGATTGTGAAAAGTTGTTTTCAATGGGTGTGCATGATAATCTTTTAGCTCAAGATGATTTTATTGTTTTGATGTATGTCAGTTTGGATCTACATGATTTTGAGTGTGCAGAGCTAGATAAATTGAATGGATCTTCTTCACATGATGAGTGTACGAAAGAAGAAAATTCTAAAACTAACCCAACTAAAATAAATGCACCTGGTGTTCAAATGAATGAATTTTTTTTTGGGTGTGTGTAGAAGTGCAAGAGACACACAAGAAGCACACATAAGGAGCACAAACACATCAACACACAGGGAAGATGATGGCTGGAATAGCTCACTCTATTGATGATGAACTTAACTAATGTAAGAACTGAATAATATCCCTAAGTACATAGTACCACCACATATGAGTGAATCAAGTATGTGGTAACATGGGGAAAAAACCTCTAGCCAGCAGTAAACTAAAAAGTGCACATGTATAGGGAAAAGGTTCACATCAAAGCTACTTGAGGAACACATAAGTGTAACAAATGCCCTTGGAGCAAATGATGTAAACACATACAGGAAGTGACATATCAACCCCCACAAGGTAGTAAGCCTAAAACTTTGTGAAAAGCTTCAAACTTTTCTTGTGGAAGAGTTTTGGTGAATATGTCTCGCACATTATCTTGAGTAGGCACATATACCAAATCAATATCTCCTACATGAAGGTGCTCTCTCACATAGTGATAATGCACTGTGTACCTAAGTCAAGAAGACCTAAGGACTTGTGCCAAAGAGACTAAACCTCATTTGCCACACAAGTGCGTATAGTGGGAAATTGACACACGCTTATTTGTCAATCCAATCAAAGGACCTAACCAAGTGTATGAGGACATGTACACACGTGATGGAAAATGAAGTGTTTCCGCATATATGCATGAGAAAAGACTAATCCACCTCTCTAACTCACTGAAATACTGAAAGTTTCTGTCGCGATACCACTTACATCAATTTTCAGTAAATCGAGGATTTCTCTCAGCTCCAAACTCCGAATATAGTCAATAGTAGACTCGTTTTGAAGCTCTCAACGAGACGCATCTATTTGAGGGTTTCACTCGATTTTGACAACCGTGCTTCAAGTTCTGGCCAAAATAGTGAATGAGGAAACACCCACACTCACTCCACAACTCCTACAAGCTCACACTACAGTAGCTCAAAAACAGTGGGGAGGGGTAGACAAGAGTCCTACACACACATTCCAAGAATTGCATACACATAGAAGATCAAAGAGAAGATGAGAATCTGCAAGAAAGAAGCAAATTCAAAAATCAGGAGCTCTCCTTTTCCACAATGGCAAAAAGTCTCTACAAAGATTCACAAAGTGACTTATATACATGTGCCCTAAAATTGGTCCTTTCACACAAGAGACCGGCACTTTATTACTAAAAAGTTAATTTCCTACTAATGTACAAGGAATATGTTACAGTGAGTTGGGCTTATGCATCTAGAGGACTCCTCTAGTGCATTTACATGGCTTGAGGGAATTTTCTAAGACTTTGAAGAAGAAAAATGTGCCCATTAATTTGAAAATTTTGGGGCTCTCCTTTCTCGTTCCACTTTGCTCTGCAACACTCTCCCCCTCTTTGTCTCTGTCGTCCCTTGACAGGCTTTTGCTTCTTGTTTGTAGTTCTTCTAAGACTTCTGAATACACGCACCCAATGGTCGAAGCGGCAAGAAGGACTGTCAGAGAATTTGTTATTTTATCCGATGTATGTCCTTTGCTTTTGTTTGCCCCTTGATATCCCGTACATCACAAATCTGGTTTGCTGCATTCAGTCGGGCTGCCATGCACACCACTAGTGACTAAGAATGTGCTATTCTTAGTCACCCTCTTCAACTTTTCAGCCTCTGCTTCTTTCTAACTTTTGGTCTTCTAATTTGTCTTTGTATTCACATATCTGACCATGTTGCATTGCTTTAAGCCTGTTTATTTTGTTGCCAACGCACGCTATCAGCGGAAGGATTCTTACCTGCCAAATATTGTCTTGCACTTCTTCATGGATACTTCCTAGCCCTGGTCCGTCCTTCCCATGAAATGTCCTGGTTCTGATTGTTCTTTAATTCCATTCCTCAGGACGTGGTTGTGATCTTCATTCTTTATTGAATAGTTTTGGTCTTTGATTTTCTTCTTCTTCTCTTCTTACTCGATTCCCCTTCCACACGTCCCTCCTCCTGAACTTTGTCGTCCCCGACAGGCTTTTTGTGGCGACATGAGTACGTTTGAATGGCGGTTTGCTCTCTTTGATTAAGCAGGTTGGCATGACATATCATAAATTCTTTCCACTGTGTTGACTTCACTCCATCCTCTGGTGCTTGTCGATGATCCGCAAAAAAACTTGTTTCATAAGCCACCAGTCTTGCATTAAGATTTGAAGTCATCTTTACAAAAAATTTTGAATCAATTTCGAAGAATCCAGTGAAAAATGCTTCTTCAAATGTTTGCATATATGTGCTCGGCAAAAACATAAGTCGTGAATAGTAGGCCATGAGTGTCAAGCGGCTTGGGATGGTGGAAAGATAAAAAATGAGTGCTTCCGAGCGTTGTGTAATGCCGATGAAGTTCAAAAATGTATATTTTGCATGTTGGAAGACTTTAATTAGTGTCAGGAGCATGCTAAAAATTATATTGATCATTTTAACTGTTAAGTCCGGGACAGTCGCATATCTTGCAATCCAAAATTCCATGGTTTTCACCATGTACTCTTCCGTTGGTAGTTAATTATGTGGTGGACTGGGTAAGAGAGGATAATTCAGCCATTGATTATTAATGCTTCCCTGGCACTGTCCTTCCCAAAATTGTGACGAGGAGCATCTGCGGGGTACAGGACAAAAAGATGGGTTTACCTGAAGCAATATGGCGATGCCTCTCATTGTACCCGCAGTGTAGGGTTCTTTTCCAAAAGCTTCTTCCTCCAGATAGGATCTGCCTTCTCGAACTCCTCGTGAGTGAAATTGAAAGTATTATTGTTAAACTGGAGTTTGTTGTCCGGCTCTTTATTTGTCGTTGTCCTTATATATTGTCTTGTGTGCTCTTTCAACAGGCCACACGGTACATTAAATGGCTTCAATATCTTTTCTAAGTTTTTGCTCTCAATCTTAGCTTCCTTCATGACCTGGATTATTTGATCTTCAAATTCAGCAGTAAGTTGGGACACCAGTAGTGCCCTCTCATCTCGGCTCAGTTCTGCAATACCCCGATTATTACGTTCAAATTGGGTCTCGATTTCCTCTCTTATCGGTGAATGATGTAAGGGGGGAGAGAGAGGACGTACCTCAATCTCCTCAATAGCCGCTGTGGATTTTGGAACTACTGGTGTCCCCTCAGTTGCTTTCTGTTCTAGTTGCTCTTGTAGTTGCTTTATCATCTCATCCTTCTGCTTGAGTTCTTCATTGGCCTTAGCAATTGTCTCCTTGTTTTTTAGAATCTCTTCAGCTACTATGGACAGGTGTTCAGTGTCTTCTTTACATTGTGCCATATATCTATTTTCTGCCTTTTTCCATTTTGTTCTTGGAGCTACGGTATCATCCATGTATCTCTTTTCCCATTTGGCAATTACTCCCTGCTCTTGTTTGAGCTGATCCTCATACTTAGCTATCTTGTCCTCCATTTCCTTTATATGCTTTTCTGGCCTTTCCTGAACCTCCATAGGCTGAGCACTCAGAAGAGCAGTCATGAGTTCCTTATTTCTGTTCCTTAGGTTTTCTGCCTCCTCCATATATACCTTTATTTGTGATTCTAGTATTTTACTTCTTTCATGCATCCTAGTCTTCTCAGCCTCGCTCGCTTCATATTTTTTCTGTAATTCTTGTAGTTGTTTTAATTTGGTATTTTCTGTCTCTAAATTGTTGCACTGCTTTTTGGCTTCTTGAACTTCATTTTCTCTATTTACTATTTGCTCTCTAGCTAACTTTAGTTCTGCCGAAAGATTCTTACCCCTTTCTTGAAGCTCATGCTTGTTCTGCATCGCTTGATCATAATCCTCATCAGCCTCAAGCATTAACTATTGCGTGTCCATTGTGGTTCTGATCATGTCTTGCACAATGGGCTTGAGCTGAGCAATGTCGACATTTAACCACCTTCTCGGTATGCTTGGAGCTTCTCTGGCTTGTACATCGTTTTCGTGCTCTACATGGATAGTCTCGTTGTGTGGTTGTCTGATTTGTAGCTTTGGGATTCTTGAGGAACTCCTCCCCTTTAGTCGTTGTCTCTTTGATTTGAATTTTTGTAATATCATTGAGTTGGAGAACATGTATACCTTCTTGGTTTGCTTCCTTGCTTGCGGTGTCTTGATCGAGGTGGACGGTGTTGTCATTCATCTTCATGCTCCCTTCTGCTTCTTGTAGTTGACTGCATTAAGCTCCTCCCATTGTCCATCATCCTTGGATTCACTTTGAATATCCACATTTAATAAGGATGTTTCGGGTTCTTCTTGTGCATCCGAAAATGAGCTTGAATTATCTAACCCTAATTCTCGGTATCGATGTACTTTGGTGAGCTTCTTTTTTACATCCATATCTTGGTGGGCCTGCTGGTAATGGTGCCCTTGCACGGTTAGATTAACCTGCCCTTCTATATATTGGGGTGTATCCTCTAGGGCTTTAGTTAAGTCTTCTTCTGTAATAGGTCTTTGTTCTTCAATCCTAGTCTTTGGAAGTATGTGTGCCCTTTTTGTGGTTGGAACTTCTTCTTCGACTTGTTTTACCTCCCTTAGTCTCTTTGTACCTCTCATCTTCCATTGAGAGCTGTTTTTTGCCTCTTCAACAATTTTGATTCCCTTTTTCTTTTTTGGTACTATTGAGACTTTGACATACTTAGCCATAGCTGTCGATGATGGCATTTCTTGGAGGTGCTCTCGGATGCCTAAAGCATGATAGATCAAAATTGTCAGAGCAACATTGCCATTCATGAACTTCTTGTTACTCCATTGCTTCTTCGCCTCAAATATCCGTTCCTGTATGTAAGGAGTCAGATTAATTTGATTGTCAATCTGCTTGATGGCATGTGAGAGTAGCTGGACAATTATCTTCTGAGGGGCGGTGTATCGATGCATGTTTGGGAAGTAGAAATGTTGATGGATCAGTTGTACTTCTTCTTCAATATCCACTTGATTGATGTCAGTGAAGGTCCTTGTCTTTGCTCCGTGGCTTTCTTCTTTCAATACCATGTTGCCATCTTTTTCCCATCCAAAAGCTTCCTTAATCAAGTCATGTGTAAATTGGATGACTACCCATTCACCTACTCCGTCCATAACTCTAGCCTTTGGCACCAATGGGTCATGTAGTGCTGGCTACAATGTATTCATGACTTGTGTGCACCTTTGAAAGTCGGGCTTGTAGATTGGCAGTTCAAAGTATTTGTGTATACCCGCTTTCTTCATGATGTCAATGGTAGTCGGAAGCTCATGCACCACTTTGAAATCTTGGGACATAATGGGGAATTGATGATCCGTATCCATGATTTTGATATTCACCAGGAAGAGGTACTCCCCGACCAGTTGATCTTCTCTGAACCAATCTCCCTTTGCTTTAGTTATACTTTGAAGAGGAAATTCCAATACTTCCTCCTGAATCGTTGCTTCAGAATCTTCAGAAGCCATCTGCACTTGTAATGAAAGGTGCATTAGCTTCAATAGAAAATATCGCAATTGTGCGGTGCATTGTTTATGACATGTTGTCGTTTAGTCGCTCTGTTTCCCTTGCTTGTATAAGTGAGATCTCTTACCACATATTTTTATTTCTTTTCTGAAAGAAAACAAGTATTAGTATAGCCGAAGCATTTATTTATTTACATAGTAGGTGCATTCCTAAGGAAGTTGAAGCTATGACCTATTTCTCTTTGGAGAATGTGCACCACTACTTTTATTATGTACATCATGTGCCAAATGCTTGGCCTCGTAATGTGGCCCTATCATGCATACTTTAGGTGCATTCGATACTTCATGAGTGCAATTGGAATCCTTGTTGCTCTGGTGGTCCGTTCCTCGCAGTTGCTTTGGTTTCCAAATCCATTTCGTGATTGCATTAATAGGTCGTGTCTTCTCTCGGGTTCTTCGAGCTTCAAGTGTTTCCTTTGTTCCTTCTAATGTCCTTTTGATAGAGGTTTTTCTCTTCATATTTCTATGACGAGTCTGTCTTGGCTTCGTGGTCCGAATGTCGGGATGTAATATATCCTCTTGTCTGCTTATCGCTTGGTTGGCTCCTTGTCTGACCTTCTTGGGAATCCATATTTGTTGTTGTGCCTTCTGAGCTTCAACCAAAGGCTTCAAAAGCCATACTTGCAAGAGTCTTTTTGTTTCAAATTTTGGTTAAGCTGACTTCTTGTTCTCCTTTTTCTCCTCATGAGTTGGTGTAGCATTCTCTGGTTTCTGCATTTGATCCTTGCGTACCCATTTGAATGTGACCTTTCCTGGATGTGAGTAGTTGATAGTGGTTTGCCAAATTGGAGATCCTCCTGTCGTGTGAGAAACTCTCAGAGTGTTGGTTTCCTTGCTGTCTGTTCGTTCACCAAGTGAATAGGATGAATTCACTTCTTTCGTGGACACATTAGGGTTTGAGCTTTCTGTTTCTTCCAGACTTGCTTCTGAGGGATTGGGGCTGGAATCCTATTCTAATTGCTTTTCTTGGAGTCCTTCCGTACTTTTGATGGTGTCTGGTTTCTGTGAGGGCTTCTCTCCTAATAGACTAAAAATTTCCTTGTGCCCTATCGTGGCTGAAATGTATCTTTGCGCTAGGTGTGGATGCTTACTTCATTCTCAATGATCCAATCCTGTCCTAGGATCAAGTCTTCATCCTTGAATACTAAGACTCGTTGTTCCATGGAAGAATCTCCTAGGTGGAGGGATACATTAGTTTCTCCCATGCATCTGTCAAAGCATCTATCAATTTGTACTTTGTTCTGCCAATCCCTAGGTTTAGATAAGGTTGTGACATGCAGACATTAGTCGTGTCAGACTTAGGGACTTGGTAATTCGCCATAGGGATAGGCTCTTCCCCTTGGAGATACCGTTCGTCCCTTTGCCTAATCCACTCTTTCCGTCTCTTAATGCGTTCTAGGGCTTCCTACCTTGCTTCTTCTCTAATCCGTTCTTCCTCTTTCTTCCTATTTTGCGCACCTACGAGACGTGCTAACATGTTGTCCGTCAATGGTTCCATGAACCGTTTCACTCTACATCCACTTATGTAGTTAGGAAGAATGTCTCCATCCAAAGTGGCTAGATTAACTGCTCCACTTGTCGAGATCCTATTAATGATTAGAGGTCCATATCCGAGTTTTTGTAACTTTTTGGCATGTTGCTTCAAGGTGTAGACCAGGACTAGGTCTCCTTCTTTTAGTCCTTTGTCTTTTATGTGAGCATCATAGTATGCCTTTTCTCTTCTCTTAGTCGCATAGATTCCTACAATAGCTTGCAACCTAGTTTCATGCAGCTTTTTGATTTGGTCTAATTGTTGGGATAATTCATGCCCTGTCCATTCATACTATTGGGCTACTCTCAAAGTGGGTATCAAAAAATCAATTGGTAGGATTGTGTTATGTCCGTATACTAGATTGAATGGAGTAGTTCCAATGGCAGTCATGTACGCAACTTGGAAGGCCCAAATTGCATGGTGCAATTGTTTGTCCCAGTCAAACCTCCCATTATTGACAATCTTTGTCAATATTGTGCATAATACCTTATTGGAACTTTTCGCTTGACCATTGGCTTGGGGATGGTATGGGGCTGATTTTTTATGGATCACTAAAAACTAATTCATTAGAGACTCTATCACTTCATTAATGAAGTGCGTTCCTCGGTCACTCACAATCTCAATTGGTAATCCGAAACGAGTGAATATATGCTCAAAAAGAAACTTAGCCGTGGTTTGAGCATCATTCTTTCTAGTAGCCTTTGCCTCTACCCATTTTGTCATATAATCGGTGGCTACTATGATATACTCGACATGTGACCCTCTGGCCGGTGGGTCGATGGGTCCTATGAAATCTACACCCCATTTAGAGAATGCCCTAGCACAAACCATAGGTCTCAATCGCATGTCATCTCTCCGAATTGGGTATTTAGCCCTTTGGCATGTCTCGCAGCTTCGTACATAGATGTCCGCATCCATATGTAAAGTTGGCCACCACAAGCCCGCGAAGAGGATCATTTTTACAGTTCTCCCGGTTGAAAAATGACCTCCTTCCGCACCTGCATGTGCCATCTCTAATACAGGTAAATATTCTCCTTCATGCACACATAATCGTAATTGTTTGTCTTTTCCTCTCCTAAACAAATGTCTTCCCATAAGCACATAATCCTTGCTCATTTCTTCTAGGGATCGTTTTCTTGCCAAGCTAACTCCTTCCCCATGCTCTCTTGTCTTTAGGAATTTTACCAATGTTTTGCTCCAATTGGGTGCTATTGTTGAGAAAGGTATGGATATATGATCCTCGAGGATCGTCTCCTAGCATTCTACACAGTTACTCATATAGTCATGGACATCCTTAGGCATGTCAGGCCAGTATACTCCCAATCGCTTTAACTCCCTAATAGTTTCATGAGTTCCTTTGTGTGTCCTCCATTTGTTCACATGTTCTTGTTTGATCAACTTCAATTGTTCCTCTTCCTCCACACATCTTAGCAATACTCCATTGGGTTTCCTTGTAGTATACACTACCTGCAATAATATGCAAATTCCTTGACTATAGAATTTCCCTTTTACTCTCTTTATTGATTAAATGTTGTGGGCCATGAGTTAGTATGGGAATTATCTTCTCTGCCCACTTTGGACACACTTCCAAATTAAACAAATAAGCGTCTGGCAGATCATCGAGTACTCCACTTGGTGGTTCTCCATGTGTTAACCTAGAAAGGTGATCTGCTCTTACGTGGGTATTTCCCTTTTTCACTATCACTTCAAAGTCGAACTCCATCAATAGTAGAAATCATCTTACCAATCTTCCCGTGTTACAAGGCTTATTGACTAGGTACAATAACGCCTGATGGTCTATGAAGAACTTGAATTTGTTGGCCAAAAGATAATGTCTAAATTTCTTCACTACATAGACCATTCCTAATCCCTCGCGTTCTGTGGTTGTATAGTTCCTCTCAGCTTGGTTCAATTGTCTACTTGCATAGGCAATTGGGTGATCTAACTTTCCTTCATCTGCTGGTTGGGCTAAGATACATCCTATGGCATAATTGGAAGCATCCCACATGAATATGAAATGGCTTGTTCCAATTTGGTGTTTTCAAAATTGGAGTTGTGCTAAGCCGCTTCTTTAATTCATTGAATGCCTTCTCGCACTTCTCTGTCCAAGTGAATTGAGTCAAGAGCCCATACAAGGGTTTGGCAATTATGGCATACATGTGGATAAATTGATGGTAATATCCACAATGTCCCATAAATTCTTGCACCTCTTTCGCATTCTTAGGTCTAGGAAGCTCTAAAATGACCTTAATCTTGTCTTCATCTGTGGATATTCCATTTCTAGAGACTATGTGTCCTAAGATCTTCCCTTGTCTTACCATGAAGACACACTTCTCTGGGTTCAAGCAGACTCTGTATTGTCGACATTTATTAAATATCTTTCTCAACTCAGGAATGTGGTCTTGTCTTTGATTGGAATATGTATATAGATCCTCTACATACACTTCCATGCTCTTTTTCAGGAATTCTTTGAAAACATGACACATCAATCGTTGGAAAGTAGCAGGCGCATTAGTGAGTCCAAAAGGCATCACTCGGAAAGCATAGACTCCCCATTCAGTCGCGAATGCGGTCTTATGTTGATCTTCAATAGCAATAGCTACTTGGTTGTATCCAGAAAATCCATCTAAGAAGCTATAGACTTATTTTCCTGCAACTTTTTCCAATAGATGGTCAGTGATGGGTAATGGGTAGCTGTCACGTATGGTGACTGCATTGACCTTTTTCAAGTTAATGCAAACTCTCAGTTTTCCGTTTTTCTTAGGCACAACTACTAATGGCGATACCCACTCGGTGTGTTCTATTTCATATATGAATCCTGCTGCTAGTAGCTTATCTATTTCTTCTTTAATTTTAGCAGCATAGACCTCATTGTATGTATAAGGACGTTGTTTTGATGGTTTTTCCTCTACCGTCATTGGTATTCTATGAGAACAAATCAAGGGTTCCACACCCTTGAGGTCCTTATATGTCCATGCGAATACATCTCGATATTCCCAGATCAATTGTATTAATTCTTCTTCCTCCTCAATTGACACATCTTTACCTATGTATGTGCACCTTTCTTCCCCAACTTCCACGGTTACTATGATCTTTTTTGTTTGTTCTTTGTTTTCGTACGCTTCTCCTTCTCGAGCCTCTCTCTTAGGCATTTGAATGGCTATCTTTCGCTCTTCTACTTCGTACCTTTTAAAATGCTCCAGGATTTCAAATAGGTCAAGATTCGGTCCGATTTTACTCATGTTTTCCTCTTGGTCTTGTATTATGGGGGCGGCTTCTATTGCCAAAATCTTGGTTGGTGTCTACTTCTCTTTGGTTCGAATGGTATCTAGATAGCTCTCTTCTGAATCAAATTTAGGTTCCATTTCTATACTCTCATATTCCTCCTTCCACTCTTTTTCCAAGATTTCCCCTGCTTCTACCTCTTGAAGGACAACCATGTACAAATTTACATCATAGCCTTCTTTGTCTATGCACTCGTTCATAGTTAGGACTTCCTCATTCACACATACATCTAAGGTTGCTAAGATTTCCATCCATCCATGCGGTTCAAAGGTTTCATTAGGAAAGATTTGAGGCATGTACCTTGGATCCTCTACCAGTCGGTAGTTAGGATGTCCTATAGGCCACAAGTGCCTTTTATTATCCTCCTTCTTGGCTTCTTTACACATCCATAACTAACTGTCCTCATGCATCCATGATTGATCGCTTGATCCAGCCTATGAATAGAAAAGTCATCTTCCTCCTTGTGTATGGGGTTCCATTGTAGTTGAGGGACATCTCGATATGCAAATGTATGCAAGTTTATCTTGATAGTGTTTCCTTGATGTTGCACGTATAATGAATCTCTTCACCAATCTTGCACTATTCGCATTTGTCTCATGAAAGGTCGAACTAATATCATTTCATAATTATTAGCCTTTTCAAACTTACAAATGGCTAATGTGTGTTCAAATTCAACTCCACAGGTGGTTAAGTTGATCCTTTCTAATACTTCAATGAATTCTCCCACCTTATCAACTGAGATTTGTATTTTAGATGGACTTTCTTTTTCCTTGTTTTCCTTTTCATCCTTCTCTTGCACTAATTCCAGTTGACTCGCTAATTGCTTCCATAGTTGCGGTTTAACCTGAAGTAGTTCTTCCACAATCACTTTGCATTGTACTTTTGTCTTCTTAAGTTCCATTAGATTGTGTGAATTCTTTTCTGAGTTTTCCTTTCCTTTTCCATGTATTGTGGGTGCTCGTATTATCATAGATTCCTTTTCGTATTCTCCCATGTAATTAGGCAAGGTTGAAATGCTCTTGGTTTCTTTCTATTTCGATCTAGTCTTGATACTTCCTCATACACTTCTTCCATGTTGGGATTCGGTTGATAAACTTCTACATCTAATTCCTCAAAGGGAGTCTTAGTCTCTCCATTCTTCTTCCATTGTTCTTCTCGGATTCTATTCCACAATTCCTTTGGCCAATCAGCCTCTAAGTCAGGTATAGTTGACATAGGTTAGTCTTGGGTTCTCACTCGCTCACACTTGTCATCCTTCTCTTTAAGTTTTTTATCCTTGGCTTTGACATACTCTCTATATTGATCATCTGCTATCCTTGTCTCTGGAAGGGTCGGGATAGTCTTTTCTAGGGTTGCTTGTGCTACCTCTATACGTTTTTGACATATCGCAAGCCTCTCTTTTTCTAATTCTCCTTGTGGGTAAAGCTTTTCGTGTTGTTCTACATTCGGTCCAGCCTTAATTCTAGCTTGGTAAGATTTCAACCACATGTCTAAGTCGTCTGATTTTGGGTTAGCTAGAATTGATCCTGGTTTCTTTGCTTCTCAGATAGGCGGTTGAATGGGCACTTGCTCCCGAATTTCTTGCTCTTTATGCCCTTTCTTACTTCTGGTTTGTTTCTTATTGTCTTGACTCTTGTTTTTCATCCATTTATCTTTGAGCTTTTCTCTTCTTTCCTTCCATTTTTGAGCTTTTACATCTTGGGTACTCTCACATGGGTCCTCAGAATCCTCTACTATTTGAATTTGGGACTTACTGTTCTATTGCTTTCTCGTTCCTGTTCTGGTTGTTTTCCTTTTTGTTCTTTTGTTTGAGCTCTTATAATGGCCTTTAAAGGCACGGTGTATTCCTTATCACCTCCAGGTGCTTCTATCACTTCAATTACATTAATGGGTGCAGTCTCTTGGACTTTGGTTGAACTCTTATGGCAATCTCTGAAAAGATGTTCCTTTCCGCAATCATTGCAATATCCTTCCCAAGTCGTAGGTGGTGGTGGATTGTAAGGCCGAGGACATTCTCTAATAAAATGGTCTCCTCCGCATCTATAACATGGTCCTCTCGGCACAGGCAGTCTAATGGGTGGTCTTTCTGGTTGTTGTGCTTTAGGTGCAGTATACATTAAAGTTGCTGCCTCCGCTCCATAAGCCTTATCATAACCTTCATATCCATAATAAGCCGAATCATATGTTGGTTCATACTCTAACATGTTGGCTTCATAGGGATAGTAATCTCCTTGGGGCAGCTCATATCCGGGGTTTGCTGATTCTACACTGGTTATCGTTGAGGCTGGCACTATGGCTCTTTCCAAATTTTCTTCTGGCTAGGCATACTTTATCGGTACCACTTGTTGTGGTTGTGACAGTTGTGATCCTAACACTGGTTGGGGTGGTGGATATGGTACTTACTCGTATGGCCTCGGTGCTCTTGTTGGTGTTGGATAGGGATTGTACCTGGGCATCTCTCTGCCTGGCTCTCTAGGTGGATATCCGTATGGCCGGTACTGAGGCGGTTGTGAGGGTCGTGCCTGGCTATTGAATGGGCAGTTCTCCGTGGTGTGATCAACAATGACCCAATCAAGAGTATGTCAACTTTTGCACTACATGACCCAATCAAGAGTATGTCATCAACATAAAGAACAAGCACTATAAGATCAGCCCCATCTTTGTGTACATAGAGTGTGCTTTCAATCAAACTACATGTGAAGCCAAAAGCAATCAAGTTCTTATGGATTTTTTCATACCATGCATGTAAAGCTTGCTTGAGACCATACAAGGTTTTATGCAAGCGACAAACCATATGTTCTTTCCCTTTCATAGCAAATCTAGGAGTTCTCTTCACATAGACCTCTTCTTGCAAATCACCATTCAAGAAGGTTGTTTTTATGTCCAATTGATGCACTTTCCAACCTCGATGGGTAGCCAATGCGACCATGGTACGAATGGTAGTCATGCGTGAAGTAGGTGCAAACATTTCCTCATAGTCAATGCCATATTGTTGTGCATATCTTTTGGCAGACCAATGGTATTCTTTCCTTTTGGCTATTCACATAACTCCCAAGTACCACTCCTATGTATGGAACTCATCCATTGT
Source organism: Ceratopteris richardii (assembly GCA_020310875.1). Classification (NCBI taxonomy): domain Eukaryota; kingdom Viridiplantae; phylum Streptophyta; class Polypodiopsida; order Polypodiales; family Pteridaceae; genus Ceratopteris; species Ceratopteris richardii. The sequence goes on from CM035411.1 coordinate 62,743,002, forward strand.
AGATCATCACATGCCTTCAAAAGAAAGTGGCTCTTCATTACATGCTATAGCAATAAGAGAATAATTCACAAAATTACTTGATGCATGGCAAGCGCTTGATCTTGTTCTACCAAGTAAAGGTGCACTCAATTTGCTGTCCTGCGAAGTTTGTTTCAACAACTTTGGCATAAGTTTGTGCACTCTTGATAGACATGTGTTCATTATGTAAAACATCTTCAATATGTACATCATGCGTGGGGATGAATTTGATGCTCATTTTCAGTGTTTGGTCGGAAATTCTCTACATTTTCAGCTATATTTTACAGGAATTTTTCAGCCCTTTGAGCCTTAGTTGGGTAGTCTACATGGCCATAGTCAAGCGCACCATTTTGGAATAAAGTCATGAGTGTATCGAACACATCTTGTGAGCTAATTGTTGGCTGTTTTTTACATTCAAGTAGAGGGAAAACTAAATTTTCTGCAAATACCTTCTCAACTCACAATAATTGTGTTCATCAATCGATGGTACAAACGATATCCCTTACTTTCAGCACTATAACCAACAAATATATATTTCTTTGCCTTGTCATCAAGTTTGTAACATTGTTGTGATGGCACAAGAGCATATGCCAAATAAGCAAACACATGCATATGAATAACCATAGGCTTATGTCCATTCCAAGCCTCATAAGGAGTAATGACTCTCAATGCTTTTGTAGGGCAATGATTCAACACATAGTTTTCACACATAACCGCTTCTATCCAAAAATTATCAGGAAGGTGCTTTCCTTTAACCATACATCGTGTCATTTCAAGAAGTGTTCTATTTTTACGCTAGGTAGCACCATTCTCTAACCATTTTGATAGGAACATGCATAATGTCATGAGGAAGGAGATAATGAAGAGAGCTCACTCACACACTCTCACTCTCAAGGAGAAGCACACACACAGATTGAGGCAAGGAAGAATAATCTTCTTCTTCTTCTTCTATTACATAAAAAGGAATGTACAAGAATGAACTAAAAAACAAGAATACAGGAAGTGCAATATATAAAGATCAGTACATAAGGAAAAACCTTATGTCCGTGAATGAGTGAGATGGCAAGGAACAAATGTGCCATCACTCTCGGTAGATAAATCTAATAAAGCTCAATGAAGTATCCTTAACATATACCGGCATGACCACTATACATTTCAAAGAACTAAAAAACTGGTACGTGTCAGCTTGGATCATCACATGTTAAGCTGGATATCTCAACACTCCCCCTCAAGCTCAATGACATATCCTGTAATCCAAGCATCTCCCGAAACTTCTTCAACTTCTCAGCTCTAAGTGCTTTGGTGAAAATATCAGCAACCTGCTCATCTGTTCTCACATAAACAAGATCAATATCACTTGTTAATACCTTCTCTCTGATGAAGTGATAATGTACCTCGATATGCTTTGTTCTAGCATGGAAAATAGGGTTCCGTGCTAACTGTATGCTGCTAAGATTACCACAATAAATGGTGATAGGCTTTTGCACTTCCACACCTAAATTTGTAAGTTGCTCTCTAACCATGATGCCTCACATGCTGCCATTGCAGCACCTCTATACTCAGCCTCTATACTCGACAAAGCAACAGTGGGTTGCTTCTTGCTGCTCCATGTAACAACAACACTCCCAAGTGAGAATAGAAAACCACTAGTAGATCTTCTATCTGGAATGCTACCAGCCCAATCTGCACCATAAACCTGCAAATCTACACCAGCCTCATAAAACAACATCCAAAGTAGCACTCACATAACGTAGAGTGTGCCTCAGAGCATCCAAATGTGGCTTCCTAGGAACCTGCATAAACTGACTTTCAAGTCCAACAGTATAACTTAGATCAGGCCTTGTAATTGTGAGATATATAAGACTTCCCACAATTTTCCTGTACATAGTAGCATTTTCCAATGCTTCACCTGATGTAGTATCCAACTTCAAATTCTAATCTAATGGCATAGAAATTGGCTTACAATCAGCCATACCATACTTTTGTAGCATATTCAAGGCATATTGCCTTTATGACATCCATATATCTGTTTTTGTATGTATAAACTCGATGCCCAAGAAATAGCGTAGCACACCAAGATATTTCATTTCAAATTCCTGCATAAGAAGTTGTGTTACCTCTTTGATATTTCCTTCATTATCACCATCTACAATCAGTTCATCAACATAAATAGCCACAATAGTGATGCCATCATCAGACTTCCTTGCATATAGTGAGTGATCTGCATCACACATAGAAAACCCAATGCTGGTTAAGTAATCAGCAATCCTTGCATGCCATGCACGAGGGGCTTGCTTCAGCCCATACAAAGCCTTTTGCAACCTGCAAACATATTCCGAATGCTTTGAATCTTCATATCCTTGTGGCTAGTCCATATATACTTCTTCCTGTAACTCACCATGTAGGAAAGCATTCTTCACATCCATCTGATGCAAAGTCCATCCTTTTGTTGTAGCTAATGCAACAAGTGTTCTGACAGTAGACATTTTAGCTACAGGTCTGAATGTTTCCTCATAAGCAATGCCATATGTCTGTGCATATCCTTTAGCTACCAATCGTGCTTTATACCTTCTTATGCTAGCATCAACATTATGCTTTACCTTGTAAACCCATTTGCAACCTATGGGTTTCTTTCCTTGTGGCAATGGAACCAGCTTCCATGTATCATTTCCATAAAGTGAAGCCATCTCCTCATCCATAGCTTTTTCCCAATCTGCATTACCAATTGCATCTTCAAACCAAGAAGGTTCAGCATCTTGTATTACCTTTGTCATGTAGGCACAATGGCAAGCCATGTAACTATCATATGTCAATTGCTGCACTGAATTACGCATCCTCCTAGATCTTCTTGGTCCTAGGTCACTTCTCCTTGTATCATCTGCATGTGCCCTTCTTACTGTTGGAGTCTTCATAGAGGGAAATCCAAGTTCCTCATCAAGACTCTTTTCTGAACCACTTGAATCTCCATCAACATCTTCAAAACTTGCACATGTTTTACTACCAGTAGAAAGCTTTTCTTTACCTTTATTAGATGTATTTGATGAATTTGGCTATCCTGTATGCTAACAGATAGCCAGTACATTACCTTTCGTGCTCCTTGATTCCATTCCTCATATGCTCTTATCTGTTCTGCAATCCGATTCCTCTCTGGTAACTGTGAAGCATTTTCGTTCTCTCCTTTGATGTACTTCTAGTAGCCTTTTCCCATTAGGAAATTCGTCATTCTGAATCTCCAAGCATGGAAGTTGTTCTTGTTTAGCTTATCCCTCATAAGCTGACTCATTCCATCTGCGTTTACCATTTCTGCAGCGATACACAACACTACAAACCACTACAAGCAGCACTTATGCTTGAACATTGTCGCACTATGACGTGACAGTTTGATCTCAGAAAAACACAGTTTTCGTGTATCAACAGTACACAGAATCACTTGAGATTCTGGATCTAGAATATATGAGTGTTGCCAAACATAACACAAGTTATAGTTTCTGGAACTGGCCTAGTTTTTCTGCGCACCCCACCTTGCGGGCTCAAAATGGAGGTCGTGATGGCTCCGAAACTTCGATCTGACAAAAACGAGTGACCCTAAAGGGATAATTCTCAAAAATATTTTGAGTTCTTCTACCTTCACGCTGATTTTCGTAGCAAATGGAGGTCTTTTGTGAAATCACGTTTTCTCCATGCCTTGCCGCTTAGTCTTCACCGTCGCCTTCTCCACGAGCTCTCTACAGCCACGCTGGCTCTGATACCATGTCACGAGGAAGGAGATAAGGAAGAGAGCTCACTCACACACTCTCACTCTCAAGGAGAAGCACACACACAGATTGAGGCAAGGAAGAATAATCTTCTTCTTCTTCTTCTTCTTCTATTACATAAAAAGGAATGTACAAGAATGACCTAAAAAACATGAATACAACAAGTGCAATATATAAAGATCAGTACATAAGGAAAAACCTAATGTTCACGAATGAGTGAGCTGGCAAGGAACAAATGTGCCATCACTCTTGGTAGATAAATCTAATAAAGCTCAATGAAGTATCCCTGACATATACCGGCATGACCACTATACATGTCAAAGAACCGAAAAACTGGTACGTGTCATCCTGGATCATCACATGTTGCGCTGGATATCTCAACACATAAGTGGTACAAAAAAATGGAACAAGTTAGCATTTTGGCTCGGGATACTTATGTTCCACCTATTTCATATGTTTGTGTTATGGTTGCCCAGTTCACACATAGTGAAACAATGCATTAGGCAAGAATGTTTTGTCCACCCCAATAATTCTTTCCACACTTTGCACTACATTCAGATTATCAAGACCAAATCTAGATGATGTTTTGAATGATTTAGGTAGGAATCAAAACATGCATGGATTCTCTTTTCTTTAGATCCATTCCAAGATAGGATCCATTTTTATTAGAAGAGGTGAATCAGAGAGATGACAACCATGCTCCTCCATTGGACCATGGGCTCCAAGAGAAGATATTATACAGTTGAACTTTGATGTGTACTTTGGAGAACAAAAATGTTTTTCAAGGGGGGGGGGGAGGAGGGAGGAATGAGCCTTGAAAAGATTCAAGGTAATGGTAACATTAAGTACTTCTAAACTAAGTATTAGACAAGATGGACACTTAGCATAGTAGTTAAGTCTCAAATATGGGAAGGATGAGATCTTGGGTTCAACCCCCATGGGGAGCATGGGGAGAGAGTTTTGTCCAAAGAACTAGAGAGCCTTCTAGAAGCATCCACTCAAGTTAGTGTGAGAACTCACTTAAGTTGAGAGATTTTTACTCAAGTGGCATGTATACCTACCACTAGTAGACTATAATGGAAGGTGTAAAAGTAATTGTGGTGATTGAAAATGCATATTTGCACTCTAGTTATTCTAGAGGTTAGGATTAGTCCCCAAACCTATATAATGGGAGATTGGGTGGCAATTCATAGGTCATTCTCTCTAGCACAGAGCCTAGGTTATTAACAATAGTATGGGTAGGTTATAGATTCAGATATTCAATAACAAGTTTTCATATCAAAAGCAGGATGGAAAATTGTGTGTGTGTATGTGTGTGTGCATATATATATATATATATATGTATGTATATATATATATATATATATATATATATATATATATATATATATATATATATATATATATATATATATATATATATATATATATATATATATATACACACACATAAACACACTTGCATATATATGTGTGTAAGTGTGTTTGTGTGAATGTGTGTGTGTGTGTGTGTGTATATATATATATATATATATATATATATATATATATATATATATATATATATATATATATATATATATACACACACATACATACATACATACATACATACATACACATACATACATGCACACACACACACATATCAAACATGACGAGGAAGATGATCAACAAATAGTCCAAAGGAAAATAGTGATGAGTTGAAGTTGGACATTGAACCAAATTGGGTTTTCATCCATCTCTCAACTTCTCTTGAAGATGTTGTTTTCTGAAGTATGGCTTCTCAAGCAATTATTCTAATCTTTAGTTCCTTATTAAACACACTTGGAAATGATCATGTGAAGCCTCCATATCTTATAATTGGCTTGCATTGGGCTCATCCTCTCGCTCATTTTAAGATCCTAAGCTTCTATAGTGAACTTGCACTAGGATCGTCCTCTTGATCAGCTCATAATCAATTGTCTTTTAAGGTGGTCTTTCTTTTGCTATGAGACCATAGCATTTGTAAAAGTACAATTTACATGGAAAACGTTGAAGTGATACTCAAAATTGAAGTCCAAGATGAAATCTACCATCTGTTGATATTCAAAACGTAGTGGATCATATTCCTTTTAGGAAATAGAAAAGATTTTGCAAAAGCTCATACACATGAATTTTCATTAGTGCTGAAGTTGAGGGTGGGGGATTGCTCCTTTTTGTTTGTAAGGAAAACCTTTCATACTAACTCCCTCTGATACTTAGAAGAGCAAAAGGATGCTAGGAGATCAAAACAAAGATCAAATCATGCAATATCTTCCTTGGTAGGATGAGGTAGAAAGCATGCTAAATGTGATTAAGCCATGTAGCAAAGTTGCATTATGTACATGGTAAGCATGGATAACAAAAAAAAAAGGAAAAAACTATTCTAAAAGAATATAAAGGATGATAGAGAGAGAGAGAGAGATATGGATGGGCCAAACCAATGAACGGGAGGACAAAAACTTTTTACACTCCAACCCACAAAATGGAGAGGAGGATCAATAAGAACCACCATATAGAACTCCACCATATGATAAGAAGAAGGCAATGGAAAGATGAGAAAGATGCCTTGGAAACTCCTCACCACTCCTCATGCGACAACAACTAGGAAGTGATTCTCTTTTGACACACATGTCCACTTGATGCCTTCACTCTCTCTACATGCATGCATGTGTGTAGATCTAGTGTATGTGCATTGGTTATCTTTCTCCATTTATCACGTCCTTTATAGATATTCTATTTATTGTGCTATTATCTTGAAGCATGCCTTTTGAGTTCTTGAGGATGGAGGTTTTTGAAGGCTGAGGAGATTGATTTATCAATGTATGCTCCACTTGATTTTTCCATTGTTGATTTGTGATTAGTCTTTAATTTGGTGTCGAGTTTGGAAAAATGACCTCATCATTGCATCTAGAGTGGTAAAAATCCTCCACTTTATCTACCCATATGCCTTGATCCGACACTTGGAATTTCTTAATCATAAAATATTTTTACTTTACTTCTATTTTTATTTGTTTTTATTATTATTATTATTGTTATCATATTTTGCCTCACTCAAAGCATGAAGAGATAGAGTGGAGAGGAGGAGAAGGAGATAGTTTTTTTCTTTTTTGCAATTTTGTTTGTTCCTTAGTGCCTCCTAAAACTTGACTGAAACTTGTATGTCATACCTTGAGCTTCCTATAGTTCCTCCTAAATCCATAGAAACCTTGAATTTAAATCTTTTTAGAGCCATACCTTGAGCTATGGGTGTTTGATTGATGTGGTTTCTAAGTCAATTTTGGGTTTTACATGTTGGGGGCACATTTATACACACAAAACCTCCAAACTTTTGAGAAACTACAAGATATAACCCTTATGTAGTATGTTTAAGAGGTTTCTATAGTTTCATATATTTGAATTTAAACAATGAGGGGATGAGAGAAATAGGGAAAAAGGATGGGAAACAACCTTACAAAGCTTATGGCTGAACCAAAGGTCAATAGGATTTGACATGAAAACTGTGCACCGTCTCAATGCATCAACTAAGACTTCCAAAAACTTACAAAAAGATCAAAGAAAAGAACACATTATAATTATTTCAAAATTTGGGAGCATTATAGAAGAACTTATAAAGCATTGCCATCTAAATGAATGGAAAAGATGTCAATCGGAACAAGTAGGGATACCACGAAAGGACCACATTAAGGAAAGAGAAGGAAGGGAGAGAATGAAATCAATGAGACAACCAATAGAAGAGAAGAAGGTAGAACTTCTCTATCTCTTATTTACTTTGTGTATAGGAGTATAATTTATTTCACTCCTAGAGTTTTCAATGCACATCTTCATAACACTTCATCACACTAAACCAAACAAGAACTAAAGCACCAAACATTGCACATCTTCATATTTTCATGCTCTCCACACCTTCAAAGAAGTTTGAGGACACCATACATTCATACTTCACATCTTCAAATCCATTACAACATCTTTAGACTTTCAAAAGATACACCTTTGTAAACATTTAGGAAGAGAAAATCATCAAAAAGACAATCTTTTACATCTTTAGGTCAATAGAGAAATTTTTCCAAAAAACTTAAGGATATGAAGAACACACCAGAAAAAGAAATTTGAATTTGATGCGAGATTCGATGTAGATGAGAATGTTAATGGAAGTGTGTTTTTCTTTTCTTTTCCTTGCACTGTATAGAGCATGAGGTGGGAGGTCAATTAAATTTCTTACATCATCATTTCCTACCAATTGATTTAAGACATTATACATATAGCTTGACCTTGGTATGGGCTCATACTACTATCCAAGCACTTGAACCAATCACAAAGACTATGGAGAGGGAGGCATTGATCTAGACAAGGGGGTTGAACTATACCTAGACATTTACCTAATAACAAGGGTATCTAGGAAACGAAAAGAAGTGATGAACATATTGTGTGCTAATTTCTCCTTGATGACATCATCATGTAGGAGTAGTTTTAGCAAGAATGAAGAATTATCAATAATCAAACTCAAGGAAATGATGCAAATAAGGGTTAGGCAAGATGAAAATGAGTTGTCATTCCTTTTGCTTAGCCAATTCTTTTTCTTCTTCTTCATTGTTTAGATTGAAGCATGCAAGAATGAATCTTGAAATTGATCTTGTGGCTAAATCTTACTAATATCCACTCAATTTCTCTTGCACAAGTGGACCTCATGCATATCAATCCAAAAAATTGAGTTGAACACTATCCTCATTTCAAAATAAGTCTAAGTAGTTATTATCTACCTCAATTTGTCTCACCTGAAGCAATCTGGTTGTTCCATCATCCATTTTAGCAAGGCTTCTTCATCTTCAAGATGGAGCTCTTTGCGCAAGCTACAGTACTAAATAGAAGCTTTTTTGTCGAATGCTTCTTCCAAATGGAGCTAGATTCATTTGTTGGAAGGTGTTGAGACCAATAACTATTAATGGTCTTTACCATTAGTGTTTTTTGTGAAAGGATAGATGGCCATCGGACATTCTTGTACATGTATGCTCTAATAAAACATATAGTGGCCTCATTATCCACAAACTATATTGACATTTCCCATTTGAGAAATTTGTATGCACAAATTTGTGTTCTTTGCTCTCTATTTTTTCTGTAGGTTTGCTCATATAGGTAAAAAATAGTGATCGTGATCCCATCCAGAAAGATTAACAACATTGCAATGAGCTAGGAAGCTCCCCTTCACTAGTATCAGAGTAGCTCTATTCAAGGTGGACCCATAGGTTGTGATCAATCTGCACTATGCAATTGAAACCTACAACTTATGCAATACCTCAAAAACTCCATACCTTATGACTAAGGTAGCAACCAAGGCATACCCCCTCAGCTGAGCCACCAAATCCATCGTTGGTACCCTTATTTGCACATAAGGGAGTACCTCATTGATCAAGGAACATGGAGGTTCCCGAAACATCTTGAGAGGTCACTTGTTCTTATATTGTATTCTTGAAGCTCACTTAACAATAAATTCATTGCCACTAAGCTACATCTTTTTAGTAATTAAGGAGGGAGAAAGAATATTTTTGGCCTTCTCTTGAGCATGAATTGAGACTTCAATGCTCTCTTCTTGGCCTCCTGGAGCTTTTTTCAAATAGTTTTTGGTTGATTCTTGGAGACATTTTGGAGTTATGTAGTACATAGTTCTCTTCTCATCGGTTTAAATCTTATAGGAGGGTGGCTTTCGTGCTTTTTCCATATGAAGTGTTCAGTGTTGGGGTTATTTTTGTGCCATATTTAGCTTGATTCACAAGATTGTGTTGGGCCTTACATAAGGTTGACTTTGGATTCATTTTGAGCTTTTTTTAATGACCTATACTTACCCATTGCTCACATATACTGGTTGAGCACACTTATCGAGATATTCATGCAATTTTATGATAATCTGATCACTTCATTGATAGTGGTCTGATGCTCAAAGTCTAGGATAATTTGTCCAAAGCTCCACAAATTTGGGATTTTCATTCATACATAGCCATTTTTATTTGCTTACTTGATTTTTATATGGTCATATTAGATCACACATAATCACTTTGACATTTTCATTGGTCATCATTGCTCATTTGATCAAAATTTTGGGGAATATTGCCAAAATTCTCTCAAAATTCAACACTTAGTCATATTTTTAAAGTTCTAGTGGTGCTTGGTCATTTCTAGTTTTATCAATATTCTAGTCAGTTATTTCTCACCATGGCATCAAATGTTTTGAATAGGTCTATTAGACTAAGGTCTAGTGCAAGTTGCTCTGAAAAGAGCTACAAATTACAAGGTCACTTTGAGATTCCCAAGTTTGATGGTGCCAACTTCTCTTTATGAAAGAATTAGATTTGTGACATCTTGATTCATACGAGACAATCTAAGTTGATGGGTGGCACTACAAAGTAACCCATTGATGATGGTGGTGACTGTGAGGGGCTTGATCAAATGACTATGTCTATAATTCATTTACAAATTCTTGATAGTGTGTATTTGACTATTCAGGTTTATGAGACAAAAAAAAGAGGTTTGGAAGAAGCTTTGCATCACTTATGAGAAAGGGGATGCTTCCAACAAAGTGTATTTGCATCACTTATGAGAAAGAAGATGCTTCCAAGTATTTGATGAGGATTATCTATGAACTGTGCATGAAAGCCATAGACGGTGTTGCTACTCACTTGAATGAGTTTAGTGCACGTTTTTCTCAGTTGCATGCTTAAAGGATGGACATGGATGATGAGCTAAAAGTAGTTCTCTTGTTATGTACCATGAAACCATCATGGGATGCATTCTGCACAACGAGTTGTAATACTACATCTGGTGGCAACCTTGCCTACAATGACATTTGTGGTGTAGTTCAGAGTGAAGAGATTTGCAAGAAGTCTATTGCTCCAACACATAGTGGATATGCATAAAGCGTTCATGATTCTAGCCACTCAAAGAATCAATCATACAACAAAAGCAAGGACAAAGATAATAATGATGAACATGGCAAGAGTAGAAGCAAATCACAAAATAGGCATATTGATTGACATCATTTCCATAAGAAAAGACATATGAAAAAGGATTGCTATCATTTGAAGAATTCCAAAGGTCAAGGGAGGTAGTTTGATGGACACATTAAATAGTTACCCACACTATCTTTTTTATCTATGAAAATAAAAGAAATAAATGTTATTTTAGATGATGATGATGATGATGATGATGATGATGATGTGTTGAGACTTGATGTACTGTGCCTTATGAGGCTCTTATGGTTGATTCCATGTCACATACAATTTCTAAATTTTGGTGTATCCTTTCCTGTGAAACCACATACAGAGCGGTTCTCTACTTATGCAACAAATTATCTTGGTACAATGAGCCATGTGATTTTGTTGGGATTGGGGATGTGGTTGTGGAATTTGCAAATGGTTCATAGTTTATCATGCATAATATATGCCATGTGCCTCATCTTTGACATATTTTAATGCTAGTTGGTTAGCTTGATGACCTTGATTGCAAATAGACTTTCTATGCTCAACTATTTTGCATATCAAACGGAAATATGGTTATTGATAAAGGAAGAAAAGTTCACTCACTTTACCCTTTGTTTATATCTCAAGAAGACAACTTATTAGCTATCACTAAATAGCCTATGGCTTTTTGGAACACATATCTCATTGGGGAGTGGAAAATACTTCTCGTTCTATTGACTTAACTTTTTTATCTCTCTTTGATTTTTCATTTTTTTATCATTGTCAAAAAGAAAAGAAAAATATGAACATGCATAAAATGCACATTGAATTCGTAATTCAACCACTAGATCTTTTTTATACACACATGTGTAATACTATTCCTACTAGGTCATTAGGTGGCCCTCTTTACTTTATCAGTTTCATAGATGATGCCACTTGAAAAGTCTAGGTGTATCCTATTCATATGAAGGATGAGGTATTCTATACTTTCAAAAAATTAATTGCTTCAGTAGAGATTGTGGAGGGAAGTATACTTAAGGCTTTACATTCAAGTAATGGAGGTGAGTATACCTTGCATGAATTCATAATTTTATTCCATCCTAGAGGAATTCACAGAGAGCTTACAACTCATACTCCAATATAAAAAGGTGTACCAGAAAGGATGAATAGAACTATCCAAGATATATTGGTTTCTATGTTGCATCACTGAAAACCTTTTAAAAGGCTTTTGGGTAGATTCAATGTTGACTACAATTCATATGGTTAACCTTTCCCCTTGTACTTCCCAATGATTGGAAATGGAACAAAAGTTATGGATAGCAAAGCCACCACATTATGATACAAAAGTTCTGCCAATGTAATAATGAAAGGAACTACTACAATTTGTAATTTCAAATTTCCCATAGTATAACTTGTCATTAAGTTGATTTCAAATCCACCATCATCTATTACTTTTGCTAGATGTTCACCTTTTATACTTACCATGTGTTTGAAACTCTTGTAATCTACCAAACTAGTTAAATGGAACTTGAAAAGTAATCGATCTACTGGCTCCGAATCTCTTGTATTTTTCTACAAGGCTTGAGTCAAACTAGTCGAGTATACTAATTGTAATAATTCATTTATGATTTTTGCACCTTTTTCGAAAAACTAATACAAATTTACCTTTTGGTATTTGTTCTTTAAGAAATCAATGATGGAGAGAGGTTTGTATGCTTTTCCTCCTTCTCTCTTAATGTTTTATCCAAGTCCATCTTGGTCTGCTTTTGTCCTTCATTTGTCAAAAATAGTGATCCAAGTTTTTTATTGGTTGCTCCAAAACTCTTTCATGTGTTTTTAAATGTGTAAATTGAGGGCTCCACAAGTTGTTTCCCTTCTAGACTCTTCAAAACGTCTTTAATTATGCTTCCCATCCATTGTTTTGATTTAATGATGATCAAGTTTGACATGGATGACTCAATCAATGTTCCAAGTGTTTTACCTATCTCATTCTTATCACTTTGATTGAATTCTCTCATGTAGATTGATGCTCAATGATGATTGGTATGATGTTTTGTCTAATGATCCCTAGCATCTAGACAATTTTTGCATGGAGAGAACAATCTCGTTGGAGGCACTTATATTGTATATGCCCATATTCACCACATCTTTGTTGATATATTTTGGCAATGATGTGTCTGAACACATTTAGGATCATTTTTTTTCCCTCTTAAGGAGATTCTTTCCCCTAGCTTGTTTACATGTCTATAACCCTAATGGGTCACTTATCTTTGTAGATTCACTTGGTAACAAGTATGTGCTATGTTTTTCTCCAATCTTCTTCTTCTTCCTTGTGGTGTTCGTGTGCTTCTACAGACCTCGAGCTCCAACAATTGGTATTAAAGTAGGTGTTTGCTTCATCTAGGGCATCATCAACACCCCTCTGGTTGTAGTCTAAGAATCCCATGAAAATTGATGAGCATACTCCAAGTGATTAGGAGTTCAAAATGGCTTTCCTCTGTGGAGTTGAGATTTTGATTTGATCTCATTTTGGGACCCGAATACTAACATAACTATTGTGAATAAAATTTCATCCTTTTGTGCCAAATATAAATAAAAATTTCAATACACCAATACAAGCATCTCGAAGTCTTCTACAGGTTTACTGGAGCTTGACAAGGTCTTTTTATCCAACGGTTTGAGATACAATCAAATTTTTGCATCAAGGTAATTAGTTATTGGCTATGGTTGAAAGCAATGATGTATTTGTATGTTGGTTTTTGAGGATAAGTTGTTGGATGGTACTAATTACCCATTGTGGGCATATATGATGCTTCATATATTGGTAGCGGAAGGGTTCTGGAATATTGTGCAAAGTGTTGAAAATTCCCTACTACACGTGCACATACAATTACTGGAAGTTATGTTAATGGTGTTGAAGATTGCGATCTTCAATTTCTTGGTCTTGCTACATCTCCTACTGCATTATTGTAGAACAACTTCATAGAAATGGCAAAGATGTACAAGCACATGCATTGAATGCCTTGTCTATCAAATGTGCCATAATCCCTCATATTTGCTCTTGCAAGATAGCAAAACTTGTTTGAGATGCTCTTACAACATTATACCAAGGAAGAAATGAGGCTCGTATTGCTTACCTTTGAAAATAGTTGGAGAGTGATCATATGAATGAAGGAACAAGTTTTTGAGAGAGATCAAAGATTCAGAGCAATTGATTTTTGCTGATGAAATCTTGTTAGATAGTTCAATTGTGTAGATTGTGCTTAATGGTATTCCAAATTGATAGCCAATCTTTCCTTCCACTCTTTGGTTGATGATGAAAGGCAATACAAATTCCTTAACATTTGAGGCATTAGTCTCTAGAGATCAATCTAGACAAAACAAGTCAATTATGCATGATGTAGATCAAGGTTTCTTAGCTAATCAAAAGGGCAAAGGTAAATTGAGCTTATCTACTAGTAAGAAAAAATTTGCTAATGTTTCACAATCAAAGAAAGAAGACAAAGATGACAAGAAGATAGAAAAGTAGAAATACTTTTGCAAGTATAGCAAGGGAAATGATCATGTCCTAAAGAGTTGTCCTAGACTGGCTGCAAAGGAGGAAAAGAAGAAAGAGATTTGAATGGTTATTATAGAGGCCTTTGTTAGATATGCTCAATACTCCACCCTCAAGTGACCACAAATGATACATGGTGCTGTAAGTTGTATGGCCCCCATTATGAGGAGAAGCCATTGTGAGAGCTCGGACATTTGTGGAACCCTAACTTCTAAGTTAGATGAGGTCTATGCATGAATGTTGATGGTTATAGATGATCTATGTGAGCCTAGCCATTAGGTTAGGTAGGGCATAAACTTTCGGGCCATTGGGTTGCCACTCAAGGAAAAAATAAAAGCCATGTGGCATTGCTCAATTTCCCCATAGAACCTTAATAGGGGGAGTGCAAAGGGGGGCGTGCCCGCTTCTGTGGGGTCCAGGGCTCCTATCCCCCCGGCCCATAGGGCCGAGACAGTAGGACTTTTGGTCGTGGAGATATTCTCGAATTGCATATTTTGGCGACTATTATCTCCCAACTGCGTTTATCTATATCGACTCCCCTTGTAAAAGCTATATAAGCATGGCCCATGGTGAGCTTTACATTGCATTGTGTGCTAGTAAGCCCTTCATCTAAAGTCTGCCTAGATTGCCATCTAAGCCCCACATTGGGACTCCATGGGTGGACAACACCATCATTGTAACTGCATTACGCTCAACAATATGAGAATTTGAGTTATCTATCTCTCAATATCCATCTACCTTTGTCTACATTTTTCTCTCAACTCTATCTATTGGTCTATTCCGTTGTGCTATTATTTTATTACATGGTATCAGAGCTCAAGAGGCTTTGAGTGGTGCAGAAGCAAGAATGCAGAGGTTATAGAGATCTCAAATGAAAAAAGAGAGAAGATTTCAAGTGGTACATCATCTACAACTCGAAATCAAGGCGGCTCATCAACAGGAGTAGGTGGAGCATAGATAGGAGCAGCAGTGATGCCAGTCATCCCAACATTGTGGATATGACCACCAGCCTTCACGGGAGGTAAACTTGATGGTGCAAACTACAACCTGTGGAAGTTTAAAATCACTTCTATCCTTGATTCATATGAGCTTTTGGAGACTATTCTTGGGACTTATCATGAGCCCCAAGAAACAGCTTATACAAAAATAATCCTAGTCAAATGATTCCTCCTGATGTTGATCTTCTACGTGCTTGGAAACATATGCACTTTGTGCTCTAGTTACAAGTACTTCTGATATTGTTCTGAATCTCATTCAGCATACTACCAAGGCATGTGAAGCATGAAACTCATAATCAGACATGGATTCAGAACTCGGAGAATCAGCTAGCAGTAGAAAGGTTTGCTGATGGGGAGACTACAGAGGTGTTTATCACTCGCATAAACAATCTATGAGATCAAATGGCGAGAGAAAGTGTACAAAAGTCAAAAGAGGAGCTAGCTTGGTGTTGTCTTTGAATCCGTCCACCTAAGTTTGATGGTTTGATAACTGCTCTTAATACTCAAATCACACCTCAACCACTAACATATGAAGAATTCAGTGCTTTGCTCATGAAGGAGGAGCTGAGGCTGAAGGCAAGGAGTGGTGGCAGCAAAGGAGATGCTCCATTCATAGCAAATGCCAAAGGAGGCAAAGCGGACTCTTCAAAAGATGGAGACAAAAAGAAGAACGACAAAAAGAATTCAATGGAGAGTGTTTCCACTGCAAGAAGAAAGGACACAGAATCCAAGACTATCGCATCAAGAAGGGAGAAGAGAAGAGTGGCTCTTCAAACAGTGGCAAGGGCAAGGAGTCTACCAACACAACAGAAATAGAGCTTGAGTTATTTTTTACGATAGAGGAGGTGTGCTCCTCAGCTGAAGATTCAGGAACAGATGACTCATGGGTGTTGGACAGTGGTGCATCTCGTCACATGATAAGCACAAAAGACCTTTACAGTTCCTTACAGCATCTAAAGGAACCCATCATAGTAAAGTTAGGGAACAATGCAAGATGTAATGCAGAGGGCAAAGTTATGGTTTCTTTCATTAACTCTAATGGTGATATCAGAAAGCTTTCGAATGTGTTGTATGTTCCACAAATAAAATGAAATCTACTTTTAGTAGCTTCTATGACTAATCAAGGTCATCAAGTATATTTCAGTAAGACAAAAGATAAGATTATGGATGATGAAAACAACATTGTTGGGATTGGCATAAGGAGGAATAACTTGTATGAGTTGTGTGCTCTTACAGCCACTACAAAAGTGGGCACAAGTAAGCTATGGCATGAGAGATTCAACCACATTGGATACTCTGTACTGAAGGAGATGCATCACAGGGGTATGGTTTCACACCTACCATCAATTGCAAAAATTAAGGAATCATGTGAAGCTTGCATGATGGGCAAGTAATAGAGGAAGGCATTTCCACAAGAAAGCAAGAATAGGGCAAGCTATCCTCTAGATTTGGTGCATGTTGACTTGTGTAGAAAAATGCCTACACAGGCCTTGGGTGGATCTTCTTACTTCATGTTACTTGTTGATGACTATAGCAGGAAGATGTGGGTGTACTTCTTTCGCGATAAGGCTCAAGCTTTTGGTAAGTTTAAAGAATGGCTTAAACTTGTTGAAACTGAAACAGGGAAGAAGATGAAGAAATTCAAGACGGACAGTGGTGGTGAGTTCACATCAAGAGAGTTTGAAGATTTCTGCAAGAGTAAGGGAATCAAGCATCAACTCACAGTGGCACATAGTCCTCAACAAAATGGCATTGCAGAACGTTGGAATCAAACTATCATGGAGATGGAAAGGTGCACGTTGAGAGGAAAGGGTTTGCCTAATCAATTTTGGGCACAGGCTATCAACACTTCTGTCTACATCTTGCATCAAAGCTACACCAAGGCACTTGATGGAAAGACTCCACAAGAAGCCTACACTGGTAAAAAGCCTTTTGTTTCCCATTTCAAAGTATTTGGAAGTGAATGTTATGTACATGTTCGAGATAGCGAGAGAAACAAGCTTCAACCAAAAAGCATCAAATATATCTTCCTAGGTACAATGAAGATAAGTAGGGTTATAAGCTTTATGACCCTGAGGCTAAGAAGATCATGGAGAGTTGCACAGGGCTACTCATAAGTTGAAGGCATTGATTTTTGTGAATCATTTGCCCCAACTGCAAGAATGAATACTATCCAAGTAGTACTACCTGTTGCTACACATAAGCATTGGCTAGTCTATCACATGGATGTCAAATCAGCATTCCTAAATGGAGACCTCAAGGAGGATGTGTCTCAGGTACCACGGTTTGAGGCTCCCCATTCAGAAAATAGGGTATGTAAGCTAAAGAAGGCATTGTACGGGCTAAAACAAGCCCCTAGAGCATGGTACCAATGGATAGACAAGTATCTCTTGGATCTCGGTTTCAAAAGATGTGCTTCTAATGCTAAATTGTATGTTCTAAAGAGAGGAGGGAAGGAAATTGTGCTTATACTCTATGTAGATGACCTTGTGATTACAAGAAATGATGGTGCTCTTCTTCAACAAACAAAAGATGCCCTAAGTTCATAATTTGAAATCACAGACTTAGGCTTAATGCATTATTGCTTAGGCCTTGAATTTTGGCAGGAAAGAGGGAAGATTTTCATCTCTCAACAAAAGTATGCAAGATAGATATTGAAGTCATTTGACATGGAGGATTGCAAGGAAATTTCTACACCTATGGAGGTCAACACAAAATTATCGATTCAAGATACTTCACCTCTAGTGGATATTAGAAGATATAGAAAACTAGTTAGAAGTCTCGTCTACTTGTGCAATAGCAAACCAGATATCTCTTATGATGTTGGAGTAGTAAGCAAGTTCTCTAATAAGCCTTGCCAAACTCATTTGAAGGCAAGCATGAAGATACTCAAGTATGTGAAAGGAACCACTGATTATGGTATTCTTTATGAAGAAGGATCGTCTCTGGTTGGATACTGTGACTCAGATTGAGCAGGAGATATTGATACCAGAAAATTATTTTCTGAGTATTTCTTTTCTTTAGGATCAAGGATCGTCTCCTCAATCAATAAGACGCAACTCACTATAGCATTATCTTCTACCAAAGCTGAGTACAAAGGTGCATGTGTTGTAGCATATGAAGCAGTATGGTTTAGGAGGATCCTATGGCACATAGGAATTCAAGGACAGGAGGCCACAGAGTTGAAATGTGACAACCAAAGTTGCATGGCCATCGCCAAGGATCATGTGTTCCATGCACATACAAGCACATAGAAATTTAGTATCATTATGTGCATGAGTTGATTAGGGACAGGTTTGTGGAGATAAGCTATTGTCCAACTGAAGAAAATGGAGTAGACATCTTCACTAAGGCCCTTGGGAGAGAGCAACTTCTTTGACACTTTCCAAAGCTTGGGATTGGACCAAGGAGGTAGTTCACCACAAGGTGGACATTGAGGGAGGGTGTTAGATATGCTCAATACTCCACCCTCATGACCACAAGTGATCCATGGTGCTCTAAGTTGTACCGCCCCCATTATGAGGAGAAGTCATTGTGAGAGCCCAAACATTTGTGGAACCCTAATTTCTAAGTTAGATGAGGTCTATGTGTCACCATTGATGGTTATAGATGATCTATGTGAGCCTAACCGTTAGGTTAGGTAGGGCATAAACTTTCGGCCCATTGGGTTTCCACTCAAGGTGAAAATAAAGGCCTTGTGGCATCACATAGTTTCCCCATAGAACCTTAATGGGGGGAGTGCATAGGGGGGCTTGCCCCCTTCTGTGGGGTCCAGGGGGCCTATCCCCCAGGCACGTAGGGCCGAGATGGTAGGACTTCTGGTCATCGAGATATTGTCGGATTGCATATTTTGGTGACTATTGAGTATCTCCCGACCGCATTTATCTATACCAACTCCCCTTGTAAAATCCATATAAGCATGGCCCATGTTGAGCTTTACATAGCATTGCGCACTAATAAGCCCTTCATCTAGAGTCTGTCTAGATTGCCATCTAAGATCCACATTGGGAGCACAAGGGTGGAGAGCACCATCATTATAAGTGCATTACGCTCAGCAATCTGAGAATTTGAGTTCTTTATCTTTTAGTCTGCATCTATCTTTGTCTGCATTTTCCTCTCAACTCTGTCGACTAGTATATTCCGTTGTGTTGTTATTTTCTTACAAAGTCTACACCTAAAACAGAGTCAACCAATCTTGTTCAGAATGAAGAATGACATTTACTAATATTTGCAAGTATGACCCATCTTCTCATGAGTCGTGTATGTCTATAGTACACTTGGATGTTTGGTACTTTGATAGTGGTGCAACCAAGCATATTACCTCACAACATAGCCTCTTCACTTCACTTGAGCCTCCTCCTACAAGGAATATGGTCACATATACTAACAACTCTTCTTATCCTATGATGGGAGTTGGAAAGATGATTCTGACTAATATTGATGATAGTTCTTTCACATTGTTAGATCCCTTATATGTGTCAAGGATCAAGAAGAATATGTTATCAGTTTCAGCATTATCCAAGATCGACTTGATCATCAAATTTGTTGATGATAGATATTTCATGATCTATCTAATGGTGATGTTCTTCTGGCATTTTATGTTATGGGTTGTGTAAGCTCATAGACTATGTAGAATTTGTGAATGATTTAGAATGCTCATTCATGATTCTCAAGCTATCTCAAAATATGCAAATCCAAATCCCAAGAAAAACAGATTTCCCTCTTCTTGGGTGGTTGGCTTAGTAGTGAATTATGGGAATTTGTCCATGTAGAATGCTTGCAAACTCTTGATGCTTGTTTGAGAAAGTGAATATACTTAGAAAATCTAGAAAAATATCTTAAAATTCCTCAAGTACAAACCAAATTAGAATTTCTTTTGTACTGGATCACACTTACCCTTTATTGAAAAGCTTTCCAAAATGGATCACCCTTATCTAACAATCGACCTTATCAAAGTGAACCTCAATGCATGCAACCACTTAGAAGATGTTATCAGTGTAGAGAAGACCATTAGACAAAAAATTGTACTTTTGGGAAATCCCAACCACTACATGTGGATAAATCAAAGCCATAATATTGTCAGTATTGCCAAAATCTCACAAATCATACCATGACTGAATTTCTTTTACAATTGGAAACATGTGAAACAACCTCTTGCATAACAACCAAGGCCATATCCATATGAACCTTGTTGACCACCAAGAGATGATTGTTGGTAGAATTATCAAGCATCCAGGTCACAAATGGGGCAACAAGATCTTAACCTACCACAACATGTCCCAGGGAAACAACCTCCTCCATCACAAAATGTTGTTCAATCTAAAAAATATACCAATCTGGAAGACAACAAAGAAAGAGTCACAATGCCTATATCATGAGTACTACCTCTTGAAGGGTAATAACCTACTTAATCATATTGTGGAGGAGAGAAGAGCCACAATTTGAGTATTGCTCTTCTTATGATGCCCAATACTATGGTCAAGATCCTTGTTGAAATTACGAATAGGAGGGAAACTATTCTAATCTGGCAAAATAGAGTGCCACCTATACAGGGGCCTTGTTATCAATGTAAAAAATATCACTTCACTTGCAACTATCCCCATCCTTTGAATTATCAACTTAGTAATAGAATTGAGTGTGGATTTTTTCTAGACTATTGAAAGAGCATCTCTTCCAGGATTTCCTTACGAAAAACTACTCATATAAACATCATAGAGATAGTAGGACCTACCTATATAAGTTATGATAACTCAATCCTAGTGCATTCAACGACTAGATCCCAAGCACAACATAGAGAAGTCCAAACAAAGGTTGAAGTGTTAAGCCCATTAGATGAAAATGAAGAAGAACAAAACCCAAGAATTCTAGAGAACACAATACATTAGAGTGAGATATCGACTAAAAGGAGAGCACATGCATGGAAAGTGAGAAAATAAAATCTTAAAAATAAGTGGAAACAAAGACTTACAACTTTCAGCACCATAGACCATTTGTGATCACTTGAGGGTGGATTATTGCATATATCAAGCACCCCCTTTGAATGTCTACCCTAGGGTGAACTACTTCCTAGTTTCAATACCAAGATTTGGAAAGCTTCAATGAATTTGCTCCCTCTTCAGAGCCTTCATGAAGATGTATGATCCATTTTCTTCAAGTGGAAAATATCTTATCTCTAGGACCTCATCATCTACTAGCTCACACACATAGTGATATTGAATTCCTATGTGCTTTGGCACATGCATGGAAAATAGGATTTTTGGTGATGCCATGAAATGTAGTTTGTCACACTTCAACTCGTCGGCCTCATTTTCTTGTATTCTTATGTGCCATAGGATCCTCCTCAACCATAGTGCTTCACATGCTATAATACATGCTGCTTTTTTGTACACAACTTTAGTAGAAGGTAATACTATAGTCATTTGACTCTTACAAATCCAATGAGTTTGGTAGAAGCTTGTTAGAGAACATTCTTACTACTCTAACAATATAAAATATGTCTTCAATAGATAATTTTGTATTGACCTTCATAGATGAGGAAATCGCCTTGCGGTCCTCCATGTCATCATCCTTCAAAATGTGTCTCGCATACTTATGTTGAGAGATGAGAATATTCCTTTTTTTTTTCATATTCCAAGGCCTAAGAAATAATGCATTAAGCCTAAGTCTATGAGTTCAAATTCTAAACTCAAGGAAGCTTTTGTTTGTTGAAGAAGAACGTCACCATTTCATATAATCACAAGGTCATAAAGTACAATCACAATTGTCTTCCCTCTTCTCTTTATAACATAAAAGTTATCATAATAAGCACATCTTATGAAACTTGGATCCAAGAGATACTTATCCATCTATTGTACCATGCTCTAGGGGCTTGTTTTAGCCCATATTGCACCTTCTTACACTTACATGCCTTGTTCTCTAAATGGGGAACCTTGGTTCATCTAGAAATTTTTTTAGTGACTGTGGATGGGGTTTTTGGAATCATAGAGTTGCTGCACCTAACATGGAAATGGTTTTTCTGCTTGGGGTGATGATAAGTCGGTTAGTTCAAGACCCATCATTTGAAGATGATGTTTCCTTCTCTTGTGTATATGGGATAGTGCTTGGGCTAGATCCATAGTGGATTTCACCTTCACCTAATGATAAAGGGGAAGCTCTCTTTTCCTCTTCCACTACATGTGATTGCTGCTCCTTAAACATGACATCACGACTCACCATAATCTTCTTAGTCTTAGGATCGTAAATCTTATAAGCCTTCTTATCCTTACTATACCATAAGAAGCCACATTTGATGCTTTTCGATTGGAGCTCATTTCTCTCCCTAATTGGAACATGTATATAATGTTCACTTCCAAATACTTTGAAATGGGAAACATATGGCTTTTTATTAGTGTAGACCTCTATGGACTTTTTCCATCAAGTACCTTGGTGTAACTTTGATTCAAGATGCAACTAGTAGTCTTAATGGCCTTTGCTCAAAATTGATTTAGCAGGCACCTTGCCATCTCCATGATGGTTCAATTTAGACCTTCTACAACATTGTTTTGTTGAGGGCTATGTGCCACTATGAGTTGATGCTTGATTCTTTAGTCTTGCAAAAATCTTCAAATTTTGTTGATGTAAACTCACCACTAGCATCTCTCCTAAATTTTTTCATCTTCTTCTCAATTTCAATTTCAACAAGGTGAAGCTTGAGCCTTATTGAAAAGAAAGTACACCCACATCTTCTTGATATAGTCATTGATGAATAACATGAAGTAGGATGATTCGCCCAAGGCTTGTGTAGACATCTTATTGCACAAGTCAACATGTTTTTAGCCTCTGGAATGGACTAACCTAATTTTGAAATCCATATTTTGTAATAGGAGAAGGGTTTGTTTCTAAGAGATTTAAACAATTATCTTTGGAAGTGTGGAGTCTCGTATATCTCGAAGTGCGGAACAATGTGACATTGCAAAAAAGAGGAGAAAGAGAACAGTGCGGTGTAATCTATATGTGCAGGATAGTTAGTCCAGAACCAAAAAGAAAAGAATCTATCTTACAGAACTGTCAAAGAATGCAAAAGTGTATGTAGTGTTGTATTAAGTCTGAAGATTAAAAGCAAAGTTTTGTGTGTAATGTTTAGGGTGCAGTGTTTGGTGTTGTAACCCATTTCAATATTATTATTGTTCCGAAGTGGTCTAATTGTAACAGTGTATTGGTTATAACCTGAAATCTATGAAGTGTGTGATAATAATATAAGGAACAAAAATGCATGTTATGATTGCGGTATCATAGTCATAATCCCCGTCCTTGAAACCTATCCTTTGGAGGTGTGCTAGCCCCAAACAAATTGGCGACCACGATGGGATGGGGTTTGTTTTGAGATCAGTTCTTCTTGAATTAATGTCATTGCAGAGTGGCAAAGAGTACCTATGCAGTGATCGACTTCATGAGTACCTAAACAAATTTATCTAGCAGACATTACAAAGCTTACATCTAGAAGATATTTTAATTATGAAAGTAGCAAAGATCCCAAAAGAATTGTTACGATGGTGGAAAATGGAGCCTTATCGCAAGCAATCTTGGATGAATTGATCTTTGAGTGGCAAAATGGAAAGTTAGCTAAAGCTTCGTGGAAAGGGGAATTTAGCATAGCCAACTAGGAGAGCCAGCAATAGGAAGAAGAGTGCCCTATGGACAAGAGCCAAAGCAGTGGCAACGAACCCCACTCAGAGTTTGCTTTAGCATTGGTACCTATCGCTCAACCTAACAGCCTAGAGACGATTCTAAAGACAATATGTAGAACAAAAATCCACTCCAAGGTTGAATTACACACATTTCTATTGATGACCCAGAGAGGATCCGGATGTTCATGTTCGGACCTTCGAGAATTAGTACGATTGCAACCATAGATTGCTGCAGGATGACAATCACCAACTACACATATTCCAAGCTACTTTAGCAAGGGATGCGATCAAATTGTTAATTGAACATTATCGAGATCATTTTCCAAAGTATGATGACTTAAAGGAGGCCTTCTTGGAGAGATTTTGGACTGCCAAAAACATATCGGAATTATATGCAACCTTATAGTATATGATTAGAAGGGTACGATGGAGCAGTATGCTTTGGACTTTATGTCTACAATGAGACAGTTTCCAGAAAATGGTTGCCCTTCAAAAGAATTGTTGCAAGAATTTTTTTGCTAATTTGGGTTTTGACAAAACAATTCTAACCACAAAGAAAAGTGTTAATCTGGTCCAACAACTATATTGTCTACGATGCAGAAATGCACGGCACATCACTGGAGACTGTGCATTAAACTAGGTATACTATCCCATTTGCAATAAAAATAATCACAGATTGGAAGAATGCAAGTTCAATAGCAAAAATATTGTGGTCCCAATGGCACAAGTTGAAGCCTCTTCCTGGAAGGGCAATTATGCAAGTTATAAGCCTCCAATCCAATCTGGACTGTGGATGGAGAGTCAGGATGCGAGATTCTTCGGGAAATCCTAGTTTTCTGGATTCTAGTAGTTCCATGTTTAGTGCAGGTTTTACTGGCCTAATTTTTAGGATTATAGTAGAGGTCATTGTTTTCGACAGTAAGGACCTAGCAATTTCAGTAATCAACTAGTTCAATGCCAATTCCATTTGCAATATGGACACTGATGATTTGAATGTGAGGAAGCAAAGGAAGATGACCAAAGGAAAAAGGAAGCTAGACTAAAGGCTCCCATGGCAAATGTAGTGACCTCGGAATACTTGGAAGCTTCAATAGCTATTATTATGATATCAGGGAAAGATTATGAGATTGCACAAAAACCTGGGCACTACTCGCCTATAGAGAAGAAGCAACATTTGATGAAAGCAATTCAGTGGGCCAAGGAGTACCCACCATATTATGTTGACCCAAAACCAGTCACTAGGGTTAGTAATAGTAAAGGTCAAATATGTAAAATAAGAAATAAAAGAAGCTTACGAAGAGTGCCAGCTCACGAGGATGGAGCCGCCATACAGGAAGTTGAAATCTCTAGACACGCAACCAAATCTGGAGCTTTGGAAACTCAGAAGTCAAGTTCAAAATGCCAGTGCCCTAGTACTAGAACGCAAGATCAGACTTCGGCCAAATTACAGAACCATAATGTTTCGAAACAGATAGTATCAAAGGAAGGTAATTCGTGGCACTTATTAAGCAAATCACAAATTCAATTACCCCTAGGTGCTTTGCTCGAATTAGTTTTGGAATTGGAAGAAAAGTTATTGAATCATTTACAAAAGGAAAATTCTCCAAATCAGTTCCAAGAAGCAACTATTGGTATGGTCAGAGAAGTACCGGATAAGGTGGTAGACTATGCAATCCCTACTATTACAGTATGGTATAAAAAATAATGCTATTTTGAAAGTATTGATTGATGGTAGATCCATTATCAATATTGCCTCTATGAATAATTGCAAGCAGATGGGTTGGACTAGCATCGAACCAACTCCATTCTTTGTGTGAATGGCCGATCAATCTAAAGTGCAGCCAGTGGGACTTATCAAGGATATTCTGATAGTGATTTTCCACATAGACTTTCCCATTACCTTTGTCATGCTTGAAATCAAAAAGCAAAACTTGGACTATAATCTATTATTGGGAAGACCTTGGTTGCGGAATGGCAAAAGTAAGACAAGACTGGGTTGCCAAAAATATCACCTTCAAGAAGGGACATGCTAAATTTTTTGTTCATTTGGAGGAGGAGCAGTCTTTTCCTTTAGAAAATAAACGAGTACTTGCGGATCAACCTCATATGCTGGAAGGACTTGAGGAGGATGAGGAACAACAATTTTTAGAGACCAATCGAGACTTACTTTCATTTGGAATAGTAGATGTCGAACCAATGGTTAGCTCAATCTATGGAGGCATGGCAGCATCGATTTGCACAGAGCTATTGGACCCACAAGTAGAAAAAGATCTAGACCCCATGATCAAAGATCTGATGGAGCTAGGGAAGATACGGGTCGAAGAAGATCTCCTTGAAATAGTCAATTTGGACACACCAAAAGAACCCCAACCGGTGATAATCTATGTGGAGCTCGCTCCAAAATTTCATATGGCCTTGATTGCCCTATTAAAAGAGTACAAAGATGTGTTCGCCTGGGCATATGCACTTATGAAAGATTTGGATCCACAACTTTACCATCACAAGGTTTTACTTAAGACTGATGCAACTTTGATGATGTAGCAACGGTATAGGATGAATTCAAATTTTGTAGAGCAGGTAAAGCATGAACTAGAGTGCCTAATTAAGGTGGGATATATTGTTCCTATCGAGAGTCTGGAGTGGGTATCTCCAATTGTGATTGTGTCGAAGAAAAATAAGCAACTGCAAATTTGTGTAGACTACCAAAAGCAGAATTCAGTGATGATTCCAGATCCTTTCCTGCTGCCCTTTCTAGATAGTATGTTAGACAAAGTTGCAAGTTAGGATATGTACTTATTTTTGGATGGATTTAGCGGATATAATCAAGTGTGAATGGTGTAAGAAGATATACCAAAGACAGTGTTCATTACCGATTGGGGTGTCTTTGCTTGCACAGTTATGTTGTTTGGATTACAAAATGCTCCCAGTACATTCCCGTGATGCATGCAACAAATTTTCGTCCCCTACCTAACTTCTTTCATGTGGATATTGTTAGATGATTTCTCTGTTTCACGACAAATGAAAGCTCATCTGAAACATTTGAATGCATGCTTTGACACTTGTCAAAAGGTACAACTCTGCCTCGATCCACACAAGTCAGCCTTTGCACTCAAGTGTGGCAAACTGCTTGGTCACATCATTTCATGGGATGGTATTGCAGTGGATCGGGACAAGGTAAAGGTCATTCTGAAGACCCCAACCCAAAGAAATCCGAAAGCCATTTTGCAAGTTTTAGGCCAGGTACAGTGGCATGGGTGTCACTTATGTAGATTGGCTCATATTGCAATACCACTTAACAGATTAGCACATGTCTGACCATCAGAATTCTAGTGGATAGAGGAGGCCCAAATTGCTTTTGAAAGGCTATGGAAGATGCTTCTAATAATGGCAGTCTTGAAAGCTCTAGATTGGAAGGAACCATTCCATGTGTTCGTGGATGCTTCTGACAAAGCAATTAGAAGTGTCCTTATGCAGAAAGAAGGACATAAATAGTTCTACCCTATTTACTATGCCAACCGAAGATTGACTTCTACAGAGCAAAATTATTCTACCATAGGACGAGAATGTTTGGGCTTAATTTACTCAATTAAGAAAATCCATCACTATTTATTGGGCAAGTCTTTTTCTTTTCATGTTGATCACAGTGCACTCCTCGACTTAGTGAAGCAACAGAATCTAGTGGGCAGACTAGCCAAATGGATTTTGTTACTGCAAGAATTTGAATATGATATTGTGCATAGGCCCAGAGCTAGTCATGCAATTGTCGACTTCCTATCACGCATTGATCATGGTGAACCACCGGTGGGAGTGGATGATAATCTTCTAGATGCAGATGTTTTCATAGTTGTAGAAGTTGAAGAAGCTTTGTAGACATTTCCTACACGGTACGAAGAAATGCTCAGTTTTTTGGAAAATGGAGTAGCGCCTTCGCTCTTATGGCTAGTAGCACAAAAGAAACTAGGCCTCTAGAGCTGTTAGTTTACAATTATAATGGGAAAACTTTATCATAAGGACTAGACAAGTGTGTGTATGTATTGTGTGCCTCCACACGAAGTAGTTGTAGTAGTTCAAGAAGCATACATGGGTGAAGCAGGATGACAATTTAACCATTCGATTACAATGC
This sequence comes from Ceratopteris richardii, assembly GCA_020310875.1. Taxonomy (NCBI): domain Eukaryota; kingdom Viridiplantae; phylum Streptophyta; class Polypodiopsida; order Polypodiales; family Pteridaceae; genus Ceratopteris; species Ceratopteris richardii. The sequence continues at coordinate 62,771,089 of CM035411.1, forward strand.
AAAAAATCTAGCAAGCTGGACTTTCGTGGCTGATGATGTATTCATTGATGAAAGAATGGGCAAAGAGGAAGGTGAATTGGGTTGAATGGATTTTCTAGAAATTGAAGAAAGAGATCAAAAGAATCTATAGAAGAATAGGTTGAGCTGTTAATGCTACTCTGGACACCAAGACCGGAGTACTCTTTACTCTACTTCTTCCCAAAAACCTTTCATTTTTACCTTGAGAATGTAAGATAGTCACAATCAAAGTTTTCTTGAAAAATTTGACTAAGAGATCTGTGGAGAGATAGGCACTTCTAACGAGTAGGAAATTGGTGACAGGGATGAGCAGGGAGAAAACAAGCAAAAGGAAATCAGAGGAAGAAAGATTACAAAAATAAGAAGAGGACCGAAAGGTGGCAGAAGAGGAAGAGGCCACAAGGAAGAGAATGGAGGAAGAAGCTGCAAGGAAGAGAATAGAAGAAGAAGTAGCAAGGAAGAGACTAGAAGAAGAAACTAAAAGGAAGGTAGATGTTGAAGAGGAAGCGGAGAAACTTCGAAAACAAAGAGAGCAGGCAGATTGCATGCCCGAAAAGTTTTGGCACTCCCTACTTTTACATCCTGCAGTCTTCACGATAAATGGAAGCAGTCAGATAGACGAGTAAAGTTGCCACAGTGAGGTGCAATGACCATATCTACCCATGGATGTTTCCAAATGAGCCATGTAGGCCAAAGTATCTCGGTGATCTAGCCAGAGGAATCCATTAGAGTGCTCTCCATATGGAAGAAATTCAAGAGAAATATAATGTTTTTAGTTCAACAGAAGGAATCATGGCTAGTGGAAAAAGAAGATATGAATGCAAAAATCAACCATCTTAGGGTAGAGGTTGACAAACTCTGGATGGAGCATACACATAGAGAAAGTGCTACTCATGATGAAAATTTTAAAGAATTGAATGATGTTTTAACAAAAATTACCACATTTAAAGTTGAATCCAAAGAAAACTCCAAGAGAATAGAGCAGATGAAAGCAAAAGCTGAACAAGGACACCGTGCAATGCAGAAATTAAAGAAGACTAATAAAGAACTAATTATCAAGCTCCAGAAAGAAGCAAAAGAGGTGCAAAGATGAAAGAAAATAGTTAATAATCAGATGGATGAGATGTCAAAGCATGAAGCAGCCATAAATTGATGTAGAGGAAAAGCTAGCAATATGGAACTCGGAGTACATAGAATCAGAAGCTCAACTTCACACTGTGCAGGAAAGTTATGATACAATCAAGGCTCAACTTTCAGGAATCTAAGATTTAGAGAAACAAGTAGCACACTAGAAGAGTCGCAGTGCAAACGCAAACATTGTGTTGGAAGGAAAAGATACTAAAATTGATGAGTTAAAGAAAAAGGCAACAATTTTGGAATTAAAGCATAAAACAAAGTTAGAAGAAGCAAAGAAAGTAATTGAAGGATATATTGAAAATTTATTTGATATTTCTTTAGCTTTTGATCATATGTTAGATAAACTTCAAAATAGAATTCTAGAATTAGAAGCATCAGTGGTCAGTTACAAAAGTGCGAGCCTACAGTTGCTAAATCCGAAGGAATTTATTAAAGAAGAGATGCATGTAGCTGAGGAGAACTTAGAAGAAATGTTTAAAGAACTTAGATGGGACATAGAGAGATTATGAGCTCTGAGCTACAAAACAATGATGATGATGATGTATAAATCAATTTCAAAATTTAGTGGGTTTGGATCCACCATGTGTGCTAGTGTTAGCCGCCAGAATGGACTGACCTGATTTCGTAATCCATATTTTGTAATAGGAGAAGGGTTTATTTCTAAGAGATCTGAAGATTTATCTTTGGAGGTGCGGTGTGTCATATATCTCAGTGCAAAACAGTGCGATGTAGCAAAAAAGAGGAGAAAGAGAATGGTGCGGTGTGATATGTGTTGGAGTTGGACGTCTGTAGAAGCACGTGAACAACACAAGGAAGAAGAAGAAGCTTGGACACAACACACAATGCTGTATGTATTACCACTAGAATGTACAAAGATAAGTAGACCATTAGGTCCATATGCATATATAAAAGCCGGGGGGAAAAAACCTCCTAAAGAGGGAAAAAAGTGGCTTGACGGTCCTAGATGGACTATTCTCAAAACCATGTGCAAAAAGATAGGCATGTATCTTTTCATACCAAGCACATGGTGCTTACTTTAAACCATATAATGCCTTCTTTAACCTCCACACCTAGTTTTCATGCCCTTTCTACACAAAGCCACGGGGCTGAAAAGCATACACTTCTTCATGCAAGTCACTCTTACACTTATGTGTTCCTCGAGTAGCTTTGATGTGAACCTTTTCCCTATACATGGGCACTTTTTACTCTAGTGCTGGCTACAGGTTCTTTCCCCATGTTACCACATACATGATTTATGTATATGTGGTGGTACTTTGTACTTAGAGATATTATTCAACTCTTACTTCAGTTCAGTTCATCATCAATAGAGAGAGATATTCTAGCCATCATCTTCTCTATGTGTCTTGTTCCATTTGTGCTCCTTGTCTGCGCTTCTCATGTGTCTCTCGCACTTTTACACACACCCAACAATGATATCAGAGCAGGTTCAACTCCTTCTCAAGTTTTGATTATTCGCATCGCAACGCGTGTGCACTTTTAACAATGAAAATCGACTTCGGAGCATAGAACAGTGAATTTCAGCAGCCAAGAGACATTTCCACCATGTGCACTACGGTTTTACCCCCATTTCAAAGCCATTCGTACAGTCACAATTGCCATCAGAGTGATGGTTTGTGAGCTGAAATTTCAGCATTCATTTTAGCTTTTGTCAAAGTGAAGATTTTGTCACATTCTTGTTCCTTGGTGCAATGGCGGGCAGCAATGACTTGTTTGGCATGCTTCAAGCTTAAGATAAGCTTGATGGGACCAACTATCCGATGTGAACTCACATGATGAAGCATGTTCTTGTTGCTAAACAACTTTGGAACATAGTGGCAGATGTAGATCAAAGACCCGCAGGTGCTTCTACTTCACAGTCTACTATCACAGATGGAGCTTCTTTTTCAAGTACAGTGGTTTCTCCTTCTCCAGCTACACAGGAGCAGCTTATATGGGATGGAAAAGATGCTCAAGCTCATGATTTGATTACGCTTTCTGTGAAGCATCATATAGTTCCACACGTTCGATCATGTTCTACATCACGACAGGCATGGGACACTCTTGCTTCTTTGTATGCCGTGCGTAATGAAGCATGTGTTGCATACTTGAGGAAGCAACTTGAGGATGTATGTATGGCTAAAAATGAGTCAGTGGTTGTGTATGTGACACACATCAAGGACTTGAAAGAGCAATTGGAAAACATAGATGAGATTATTCCGAATGCATCACTCATTTCTACATTGTTGAAAAGATTACCAGAATCTTTTCAAAGCTTTGCTACTACACTCCATTTGGTTGCAAAAGGAAATCCTAATATGTATGCATTTGATGAGGTTGTGTCTCTTCTTTTGGAAGAAGAGCAATCTAGAGTGAATAAGAGTGGTTTAATTGAGGGAACACAAGCACTTGCTATCTCACAAAAGGGGAAAAGAAAGTATGGTTCAGCTTTGGGTTCATCAAAACCAAAGTCTCAACCTTCCTCTTCCACTCATTCCTCTAATGATGGTGATTTACAAAAGAAGAAGAGATGCAAATATTGTCGAAAGGGTGGTCATACTATTGATGAGTGTAGAAAGCTTGCTAAACACAATGAAAAGAAGAAAGAATCCGGCATGTCTATTGCTGAAAATTCAGCAAATGTAAAGAATGATGAAGGTAACATGGCTCAAGATTTTTGGGCATGTGTTGTTACATGTCATTATGATGCTTCTTTGCATTCTAAATGTATGGTTGTGAGTGAGGCTCATTCATATTGTTTCTTTGATAGTGGTGCTTTAAAGCACATAACATCATGCAAAAGTTTTTTTGCCTCTTTGAAAGATGCACCCAAAGGATGACATGTGGTGTGTGCAAACAATGCCTCTTATCCTATCATTGGAGTAGGAGAAATTGAGCTTACAACTGCAATGGAGGTGTGATTCTCTTGAAAAATGCATTGTACGTGCCCGATATCAAGAAGAACTTAATTTCAGTTCCATTGATTGCCAAAGTTGGACTTCATGTACACTTCGTTGATGATAAGTGTATGGTTCATGATTTCAGCAATGGCGATGTTATCATGATGTCCGGTACATTATGTAATGGTTTGTATCACATGGATACATACAAGAGGGCTGCCTCGAATGCCTTGGTTGCTCATACTTCTTCCATGGCTGAAATGGAGCTTTGGCATGCTCATTTTGGTCACTTGAACTTCAATAGTTTGCTCTACTTGCAAAAGAAGGACATGATTATTGGCTTGCCTACACTTGAGTCCATTGAAAAGCATGCATATGAAGGTTGCATTCTGGGAAAAATGCATCGTGATTCTTTTCCAAAAGATATTCATACACACACTACAAGAAAATTGTAGCTTGTTCATAGTGATGTACGTGGTCCGATCAAGATTCCATCTTTTGGGAATCATGTATATTTTGTTACCTTCATTGATGATGTTATTCACCATACATGGTTGTATCCTATGAAAGCAAAGAATGAGGTATTTTCTTGCTTCAAAGCATTTTTAGCTATGGCTAAAAAGTTTTCTTCACAAAAGCTTTTGACTCTATGCACGGATCGTGGTGGTGAATACATGTCACATGAGTTTAATGCTTTTCTTCGTGAAAGAGGTATTTCACACCAATGTACGGTGCCATATACACCTCAACAAAATGGTGTTGTCGAGCGTAAAAGTAGAACTCTACTTGAAATGGCACGATGTATGGTTAAAGGAAAGCATCTTCCTAATAAGTTTTGGATGCAAGCGATCATGTGTGAAAATTATGTGTTGAATTGCTGCCCTACAAAAGCATTGAGAGTCATCACTCCTTATGAGGCTTGGAATGGTCATAAGCCTATGGTTAGTCATATGTGTGTGTTTGGTTGTTTGGCATATGCTCTTGTGCCATCACAACAACGTCACAAACTTGATGACAAAGCAAAGAAATGTATATTTGTTGGTTATAGTGCTGAAAGTAAGGGATATCGTTGTATCATCCATTGAGGAACACAATTATTATGAGTCGAGATGTGGTATTTGCTGAAAATTCAGTTTTCCCTCTACTTGAATGCAAAAAACAACCAACTTTTAGCTCACAAGATGTGTTTGATACACTCATGCCTTTGTTCCAAAATGGTGCGCTTGAATATGGCCATGTAGACAAGCCAACTGAGGCTCAAAGGGCTGAAAAATTCCAGCAAAATATCCTGAAAATGCAGAAAATTTCTAGCCACATATGCCTGAACATTTGTATCAAAATATGGCTGAAAATGAGCATGAAATCCAGCCCACACATGATGCACTTATTGAAGATGTTTTACATAAGGAACGCATGTCTATCAAGAGTGCACAATCTATGCCAAAGTGGCCGAAACAAACTTTGCAGGATAGCAAATTGAGTGCACCTTTACTTGGTAGAACAAGATCAAGCTCTCACCATGCATCAAGTAATTTTGCAGATTATTCTCTTATTGCTACAACATGTAATGAAGAGCCACTTTCTTTTGAAGAAGCATGTGACGATCCACAATGGATGAGTGCTATGCAATCAGAAATGGATTCCATACGTAGGAATGGTACTTGGGAGTTATGTGAATTTCCAAAAGGAAAGAATGCCATTGGTACAAAGTGGGTTTACAATATTAAGAGAAAATATGATGGTAGCATTGATCGTTACAAAGCTAGATTGGTTGCCAACGGATATGCGCAACAATATGGCATTGACTATGAGGAAACTTTTGCACCTACTAAATCATGCATGACTACCATTCATACCATGGTTGCATTGGCTGCCCATCACACTTGGAAAGTGCATCAATTGGACATAAAAATAGCTTTCTTGAATGGTGATTTACAAGAAGAGGTCAGAGTGCTTTAGCTGTTTCACGAAACCCACTGTTTCATGCACGGACCAAACATATTGGGGTGCATTATCACTATGTGAGAGAGCGCCTTCATGCAGGAGATATTGATTTGGTATATGTGCCTACACAAGATAATGTGGCAAACATATTCACCAAAGCTCTTCCACGGGAAAAGTTTGAAGCTTTTCGCAAAGCTTTAGGCTTATTACCTTGTGGGGGCTAATCTGTCACTCCCTATATGTGTTCACATCATTCGCTCCAGGGGGTTTGTTACACTTATGTGTTCCTCAAGTAGCTTTGATGCGAACCTTTTCCCTACACATGGGCACTTTTTACTCTAGTGTTGGCTAGAGGTTTTTTCCCCATATTACCACATACAAGATTTACTCATATGTGGTGGTACTTTGTACTTAGGGATATTATTCAGCTCTTACTTCAGTTCAGTTCATCATCAATAGAGAGAGCTATTCCAACCATCGCCTTCTCTCTATGTCTTGCTGCATTTGTGCTCCTTGTGTGTGCTTCTTGTGTCTCTTTCGCACTTCTACACACAACCAATAGTCACCATTCAAAAATCTGTTATAATGTCCAACTAATGTACATCCCAACCATGATGAGCTGCAAGTGCACAGATGCTATGAACAGTAGTCATTCGGCAAGTAGGAGCAAAGTTTTCATCAAAATCAATGCCTCTTTCCTATGCATAACCCTTTGCAACAAGCCTAGCTTTATACCTGTCAACTGTTTCATAAGGTTTACACTTCATCTTGTATACCCACTTAGTGCCAATGACCTTCTTTCCAGGAGGCAATTCACATAAAGACCAAGTACCATTTTTCATGATAACATCATATTCAAATTGCATTGCAGCCATCCAACGTTCAGAATTTTGTGCTTCATCAAACAAAATAGGTTCAGTCTGATCACAGAAACTAGAGGCAGTCATAGCATAGACATCTAATGCAAAAGAGGCACTATGAGATCCTGACCGAGTACGATATGACAGAGGTGCATCTAATTTGCTGTCATGCAAGGTCTGCACCAACCATTTTGGCACAGTTTTTGCCAACTCAATATCAGCTCTCTCATCAACAAGTGCATCATGTAAGTCTTCATCAGAAATGGAATGATTTGCATCATCACATGAAACCTGCAAAGGCTAAGAAGTTGCCTCATTAGGACAACACTAGACTATCCACCTATAAAAAGAGGCAACAAAGTATCATACATGTCTTTGGAGCTAATAGATGTCTCTTTTGTACATGAAAGCAATGGCTAAATAGCATCTTCCACAAAAACAACATCACCGCTAACCAGAATGCGTTTTGTCTATGGATGATACAGATGATAGCCTTTACTTTCAGAATTGTACCCAACAAAAATACATTTTATTGCTTTATCATCCAATTTTCTGCGATTTTGTGCAAGCACTAATGCATATGCCAAACAACCAAAAACGTGCAGACGAGGAACAGATGGCTTTCGACCATGCCAAGCCTCATATGGAGTGATAGACTACAATGCTTTAGTGGGATACCTATTTAGTACATATGCTGCACACATAATAGCCTCAAGCCAAAAACTATGTGGTAAAGCTAGACTCTTGACCATACACCTCGCCATCTCCATGAGTGACTTGTTCTTTCGTTCAGCAACTCCATTCTATTGAGGTGTATACGACATTGTACACTGATGTTTTATCCCACGTTGAGCCAGAAATGCATTAAAGTCACAAGACATACATTCCCCCCCCTATCAGAATGGAGGGTGCCCATTTTACATGCTAACAGATTTTCAACCAAAACCAGAAACTATTTGAAGCACATAAACACTTTGGACTTTGCCTTCAATGGATATACCCATGCATGCCTGGGAAAATCATTGATGAAAGTCACAAAGTAAAGGTAGTTCGTAAAAGAAGGTTTCTGCATAGGACTAGAGACATCACTATGTACAAGCTGCAATTTTTGAGTAGCCCGAACTGAACCATCTTTTGGAAAGGAAGAACGCTGCATTTTGCCCAAAATACAGCCTTCACATACATGTTTACGGGGTGCCTCAAGTTTGGGCAAAGAGGATACCATTTCAGATTTCTGCAAGCATAGCAAACTAGCAAAATTCAGATGACCAAAGCATGCATCCCAAAGCTTTGCATCCGACATAGCCTGAGAATCATGTATGACACATGCCAAATCATTTATAGATCTTTCATAGTCTATGAGCTTGTACAACCCATGACATAAAATGCCAGAGGCAATAATGACATCACCATTTGACAGATCATGAACCATACATTTGTCATCAATAAATTTCACGACCAAGCCAATCTTGGCTAATGCAAAAACTAGTAATAGATTTTTCTTGACCCCTGGCACAAACAAAGCATATGAAAAAGTGAAAGAACTACCATCAGCAGTAGTCAAAATGATTTTATCGACTCCCATAAAAGGATAGGAGGAGTTGTTGGCGATTGTAACAGTGTTCCTTGTAGGGGAAGGCTCGAGTGAAGAAACTGCACTACGATGTAATATGGTTGGTCGCCCCACTATCAAAGTACCAAACATTTGATTCTACAACAGACATGCACTGCTCATGAGATGGGTCAAAATTGCAAACAGTAGTAAACACCCATTCTTCTTCCTGCACAAGATTATTAGACTCTGTTTTTGGTGTAGAGGCCTCTACAACAACCACTCCAGCCTCTTTCTTCTTTGCCTCTTTAGCAGCCAGTTTTGGATAGCTCTTGATGACATGATCATTTGCTTTAGAGTATTTGCAAAACAGATTCTAATTTTTTGATTTCTTCTCATCTTTGTCTTCCTTCTTCCAATGTGCAGCATTTGTAGATTTTTGCTTACTAGTAGAAGAGCTCCGTTTACCTTTGCCCTTCTAACTAGCCAAGAAAGCTTGATCTGCAACATGCATAATAGACATGTTCTGCCTAGATTGGTCTTCCTGCAATAGAACAGAGACTAACTCCTATAATGATAAGGCATTTGCATTGCCAAGTGAGCTATCTAGTATAACTTCATCAGTAGAAATCAACTATTCTTTCAAATCCTTGATCTTTGTGAGAAAATTGTCCATAGAATCACCTTAATTCATGTGCTCACTCTCCAATTGTTTTAGGAGATAAGCAACACGAGCCTCATTCATAGCTTGGTACAATGTGGTAAGTGTATCCCAAGCATCCTTAGCCGTTCTGCAAGAGCGAATGTGAGGAATAGTGGCACGTTTGATAGACAAAGTTATCAATGCATATGCATGAGCATCTATGCCATCCCAACAAATTTGCTCTATAGTAGATGCAACAGAAATAGCATCATGAATAGGAATTTGCAGAATATCATTATCTTCGACACCATCTCCATCACTTCCAACACCTGTCTTTGCAGTACGTGTATTCACAGCTGTAACAGGACGTCTGTCAACACCCTGCACAATATTCCATAGTCCTTTTGCGACCAATACATGACGCATCATGTAAGCCCATAATGGGTAGTTGGTACCATCCAACTTATCCTCAACAACCAACATACGGAATACATCACTGCTTTTAGCCATGGACGATGACTAAAATACCTTGATGCAGAAAATTGATTGTATCTCAAAAAGTTGAACAAAACTTCCCATACGAATTCTGCTAAACCTGTGGTAGAATTTTAGATGCTTATACTAGCGAATCAAAAGTGGTATATACCTTTGGCACAAAAAGACAAAATAGCTTGCACAAGCACTACGATAGTGCATTTGGAGGCCAAAATGAACTCGTATCACAATTTCAGTGCCACATAGCAAAGCTTTTTTTATCTCTGAAACATCCTAAGTATGCTTACCAAATTTCATGCGATTCTGAGACTACAACCAGAGAGGTATAGACAACGCCCTAGATGAAGTGACGACCTACTCTGATACCAATTGTTGGAGTTAAACGTCTGTCGAAGCATGCGAACAACACAAGGAAGAAGAAGCTTGGAGCGCAACACACAATGCTGAATGTATTACCACTAGACTGTAAAAAGATAAGTAGCCCATTAGGGCCATAGGTTTATATACAAGCCGGGGGAAAAAAAACCTCCTAAAGAGGGAAAAAAGTGCCTCGGCGGTCCTAGAGTGTTCACACATATCACTACCTAAATATATCAACAATATGTATGTGCGGGACAGTTAGTCCGGAATTGGAAAGAAGATAATCTATCTTACGAAACTCTCAAAGAATGCAGAAGTGTATGTAGTTTTGTATTAAGTCGAAAGATTAAAAGCTGAGTTTTGTGTATAATGTTTACAGTGCAGTGTTTAGTGCAGTAACCCATTTTGGTATTATTTACAGATTTTGTTGTAACATTGAAGTCTGTAATTGTTCCGAAGTAATCTAAATCTCATAGTGTATTGGTTATAACCTGAAATCTATGGTGTGTGATAATAATATAAGGAACAGAAATGCATGTATGCGATATTGTAGTCATAATCCCCATTCCCAAAACCTATCCTTTGGAGGTGTGTTGTATGTAGTCTCGACACTCAGCCCCAAACAATGCATCAATTCTAACGGATAGATTGGTCAACTCTTTTTTTCTTATGGAAATGCATGTCTTTTACTTGTCCATCATGCAAAATTCACATGGTTCCTTTATGTCTCCAACCATGATAGGTATGAAACCATACCCCTACGATGCATCTCGTTTAGTACAAGGTATCCAATATGGCCGAATCACTTGTACCCACACTTGTATTGCTTGTCAAAGCAATAAATCATACATTTTGTTTCTACTTATGCCGATACCACCAATGTTGTTATTCCTATCCATAATCTTAGCTCTTGGAAAGGTTTTGTAGTATATCCATGTGCAAAATCAAGTTTATGATTCTCATGGTGGGATGTTGTTATCAAGATCTTACTCACACACACACAGAGGTTATGGATGCAGAAAGCACATAGAAAAATAGACATGCCAGGAGACGAGACAAAATGCAGTATTGGGTGCAATCTCCCCCCATGCACTCTCTTTCGACATTCCACATAGTGCATGTATTTATAGGATTTTTGATTAAGTCGAAAATAGTGGTTACATGAGAGCAGCTTCAAAAAGCATGCGTGAAAGTAAAAGTTGGCAACATTTCTAGAAAGCCTTTGCTTTCAATATCAGAAATTGCGGTCTACAATGACCCTTATTCTAACCACTACTTTTTTAACTGTTTAACAATAGAACCTTCTACGCGGGTTTATTTACAAACTAAATAAATTATAATTTGGATTACTAATATCCGCCCTTTCAGCATCCGCCCTTTCAGCCTTTCATGCTCCTCACGAACCTTCAGCTTCTATATCAAAAACACCAAAACACATTAATACATTAATAATTAATACTCCAACAATTCCTTGTTCAACATATTCCATAATTCATAACATGCCTCTCAATTGAAAAAGCAACTGACCTCAGTTCATAAAATAAAAATAAACATGGATAGCCAATCACATGTTCCATCACTAAACAAAAATAAGCACGTTCCATGTAAAAACACATGCATGGAAATGTTCATGGAGTCATTAAATTATTAAGATTATCTATGAGGTGCTGACATAGTCTTTAAATAAGTCAATAAAATAACATATATTATCAAATTCTTCCATGGTGTTCATAGGGTCCATGAGTATGTAAAGAAGAAAACCCCTCTTGCTACCTGTCAACCTCAATTTCTTGAACCTAATTCTCACCCATGCAAGTATCTTGGATCCTCAATCTAATGCTCCCTCTCAGGATGTACCCTGGGGAAATGTACCCTAGTAGGATGTACCCTAGAAGGATGTACCCTGGCGTGATGTACCCTGATAGGATGTACCCTGTCAAGATGTACCTTGATGTACCCTGATAGGATGTACTTGAGACATGCTGCGTTGCATCGCACTGTCTTGCCCAAGCCTTCTTGGAAAAGTAAGAGATGCAAGTTGTATTAAATACAAGAAAAGAGAACTAGAGTGACAACACAAAGAGATAGTGTAGCGGTAAAACACTTCCCTTGTGTGAGTGAGGTTGTGGGTTCAAATCCTCCCACCTTGGTGAGTGAGGTTGTGGGTTCATGCGTAGCCAACGTTCGCCAAGGGAGCCTTGGGTGCCAAAGATGCCAAAGTAATGCCTTAGTTATGCCTTAGTTATGCCTTAGTTATGCCTTAAGTTATGCCTAAGTTCTATGCCTTAGTCGATGCCTTGTAGTAAGGCAAAGGAGTAAACGTAGGTTCTGGAACTGGAACAGAAACAAAAACCTAAAACTGAAATTGAAACAGAAACCGGAATCGGAATCGGAATCAGAGTCGAAATTGGAATTTGAAACAAAAACAAAAACGCAAATCGGAACTGGAATCAGAATCGGAATCGGAATCGGATCGCAAATAGAGAACAACAAAATAGAGATCAATCGCCAAAACGAACAAAAACAGATCCCTCTGTAGTGATCCGTGCAAGGCTCTCATACCACTATTATCAAGATCTTACTCACAGACACACAGAGGTTATGGATGCAAAAAACACATAGAAAAATAGACACGCCAAGAGACGAGACAGAACACAATATTAGGTGCAATCTCCCCCCATGCACTCTGTTTCAACACTCCACAATGTGCATGCATTTATAGGATTTTTGATTAAGTAAAAAATAGTGGTTACACGAGAGCGGCTTCGAAAAGCATGCGTGAAATTAAAGGTTCGTAACTTTTTTAGAAAGCCTTTGCTTTCAATATCAGAAATTGCGGTCTACACTGACTCTTATTCTAACCACTAGCTTTCTAACTATTTCTAACAATAAAACCTTCTACGCGGTTTTATTTACAAACTAAATAAATTATAAATCGGATTATTGATATCCACCCTTTCACACCTTTCACGCTCCTCACGAACCTTCAGCTGTTATATCAAAAACACCAAATCACATTAATACATTAATAATTAACACTCCAACGAGTCCTTGTTCAACATATTCCATAATTCATAACAGATGCATTCCTCTTTTCACTCTATTAATGTTTCTTTTGATTTGGTATGGTGATTGTGGAAGTCCTATGTCCAACTTGTTTCTTCTTCTTAAGACATTTGAATACCATATGATCATGATCTCCATAATAAAAGCATAATCCATTCTCTTTTCGATGATTTCTTTCCTTTCGTGTAAATTGATTGATCTTGATGTTATCCAAATACATGGGTTTGGGTTGAGATTCTTCAAATTCTTCATCAACATTGAGATATTAAAAATGCTCATAAATCCAAGATGAAATCGAGATGGTTTCTTGACTGTCCATGACATCATCTCCCCCTCAAGCAACAAGTTCCATAAGGAGAAGTTTTGTTTTCTATCTTGAGATTCATTTGGTTCTTCACAAGGTAGATCCTTCGAGATTTTAGTGCTATGTAGTGGTGTTTCCAAGATCTTTGATGGAGAAACTTGAGTAAGTGCACCTCCTTGATTGAACATGAACTTCTTCTTGTTCTTTACTTTATTGTTATATTCGTAACGTGAATTTTCCATATAATTTGTAATGATTTGTGGGGGTCCAAAGATTTTTTATTTGAATTCTTGAGGAACAATATTTTGGTTATTCAATTCTTCTAGCTATTGGACTTGGCTTTCCTTGAATAATTGATTCTCACATTGAACTACATGATTAGGAACATCATCCAAGCTATCTCCTTAATGCATGAATAGCAAGAGATACTTCACTTCATCTTTGGGGCACCTTTGAAAATTTGATGAGTTAAGTACTCCTCTTGATATGTAGATCCATGAAATAATATCTTGAAATCTGAGGTGTAGTTTGAGACTGATCAATCACCTTGTTGAAACAATCTTTTCAGCTCTTGGACATGTCCTATCAAATCCTTTATGGTAGATTGAATCTCATTGCATATAGAATCCATGATGCTAGGACTTGATGAAGGTAGTCTTGCCAAAATGTCAAGGGAGCACTAGATTGTGCCCTCTTACTTGACTTGAACAAGATTTTGGAATAATGATTTTGATTACAAGATCACCCATGTAGGAGAAACAACACAAAAATATAGACCCGTTACAAGAAGTCCTACAACCTGGGACTAATAGGTATGGATAACTAGACTAAAAAATATACAAGAGATCCACAACCCAGGATCGTAGGTATGAAACAAGATATTTGAATTACAAGAACTCCCTTGAGGGAGATTAACTAGATACAACAAATAACTAGATAGGATCTCATACTATGAGATACAAGAGGAAAAGACAGGATTTCTAGAATACTAGACTAGACAAGACTAGAACAAGAACCAAGCCAAGAATTGGAATTGGAACTTAGAAAGTACTAACTTGGGGATCATGCCTCCTTGAGCTCCCAAGATTGGCATTGGAAAGAATGAGGATATAAATGGCCAAGCTTCTTATATAGGTGTTGAATGGTGGTTACAAATTTATGATGTCATAAACTTGAAACAAGACGTTTGGATCTCATAATTAAGCAAGTAGACAATCCAACTTAGGATTTTTAAATGTTCTAGACATAGTGGTAGCATTAGCTTCTCCAAATTTTGAACCAATAATGAGATGTAAGAAGTCCCATGAAATTTAAGGTTTCAGATGGTTTCTTTTGTGTCCATGACATGAAATTCCCATGATGGAGAACCAAATAGGGTCATTTTTCTTGATCCCAAAATCCCACTTGGGGTCATTACTGATGGTGTACAAAGGTTTTTTTTGGGTCCAACCTTTCCATTCTTCATAGTCCACTCTCTTATGTGAGTCAATGTCCTCAAATCTAATCCACTAGCATGTTTCTTGTTTCTAGAGGTGTTTCCACAAACAAAAAACTTTGTTCCAAGGCTTCCTAGCTTTTTGGAGGTCCAAGGCTCAACAACTTTTATGCCTTTGATAGGGAACCACATTGAATCATTTTGTCTAATACCAACAACCCGTTTCTAGTCTTTATTGATCTTGATAAACTGTTTCACCTTATTCCAACTCTTCCATAGGGAGCAGACTAAGGTTGGGTCTCTAGGAGTCACATGATAGGGGGAGAATAAAAGGGTGACAAGATCAAGACCCTTCCACCCTAGAAGGTCCACAAGCCTAGGAGTGCTCTTGTTTCTAAAAATCAATTTGGCCCAAGAGGCATCTCTATTGTTTCACACTTTAATTAATCATTTGGCCACTAGCTCATTGGCCATTCCTTCAATGTCTAGAATGCCCAAACCACCTTGATCTTTTTGTCTTATGCAAGTAGCCCATTTAATTTTGGGGACACCCCTTCTATTATGATCTCCCATCCAGAGAAAGTTTCTAAAAATACTTTCGAAGTCGACAATCTCTTGGTCCTTTGATCTCTAGCAAGAGAGAAAGTAAAAAATTGAAGAAAGAAGGAACATGTTAACCACCATGGCTCACCCTGATATGTTGATATGCATACCTTTCCAGTATGTCAACTTAGTATTAAGCTTAGAAAGAGCACATTTCTATTGTTTACCCATTGAAATGTAGAACCCCATTGGAATATGTAACACACAGAAGATTCATCCCCAAGGGAACATTTGATAGCCACAATCAACCCAAATTTGAGGTGGATGCCCAGTAACGGCCTTGAAAGTTATCTTAGAGTGGTTTATTTTGGAAGCCAATGCCTCAAAAATGTATTTAGGCGACACCAAAAGGTATCCATGTTGGCCGGATCGTTAAGCACAAAAGCATTCGTGTCATCAACAAAGAGTCTCATGATCATCTAGTCTTCATTGAGAGGAATAAAAAGGCCTTGAATATGACATATACATGCATGATGTTTAACAAGGCAATTGAGACCATCGGTAGTGATCACAAAGAGAAGAGGGGCCAAGGGGCAACCTGATAGAACATTTCAATTGGATAGCTTGAGAAAGATGGCCATTGATGTTTATTTGTGCTGACACATTTTCCAATAATGTTGAGACCATTTTAATGAATTTTTGGCTGCAAGCTAGGTCTTTCAGAGATTGGAGAATGAAGTCCCACTCGAGTATGTCATAAGCTTTGTCAAAAGGACATCTGAGTGGACTCTTTAGTGAAAGCCATACCTTCCCAAACATCAATGATATCCTCGAGGATGGACCTCTCCTTGATGAAACCTTTTTTATCCTCAATGATCTAGTTTTGCAAGTGACAAGCAATATGATTAGCAATAACTTTAGCAAGGATCTTGTAGCATGCTTGTAACATCATGATTGGAAGCCAATTTACAACCCTATTTTTGTTGCCTTTTTTTGTGAATAAGCTTGATAACACCTTCATTGAGACATTCGGATAGCGCACTGAAAGAATGGCCTCTTGCCACATCAGATGTAACGGAGTAGTCACCACGTGCTTGAAGGTTTTGAAAAACTCATTGGTGAGGCCATCCAACCCTGGGATATTGCCATTAGGAAACTTCAAGAATCTCATAATTCCAAATGGAAGCTTCAAGAAGAGGCTTCATATTTTGTGAAACTCTTTTGGTTCTAACTCTAGAGATGGATGGCATGCAATCTTGCCTGTGAGGAGAAAGAGGCGTGGAAACCCCCAAAAATTGAGGAAAGTGATTGACAATCAACATACTATTTTATTCATCTGTTTTGCACTCAACCCCATCGATATCCATCATGAAAGGGATCACTTCCTTGGATTGATTCTTCTTGACTAGGAAGTTCCACATCTCTTTAGTAGGTTTGTCCACCTTTCCTGCCCACCAATCTCTAAAAGGTACTTGTGGATTCTTTCTTTGAATTTCTTCTTTGTATCTCAACATGATTTTGATTTTCCGGATCCTTGTTTGGTATTGAGAGTGGCCTATGCTTACTTCTTCCTCAAGATGCTTAAGCCTTCGATAAAGATTTTCCCTTCTAGTTTGACGAATGTTTTGAAGATTCTTCTAAGTCATGATCAAGATGTGTTGTGTCTTCATGACTTCCTTTCTCCAACACTTGGTTGGTGAGGAGCGAGTGCAAAAAGCCGAGTTCTAGTCTCAAGTTACCTCTAGAGTGGAGGTTCAACCAAGAGAAACCAGTCTCATCTTTGATCTCCACTAGATCTAGGTGGAGCTTGACTCGGTCCCAACCGTCCCCCTCATGAACATCAATCGCCCTCCCTCTATTCCCCCATCTATAAGAAAAAGCCTCCACCATATTGAAATCCCCACAAAGAATGACGTTGAGCGACAAAGAGTCCAATGATTGCCAAGTGACAATTCTTTCTAAGTTGATATTGGGAGCATACAGAGAGACAATGGTGAATTGTAGAGGACACCCAAAGGAAGCACCAATCCATCGATGGCTCTAATCCGCTTGGCAATCCACAAGCCTAGCATACCAACAACTATTAATGTCAATAGCTTAGCCTCCATTCCTTTGGGGTGCACAATGGAGAGCTAGACATGGGACAAAGAAATACATTTCAATCTCTTTTGCAGTTCCTTCTCATCAATTTTGATATCTTGAAGATAGATGAAGTTCGGATTTAGTTTTTTATCGTGGATCAAATGGCCAATAATGGTCGTTCTTGAGGGGCCAGAAAACCCCCTAACATTGAACAAAATGATTATCATTATTGAAGGTTAGGTCCTTTATAGGGAGGGGTCTTGTCCCTTTTTTTCTTGGTTTTCTCATCATCTTTTTTCTTGGATGTGAAGGGGACATGTCATAAGAGTTTACCCTTAAGGGGGATTTTCCATGGTATCTCTCAGCCCGTTGTTTACCTTTGTGAGAGTTGTTATGTCTTCTTCAGAAACAAATCCGGTATCCTTTCAAGAATAATGGATCCAATGATTGAGCTTTCGTTGTCCTGGTTATCCTTATTGTTGGTGGTGAATCCATCTTCTTTGCTAGTGGTGTATCTTTCTTGGTTGTCTTCCTTGCAAGTGGAATCCTCTAGAGTTTTCCCATCATTGCAATAGTCATAGTGATTCATTTCCATTGGGTAATCCAAGTCATTGACCTCCTTCTCCAAGTTGCAAAAATGTTTGTTTCTAGAGCCGTGCGAGTGGGACTCCTCTCAATAATTCCTTAGGGCTTCTTCTCCTTCTTTATCTAATTTCCAAGAAGCCTTCAGGGTTTGTCTCCATGACTTGTGTTTCCTTCCCTTTCTCAACATCCACAGGATGACCTTCTCACATGCTCTGAGCCAGTGAACCTTCTTTGTTCTTCGTTACATTGGCTTTTTCTTGATATTGCTTGTTCTTAATGGATTTCTATTTCAAAGGAGAATATTTTATTATATGGCCTTTCAAATGAAAACAAGCATTTGGAAAATTCTTGTACATAATCTCCTTTTTACAATGTTAAATTACAATATTAAGTGGCATTTAATGTTCTCTTTCCTTTGTCATTCATTTTAACCTATGTTGGTAGGATCACAATGGAGCGCCTCCATTCTTCACATCTCATTTCATGAGAAATAAGATCGGCAAAGATCGAATGCTCCTTGGCATCCACGTTTTTTTTTTAAATGGAGGTTCGGCCTCGCAGTCCGTTTTGAACAGACGTGTTGCCCTTTTTGAACTTACGTGTACATCGCGGAATCTACGTTGCCGATTTCTCGGGAAATCTTAGATAAAGCATACATTTTCCATCGCTTGCGGAGCTATGGCGGGCATATCTCCTACATATACATTTTTCTGAGTAAGGAACAGACAATGAGGCAAGGTTGGCCTTTTCATTTTTCAGAAAAAAACATTAGCTAATCGTTTCCGCAGGATCGTCTGGAAGCGCTCGCGACTCGCGGGTCTGTTCCCCTTTGACCTGTCAATGGTCAGTTATCCTCATCCATGATTACTGACAATATACCCTGGTCCTATTGTCTCGTTCATGATTAATGACTATATATCGTGGTATTGACAGTTCGGCTATTCCTCCTTCAACCTGTGCAATTACTGTAGCGCTAGCGCTGACACGTCTGTGAAGGCATAATCTGAATTGATGGATATAGATATAGAGTATTTTGCTCCATACTTGCAGCAATAGCTCTTATTATTTTGAGAGAGAGAGAGAGAGAGAGAGAGAGAGAGAGAGAGAGAGAGAGAGAGAGAGAGAGAGAGAGAGAGAGAGAGAGAGAGAGAGAGAGAGAGAGAGAGAGAGAGAGAGAGAGAGAGAGAGAGAGAGAGAGAGAGAGAGAGAGAGAGAGAGAGAGAGAGAGAGAGAGAGAGAGAGAGAGAGAGAGAGAGAGAGAGAATGTCTCTGTCTATGAGTATCAACAAACGGAAGAAGCTCTGGAAGTTTGTTTATACAACAGCTGCTATTGCGGCAGGTGGTTATACTTCATATCGTTTTTATAAGTCGAAGGCATTCCAAACACAAAGAAAGCGAATTTTACAAATGTTTAGTACAATTTCATTCTGCTGTGAAGCTTTGTCAAATAGTGCTGAATCAATATCCATGTTATCAGGTGATTTAAAGTCCTTCTTATCATCTGATGACGATGTGATCCCTAGAAGCCTTAGACAAGCTTTTAGGATCAGCCATTCTGAAGAATTCCAGGAAACGATTTCTGTCCTCACTGCTGCACTAGCCCAGGGACTTTGTCGTGGCGTAGAGACAAAACCAAGAAAGGAGCTATATGGCCTTAGTCGCAGTAGAAAGTATGTTAAACACAATATTCTATCGTTGCAAAAAAGTTTCAATGATTCTGGAATTGATGATGCAACCTGCAGAGATATACGAGAGATTTCATATATGAGCAAAACACAAGACCAAGTTCAGATGCAAGCCTCAAGTGAAGGAATCCCACATGTGGATGTCGAGAAGGCTGCTTCTGATAGGCATGGATGGGATGACAAAAATGACTCATCTGGATCAGATATGCATAAAAAACGGTCTAGGCAAGTAATTGCTCCCTTTAGAAAACCAAAATCAGCTAAGAACTCTGAAGGTTTCTTGGAGAAGTTGCTTTCAAAGCTTTTCAGTGAACCTGGTGTGAATTTCGCTTCCACAATTACTGGTACATTCACAAGAAATTTAGTTTTGGCATCTTTTGATATGTATGGACAAAATAAATCTTCTACCAGGGACTGCAGGCCATCTTCATCCTTCAATAATCAGCACACAGTGTTACAAACTGAAACGGAGAATATATCTACATATACGAAAGTCATGGATGTACTTTTCAGTGATCAATGCAGGATATTGATTGCAGAATGTATGCAGACCTTTATCAGCACAGCTGTGACAGTTTATATTGAGAAAACTAAAGACGTGAATTTCTACAATGATTTAGTTGCAGGCATTACAAATCCCTCTCACAAGGATTCTGTGAAGGAGATGCTTATTTCCGTGTGCAATGGTGCTGTTGAGACATTGGTGAAAACTTCTTATGATGTATTAAAGGATGGAGAGCTTAGAGCTTCAGATAGTGATGAAGGGGCAAGGAATGATAATGTTTATCAAATGGAGGAGCATTTAGATATTGATACCAGAAACATGTCATCTGGTAGTTTAGTCGTGATTGATAGAGAGCCAATCCTCCCAAGTAGACATTTTATAGAATATGATCATCATGATACCAGATCTCAGGGAACAAGTGCAGGTGGAGTGCAAGGTTTCATGGGAGAAGTCTCTAGGACACTGGCCATTCCAAGTAATCAGAAACTCATCCTTGATGTAGCTGGAAGAATGAGTTCTGAAGCTGTGAAATCATTTTTGAATGCTGTTATTAGCATAGCTATTAGTCAGATAAGTAGTAAGATGCATGGGAGCTGGAATCTACTGAAAAAATCTGTGGCAAGTTACCCGGGCAGTGAGCAGAAACAGAGAACTGGTGATACGGCTGCCAAAGCTTATATCTTGGCTAGTGTTTCTCTGGCAATTTGTTTGCATGTACTGTCTGGTTCTGAAGCTTTGCCAGGGATAGGGCTCTCTTCTTGAAGAATTCCAAATGTTTTTATATAGTGTTGGTAACAAATTGCAATTGTTCCTGTACAATACTTTCAAGATCCTCAGCTATATAGGCTTATGTTTGCATTTGCCTGATACATCTCGAGAATGCTGTCATGAAAGGCAGAAACCCTATAATTGTCAGTGCTAACTATGGCCCAAGTTTTTGTGCAATTGTGTACAAAGTGCTTACCATGTATAGTCATGTATATCCTTGGGCTTGGGCTGTTCAAAATGCCTAATTGTACTATATGGTCTTTTCTTTTTCTTCAGAAAAGTGCAAATGTTTCAGGATAAATATCAGATCCTTGGGTGGTTTTGGTGCCTATTCCCTTTTTTTTTTTTGGAGCAATAGCGCCAATAGCTCATTCCACTGGCAAGCTTCTTGCTGTCACCGCAGTGCTTTGAGTTCATATCTTAGATTGTATGTGGCTTTTGAAGTTCACCCAAAGAGTCTCTATGTTGAGACCTCAATCCTCATGAATATGAATACATAAGGCCAAATGAATGGTGAGGCTTGTGCCCTGTATAGCTCACATTTGGATGGCATTTAAATATTGATATGCTGGTCATGCTGGATGTTCTGAGGTGTAAGGTTTTGGAAATTAATGTTCCATTGCTCTGGATTCCTGCAAACGAAGCTTGAGAAATAGATCTTGATACTCATTATTAGCTTTTGATAAGTGAATACAATTATGCTCTATTTTCTGGAAGAATGATATTGTTCAGCTTTTGGGATTATACTGATTTCAGGAGAATGGAAGTAAAATGAAATTCTGATATATTTTACAATATGCAAGGTGAAACTGTCTGGTTTTCAAGCTTTGCCAGGTATAGGATTCTCCTCTTCAAAATGCTTCTATGGTTTTTGTAATTGATTGCAATTGTTCATGCAAAGTGCTTTCAAGATCTATAGCTACATAGGCTTAGGTTTGCATTTGCCTAATATTCTTTGAGAATACTGTCATGAAGGCAGAAAGCCCATAATTGGTGATGCGTGCTATATTCAATTGTGTACAAAGTGCTCACCATGTATAGTCATTTATATGATTGAGGTTTCAAAATACTTGATTGTACTACATTATCTTTTCTTCTTGTACATTGTTTGGGGATAAATATTAGATTCTTGAGTGGTATTGGATCCATATTTTACTGCTCTTTTGCAGCAGTAGCTCTATCAGCTCATTGTACTAGCAAACCTCGTGCCATATCCTCAATATGCTGAGTTCATATATCTGTTCTTGTATGTTGCGTTTGAAACTGAAGAGTCATTATTTTGAAATCTCATTCTTGGAATTGAATACATAAAGCAAAATGAATGTTGATGCTTGTTCCCTGTATAGCTCACATTTAAAAGGCATTGCAGGTATTATATCGTGGGTCATGCTGGAAATTCTGAGGTGATCGGCTTTGGCAATCAGGAAAATGGAAGTAAAAGGAAAATTTAAAATAGTTCGCAATGTGGATGGTGAAGAAAAAAGATGAAAATTAAGGACTTGGAAAATGCTGAGTGAAGATGTAATAAGTGAAAAAAGAAATCCCTATAAAAAAATCTTCGAAGTAGTGAATTCTTTGTTTTTCTTGCTTGGTTTGGTTTTGATTGGACTGTGGGTCTTACTTAATTGAACTATCCTTTTGCCCCTGTAGTATGCTATAGGTTAATGGGTGCTTTATGCAGTAATTTTCCGATGTATCCCCATTTTGATAATGCAATGCTTTGTTTTGAGCTGATTTTTGAGTTGACAAGGGAAAGAAACAGACCAGCAAAATGTTGGGGACACACAAGAATGACTCGATGATATGGAAGAAGAGAGCCAGGAGGTTCTAATTGCAGAACAATAATTAAAAGATGACAATGATCACTTAGGATAGCATGATCATAGATGGCAATCACGTTCTTATGTCTGAAATTTGAACATTCCCTTCATAAGTATCTATGATCCAGGCCTCTACAAATGAATTGCTTTTTGTATTGATCAATTTTTCATCACATATGTAAACATTAGGCTCATTCAGATTTTTGATTTTATAAGAATCGCTTATCACATACATAATCAAAAGGCTCATTCAGATTTCTGATTATATAGGAATCCTTGTCAGACTATTTGTTGGCGTTTTATTGTTATCGTACATTGCTAGAGTTTTTTGAGGAATAGTACTGACATGGTGTAATGTGAGCCAACGCAATGCTGTGGTGTCATTTATGTTAAAAACTCCGTATGGAATAGGCTTAATAAGAATTGCATTGCTATGAAAACGTGTCAGCTGCATGAACTTTTGTAAAAGGGGTTTTCAAAATTGTATGAATGTCAATGAAAGTGAACCCATCATGAGCAATCATGATAGAATGGGGTAGAAAATGACATATCCAAATGTTTTTCATGATAACAACAAATTTAGGTAAAAAATTGAGAGCTAATCATAAAGTAATATACAACATCCTTCGAGTATAATTTTAGGCCATGATAGAGGGAGTGAAGAATATATGTAAGAAGGGATTTGTGACGAGTGCAATATGGAACTTCAGATGGTCTCTACATTATGGAGATGTTGCTTTGAGACAAATACAAAATCTATGGTTAATTGTAGACACTGCTCAAGTCTTTCTTCTCAAGGGGCAGAATAAGTGCAAAATCCGAATATGAGACATCATTCACCAAAAGTGTAGTGAGCATGAGCTGAAAGGGTGGCAAACCTAATAGCATGCAATTGATTTTCTAGTGAATAGCAAGGTCATTGCAGGCAGTCATGAAAGTAGATACTGGGTGATAAGATGAGATGAAGTAGGCATTTGGAATGGATGGATAAGGGATCCTGCATTATTGAATCTCTTGTATCCTATCTAATCCAGTCTTGTATTGTTTCCCCTTCAATAATCTTTTCTAACCTAGTCAGAGGGCACACTCTAGGGCTCCCTTGATATTATGGTAAGACTATCATACTAGGTTCATGTCAAGCACCATGAATTCCATATGTGGGGAAATTCAATCTACCATAAGGCATTTGACAGGAAAAGTAAACAAGTTCAAAAGTTTGTTACAACAATTTGATTGATCAATTTTAAAATACACCTTAAATTTCACGATATTATTTCATGGATCTATATCCAAGAAGACTAATTACTTAATTGGTTTCAAAGTAGCATATTTGCTATCCATACCTTAAACAGGTACCTTCGGAGATGTTATTAACTAGTCAATTCAATGTAGTCAATTCCTTGAAGAAATCCAAGTCCAATAGCTAGAAGTGTTGAATAATCAAGACATTCTTTCTCAAGAATTTGAATAATTCTATTTTGAATCCCAACAAATCATTACAAATGATATGGAGCATACATTATGAAGATAACAAGAAGATAAGGGACAATGAGAAGTTCATGTTCAAGGAAGGTGTGCTTACTCAAATCTCTCCATCAAAGACTTTGGAAAAACCATAAATGAGATCTTGTCTAGTTTTATCTTGTATCTAATTCATCTCCATCTAGGGAGATCTTGTAATTCTAATATTATGCTCCATACCTACCATTTTGGGTTATTGGATCTCCTCTATCCCATTGACTCCAATGATTGATACCTTTTAGTTTCAACTTGTGGGACTTCCTAGATCAAATTTATATTCTTCTACTACTTTTTCTACATGGGTATTCTTCTAAGCCGACACATACTTCAGTAATCTTGTGTAACCTGGTCAAAGGGCACAATCTATTGCTTCCTTGATATTTTTGGAAGACTCATATTACGTTGAGGTAAATCACCATGGATTCCATATCTAAGGAAATTCAATCTACCATAAGAGATTTGAAAGGATAAGTAGAGGATTTGAGGAGATTGTTATAACAAGGAGATCAAATAGGTTCAAACTAAACCTTAGATTTCAAGATATCATTTGATGGATCTACATATCAAGAAGTCTACTTGCTTAATTAGTGTTGAAGTGAACCAAAAGCTAAAGTGAAGCATCTCTTGCTAAACATGCATCAAACAAATAAATTGGAGGATATTATTAATCATGCAATTCAATGTGAGGATCCACTACTCAAAGAAAGCGAAGTCCAAGACCTAGCACCGTTGAGTGATCAAGACACTATTTCTAAAGAATTTTAATCAACAATCTTTGAACTAGAGAAAATAATTACAAAATGATATGGAGTATACAAAATATGCAAATAATAAGAAGATAAAGCACATGGAGAAGTTCATGTTCAATGGAGGTGTGCTTACTCAAGTCTCTCAATCAAAGATCTTGGAAACCCCAATGTACCCCTCGAAGTTCAAAACATCTATCTTGTGAAGAAGTCAGTGAAGCCCAAGCTAGAAACAAAACCAATCGTTGTGGAATTTGTTGCTTCTGGGGGAGGTGATGTCATGGACATGATTGAAACCATCTCGAATTCATGCTAGATTTCATTGGAGTTTTCCACATCTCAAAATTGATGAAGAATTTTAAGAGTGTAATAGGACCATCATATCCGTAGTGCATAAAGCCCTAATAACCACTATCTACATGCCTTATTTCACCATCCAAAGACCTTGTTTGAACATGATGACATCATCAATTTGTTACTACCTTAAGATAAACACTTTTAGACACATATATAAGGATACTTAGGTCCACATAGATTCTCAATCTTGCCCATGCGAGTCTTGGGAGCTCAAGGAGTCATGGTCTCCAAGTGAGTACTTGGGGTCACCTATATCATGTTTGCTGTTAGTCCTAGATTGTGGGACATTTTGTATCAATTTTATATTCGTATACTGGTTCCCCTATGTGGGTACTCTTTTAATCAAAACCATATTTCAATAATCTTGTCTAGCCTGGCTGAAGTGCACAATCTAGTGCTCCAGTGATACTCAATGTGCTTTATGCAATCATGAAACTATTGATTTCTTATAATTGACGATGCCCTCTTAAGTGTCAATGAAAATGGTGATAAAAATATTATAACTTATGGGATTAGTTGATTTTATCTATTCTACTTTCTACATGATAGAGATGTTTTGCACGCCGGAATATGTGACAATGGCTTCAATATGATAAGTAGATACATAAATTTAATGTGCTTTGGTAGGACCGCTGGGGCACTTTTTCCCTCTTATAGGAGATTTTTTCCCCTGGCTTGTATATATGCCTACAACCCTAACGGGTTACTTATCTTTGTACATTCTAGTGGTAATACATTCAGTATTGTGTGTTGTGCTCCAAGCTTCTTCTTCTTCCTTGTGTTGTTCGCGTGCTTCCGCAGACATCTAACTCCAATAGGAGGTGTTAGAGTAGGTTGCCGCTTCATCTAGGGCATCATCGACACCCCTCCGATTGCAGTCTCAGAATTGCACGAAATTTGGTGAGCATACTCAAAGTGATTAGGAATCAAAATAGCTTCATTCTGTAGTGCCAAAATCGTGATCTAAGCTCGTTTTGGCCTTCGAATGCACTATCATAACGCTTGTGCAAGCTATTTTGTCTTTCTGTGCCAAAGACATATACAAGTTCCGGTTCACAAGTATAAGCATCTTAAAGTCTGCTACAGGTTTAGCAGAACTCGTCAGGGTAGTTCTATTCAACTTTTTCAAATACAATCATTTTTTTGCATCAGGGTATTTTAGTCAGTGGCCATGGCTGAAAGCAGTGATGTATTCCATATGTTGGCTATTGAGGATAAGTTGGACGGTACTAATTACCCATTGTGGGCTTATATGATGTGACATGTATTGGTTGCAAAAGGAGTGTGGAACATTGTGCAGGGTGTTGAAAAACGTCCTATTACACCTGCAAATACAGGTATTGAAGCTGATGTTGATATTCTTCAGACTCCTATTCGCGCTGCGGTTCCTGTTGCGCTTACTACAGAGCAAATTCATTGGGATGGTAGAGATGCTCATGCACATGCGTTGATATTCTTGTCCATCAAACATTCCATTATTTCTCACATTCGCTCGTGCAAAATAGCTAAGGATGCTTGGGATACTCTTATCACATTGTACCAGGCTAGGAATGAGGCTCGTATTGCTTACCTCCGAAAACAGTTGGAGAGTGAGCACATGAATGAAGGCGATTCTATGGACAATTTTTTAATAAAGATCAAGGATTTGAAGGAAAAGATGATGAAGTCCTTCTTGACAATTCACTTGCGCAGACTGTTCTGAATGATCTTCCTGACTCATATCAGAGTTTTGCTTCTACTCTTCGTTTGATGATGAAAGGCAATCCAAATGCCTTAACATTTGAAGAGTTAGTTTCAGTTCCATTGCAGGAAGATCAGTCTAGGCAGAATATGTCTATTATACATGTTGGAGATAAAGCTTTCCTGGCTAGTTAGAAGGGCAAAGGTAAATGGAGCTCTTCTACTAGTAAGTAGAAATCTGCTAATTCTGCACAATCGAAGAAGGAAGACAAAGATGAGAAAAAAATAAAAAAAGGATAAAATGTTTTGCAAATACTGTAAAGCAAATGATCATGTCATTAAGAGCTGTCCAAAATTGGTTGTTGAAGAAGCAAAGAAGAAAGAGGCCGGAATGGTTGTTGCAGAGGCCTCTACACCGAAAACAGAGTCTACTAATCTTGTGCAGGATGAAGAATGTGCGTTTACTACTGTTTGTAGTTTTGAACCATCTTCTCATGAGCAGTGCATGTCTGCAAAAGAATCTGATGTTTGGTACTTTGATAGTGGGGCGACCAAACATATTACCTCACAGCTTCACTCGAGCCTGCCCTTGCAGGGAATACTGTCACATGCACCAACAACTCCTCTTATCCTGTCATGAGAGTTTGTAAGATCATTCTGACTACTGTTGATGGTAGTTCTTTTACATTCTTGGATGCATTATTTGTGCCAGGGATCAAGAAGAATCTATTATCAGTTTCAACTTTAGTCAAAACTGGCTTGGTTGTGAAATTTTTTGATGACATATGTACAATTCATGATCTGTCAAATGGTGATATGATTATTGCTTCTGGCATTTTATGTCGTGGGTAGTATAAGCTCATAGACTATGAAAAATCTATGAATGATTTGGCATGTGGAGTGCATGATTCTCATGCTATGTCACATGCAAAGCTTTGGCATGCATGCTTTGGTCATCTGAATTTAGCTAGTTTGCTACGCCTGCAGAAATCTGATATGGTGTCCTCTTTGCCCAAACTTGAGGCACCTGGTAAACATGTTTGTGAAGGTTGTATTTTGGGCAAAATACAATGTTCCTCCTTTCCAAAGGATGGTTTAGTTCCAGCTACTTAGAAATTGTAGCTTGTTCACAGTGATGTCTGTGGTCCTATGCAGACATATTCTTTTGGAAATTATCTTTACTTTGTGATTTTCATTGATGATTTTTCAAGGAATGCATGGGTATATCCAGTCAAAGCAAAGTCCAAAGTGTTTATGTGCTTCAAACAATTTTTGGTTTGTTGGAGATAGACGTCTGCGGAAGCACGCGAACAACACAAGGAAGAAGAAGAAGCTTGGAGCACAAACACACAATATTGAATGTATTACTAGAGAATGTACAAAGATAAGTAGCCCATCAGGGCAATAGGCGTATATACAAGCTGGGGGAAAAAAACCTCCTAAAGAGGGAAAAAAGTGCCCCGGCGGTCCTAGTGTGTTCACACACATCACTACCTAAATATATCAACAAATCCCCCCTGGGAGTGATGCGGTGAACAAGGAGCTGGCACTCATGTATAAGGAAGTGCCAAGCTATGTGGAAATCACTCCACAAAAGGAAGTAAGCCCAAAGCTTTGCGGAAAGCTTCAAACTTCTCCATGGGCAAAGCCTTCGTGAAAAGGTCTGCAATGTTCTCCTGCGTGGGCACATATGCCAAGCTGATCTCCCCACCAGAGAACCTCTCCCTGACATAGTGATAATGCACCTCAATGTGCTTAGTGCGAGCATGGAACACAGGGTTCCTCGCAACTGCCAATGCGCTCTGACTGTCAGTGAAGATGGTGGTGGCAGAAGACTGGCCAACACCCAAATCAGCCATAAGGTGTCTGAGCCACACACACTCAACAGTCGCTGTGAAAGCTGCCCTATACTCAGCCTCATCACTGGAAGTGGCCACAGTAGGCTGCTTCTTGCTCAACCAAGATATACATGAGCTACCAAGCATGAAGCAAAAACCACTGGTGGACACACGAGTGTCATAGCAACCAGCCCAATCTGAGTCAGAAAAAGCATGCAAATCTGGCGGTAGTGATCCCCCCTTGGGATAAAACAACCCAAGTAGCCGAGTACCACTCAAGTAGCGAAAGATGCGCTTAACCGCCTTCCAATGCATGACTCCTGGGCAATGCATAAACCTGCTCATCTGTGAGACAGCAAACGGAATATCCGGTCGAGTAATGCATAAGTAAATCAAGCATCCAACAGCCTGCTGATAGAGAACAGCATCAAATGCATCTCCAACATCATGAAGACTCAATCGTAAACCTGTCTCCATAGGAGTGGCAATAGGCTTACAGTCTTCAAGGCCAAAACGCTGCAATAATGTGTCAATATATTTCGTTTGACACAAAGCCATTCCACCATCAACTTGCATAAATTGAATGCCCAAATAGTGATGCAAATACCCCAAATCAGACATCTCAAATGAGGCATGCAAATCAGCCTTGAAATCAGCAATATGCTTCTCAATAGGACCAGTGAGCAGCATGTCATCAACATAGACAACAATGATCAGAAGCACATCATTAGCACATTTAACATATAAGGTGCTTTCAGTTGGACTGTTCTCAAAACCATGTGCAATCAGATAGGCATGTATCTTCTCATACCAAGCACGTGGTGCTTGCTTTAAACCATATAATGCCTTCTTTAACCTGCAAACCTGGTTTTCATGCCCTTTCTGCACAAAGCCACGGGGCTGAAAAACATACACTTCTTCATGCAAGTCATCATTCAGAAATGCTGTTTTAATGTCCAACTGATGTACATTCCAACCATGATGGGTTGCAAGTGTACAAATGCTCCGAACAGTAGTCATACGGCATGTAGGTGCAAAGGTCTCATCAAAATCAATGCCTCTTTCCTGCACATAACCATTTGCAACAAGCCTAGCCTTATACCTGTCAACTGTACCATCAGGTTTACGCTTCAGCTTGTATACCCACTTAGTGCCAATGGCCTTCTTGCCAGGATGCAAGTCACATAAAGACCATGTACCATTCTTCATTATAGCATCATATTCAGATTGCATAGCAGCCATCCAATTTTTTGTATTTTGCGCTTCATCAAAAGAAACAGGCTCATTCTCATCACAGAGACTAGATGCAGCCATATCATAGCAATCTGATGCAAAGGAGGCACTATGAGAGCCTGAACGAGTACGATATGACAAAGGTGCATCTAATTTGTTGTCACGCAAAGTCTGCACCAGCCATTTTGGCATCGTTTTTGCTTGCTCAATATCAGCTCTCTCATCAACAAGTGCATCATGTAAATCTGCATCAGAAATGGAATGATCTGCATCATCATATGAAACCTGCAAAGGCTGAGAAGTTGCCTCATTAGGACCAGCACTAGCCTGTCCACCTGTAAAAAGAGGTATCAAAGTATCATATATGTCTTTGGAGCTAACAGATGTCTCCTTAGTACATGAAAGCAATGGCTGAATAGCATCTTCCACAAAGACAACATCACGGCTAACCAAAATGCGTTTAGTCTGTGGATGATACAGACGATAGCCTTTACTTTCAGAATTGTACCCAACAAAAATAAATTTTACTGCCTTATCATCCAATTTTCTGCGATGTTGTTCAGGCACTAATGCATATGCCAAACAACCAAAAACACGCAGATGAGCAACAGATGGCTTGCGGTCATGCCAAGCCTCATATGGAGTGATAGACTACAACGCTTTAGTGGGACACCTATTTCAATACATATGCTGCACACATGACAGCCTCAAGCCAGAAACTATGTGGTAAAGCCTGACTTTTGACCATGCACCTCGCCATCTCCATGAGTGACCTGTTCTTTCGTTCAGCAACTCCATTCTGTTGAGGTGTATACGGCACTGTACACTGGTGTTTTATCCCACGTTCAGCCAGAAATGCATTAAAATCTGAAGACATATATTCCCCCCCTCGATCAGAACGGAGGGTGCCCATTTTACGTGCTGACAAATTTTCAGCCAAAACCAAAAACTGTTTGAAGCACATGAACACTTCGGACTTTGCTTTGAGTGGATATACCCATGCATGCCTAGAAAAATCATCAATGAAAGTCACGAAGTAAAGGTAATTTCCAAAAGAGGGTGTCTGCATAGGACCACATACATCACTATGTACAAGCTGCAATTTCTGCGTAGGCCGAACTGAACCATCTTTTGGAAAGGAAGAACGCTGCATTTTGCCCAAAATACAGCCTTCGCAAACATGTTTTCCAGGTGCGTCAAGTTTGGGCAAAGAGGACACCATTTCAGATTTCTGCAGGCGTAACAAACTAGCAAAATTCAGATGACCAAAGCGTGCATGCCAAAGCTTTGCATCTGACATAGCCTGAGAATCATGAACTGCACATGCCGAATCATTCACAGATCTTTCATAGTCTATGAGCTTATACAGCCCACGACATAAAATGCCAGAAGCAATAATCACATCGCCATTTGAGAGATCATGGACTGTACACCTGTCATCAACGAATTTCACAACCAAGCCAATCTTGGCTAATGCAGAAACTGATAACAGGTTCTTTTTTATCCTTGACACAAATAAAGCATCTGACAAAGTGAAAGAACTACCATCAGCAGTAGTCAGAATGATCTTACCAACTCCCATAACAGGATAAGAGGAGTTATTGGCGCATGTGACAGTATTCCCTGTAGGGGCAGGCTCGAGTGAAGAGAAGAAACTGTGCTGCGAGGTAATATGTTTGGTCGCCCCACTGTCAAAGTACCAAACATCTGAGTCTACTGCAGACATGCACTGATCATGAGAAGATGGGTCAAAACTGCAGACAGTAGTAAACGCCCATTCTTCTTCCTGCACAAGATTTGCAGGCTCTGTTTTTGGTGTAGAGGCCTCTGCAACAACCATTCCAGCCTCTTTCTTCTTTGCCTCTTTAGCAGCCAGTTTTGGATGGTTCTTTATAATATGATCATTTCCTTTACAGTACTTGCAGAATAATTTCTGTTTTTTTGATTTCTTCTCATCTTTATCCTAGTTCTTCGATTGTGCAGCATTTGCAGATTTCTGCTTACTAGTAGAAGAGCTCCATTTTCCTTTGCCCTTCTGACTAGCCAGGAAAGCTTGATCTGCAACACGCATAATGGACCTGTTCTGCCTGGACTGATCTTCCTGCAACAGAACATAGACTAATTCCTCAAATGACAAGGCATTCGGATTGCCTTTCATCATCAACCGAAGAGTAGAGGCAAAACTCTGATATGAATCAGGAAGACCATTCAAAACGGTCTGCACAAGTGAGCTATCTGGTATAACCTCATCAGCAAAAATCAATTGTTCCTTCAGGTCTTTGATCTTTGTAAGAAAACTGTCCATAGAATCAGCTTCATTCATGTGCTCACTCTCCAACTGTTTTTGGAGGTAAGCAACACGAGCCTCATTCCTAGCCTGGTACAAAGTGGTAAGTGTATCCCAAGCATCCTTTGCTGTTCTGCAAGAGCGAATGTGAGGAATAATGGCACGTTTGACAGACAAAGCTATCAATGCATGTGCCTGGGCATCTCTGCCATCCCAACGAATCTGCTTTGCAGTAGGTGCAACAGAAACAGCAGCACGAACAGGAATCTGTGGAATATCATCTTCGACACCATCTTCATCAGCTCCAGCACCTGTATTTGTAGTACTTGTAGTCGCAGGTGTAACAGGACATCTTTCAACACCCTACACAATGTTCCACAATCCTTTTGCAACCAGTACATGTCGCATCATATAAGCCCATAATGGGTAGTTGGTACCATCCAACTTATCCTCAACAGCCAACATACGGAATACATCACTGCTTTCAGCCATGGCCGGTGACTAAAATACCTTGATGCAGAAAATTGACTGTATCTCAAAAAGTTGAACGGAACTGCCCAGATGAGTTCTGCTAGACCTCTAGCAGACTTCGAGACGCTTAAACTGGCGAACAGAAACTGGTATATACCTTTGGCACAAAAGGACAAAATAGCCTGCACAAGCGCTGCGATAGTGCGTTCGGAGGCCGAAACGAGCTCAGATCGCGATTTTGGCACGACACAGCAAAGCTATTTTGATCTCGAAAACACCCTGAGTATGCTCACCAAATTTCGTGCGAATCTGAGACTGCAAACGGAGGAGTGTCGACGGCGCCCTAGAAGAAGCGACGACCTGCTGTGATACCAATTGTTGGAGATAGACGTCTGCGGAAGCACGCGAACATCACAAGGAAGAAGAAGAAGCTTGGAGCACAAACACACAATACTGAATGTATTACTAGAGAATGTACAAAGATAAGTAGCCCATTAGGGCAATAGGCGTATATACAAGCCGGGGGAAAAAAACCTCCTAAAGAGGGAAAAAAGTGCCCCGGTGGTCTTAGTGTGTTCACACACATCACTACCTAAATATATCAACATGGTTTTGGCTGAAAATCTGTCAGCATGTAAAATGGGCACCCTCCGTTCTAATCGAGGGGGGAATATATGTCTTCTGAATTTAATGCATTTCTGGTTGAACGTGGGATAAAACATCAGTGTACAATGCTTATACACCTTAACAAAATGGATTTGTGAAATGGAACAACAGGTCACTCATGGAGATGGCGAGGTGTATGGTCAAGAGTCAGGATCTACCACATAGTTTGTGGCTTGAGGCTTTCATGTGTGCATCATATGTACTTAACAGGTGTCCCACTAAAGCACTGTAGTCTATCACTCCATATGAGGCTTGGCATGGTCGCAAGCCATCTGTTGCTCATCTGCATGTTTTTGGTTGTCTGGCATATGCATTAATGCTTGAAGAACATCGCAGAAAATTGGATGATAAAGCAGTAAAATGTATTTTTGTTGGGTATAGTTCTGAAAGCAAAGGATATTGTTTGTATCATACACGAACTAAACGCACTTTGGTTAGCCGTGATATTTTCTTTGTGGAAGATGCTATTCAACCTTTACTTTCATGTATGAAGGAGACATCTGTTAGCTCCAAAGACATGTATGATACTTTGGTGCCTCTTTTTATAGGTGGACAGTCTAGTGCTGGTCCTAATGAGGCAACTTCTAAGCCCTTACAGTTTTCAAGTGATGATGTGGACCATTCCATTTTTTATGCAGATTTACATGATGCACTTGTTGATGAGAGAGCTGATATTGAAGAGGCAAAAACTATGCCAAAATGGCTGGTGTAGACTTTGTGTGACAACAAATTAGATGCACCTCTATCATACCCTACTCATTGAGGCTCTCATAGTGCCTCTTTTGCATCAGATTGCTATTCTATGGCTGCCTCTAGTCTCTATGATGAGACTGAGCATGTTTCGTTTGATGAAACACAAAATTATGAACATTGGAAGGCTGCAATGCAATCTGAATATGATGCTAACATGAAAAAGAGTACCTGGTCTTTATGTGACTTACCTCTTGGCAAGAAGACCATAGGCACTAAGTGGATATACAAGCTGAAGCATAAACTTGATGGAATAGTTGATAGGTATAAGGATAGGCTTGTTGCAAAGGGTTATGCACAAGAAAGAGGCATTGATTTTGATGAAACCTTTCCACCTACATGCCGAACTACTAATGTTCATAGCATCTGTACACTTGCGGCTCATCATGGTTGGAATGTACATCAGTTGGAGATTGAAACAACATTTTTGAATGGTGCATGAAGAAATGTATGTTTTTCAGCCCTATGGCTTTGTGTAGAAAGGGCATGAAAATCAAGTGTGCAGGTTAAAGAAGGCATTATATGATCTAAAGCAAGCACCATGTGCTTGGTATGAAAAGATACATGCCTATCTGATTGCACATGGTTTTGAGAACAATCCAGCCGAAAGCACCTTCTATGTTAAGCGTGCTAATGATGTATTTCTGATCATTGTTGTGTATGTTGATGACATGCTACTCACTTGTCCTCATGAGAAGCATATTGCTGATTTTAAGGCTGATTTGCATGCCTCATTTGAGATGTCTGATTTGGGACATTTGCATCATTATTTGGGCATTCAGTTTATGCACGTTGATGGTGGAATGGCTTTGTGTCAAACGAAATATATTGACACATTATTGCAGCATTTTGGCCTTGAAGACTATAAACCAATTGCCACTCCAGAGAGGTTTATGATTGAGTCTTCATGATGCATTGGCAATTGCAAGGAACCTTGCGTTTCATGCTCACAGTAAGCACATTGAGGTGCATTATCATTATGTCAGGGAGAGGTTCTCTGTTGGAGAGATCAGGTTGGCATATGTACCCACGCAGGAGAACATTGCACACCTTTTCACGAAGGCTTTACCCAAGGAGAAGTTTGAAGATTTCCGCAAAGCTTTGGGCTTCTTCCTTTTGTGGATTGATTCCACATAGCTTGGCACTTCCTTATACATGAGTGCCAGCTCCTTGTTCACCGCATCACTCCAACCGGGGCACTTTTTTCCCTGTTTGGGAGGTTTTTTTCCCCCGGCTTGTATATATGCCTATAGCCCTAATGGATTACTTATCTTTGTATATTCTAGTGGTAATACATTCAATATTGTGTGTTGTGCTCCAAGCTTCTTCATCTTCATTGTGCTGTTTGTGTGCATCTGTAGACATCTAGCTCCAACAAGGTTATCCTCTTCTGAATGCATCTTTTGAAGTATTTTCTCACATTGTTGGATCTCGTTTTGGGTGCCTTGAAGTTCATGCCACAAAATCTCCAACTCTTGCTCGAGCAATACCTTGGGTAAATGTGATTCACCAAAGTTCTCCATGGTTTTTATAGGGTCCATGGGTATCTAGAGGAAGAATTCCCATTGCTAAAGATGTGGAAATTCGAATAGAAAAGGGAAGGGTGGTTCTTGGGAATTGAATAAGTAAGAAAGATGCAAGTTATGTTAAATATAAGTAAAAATGAGTAGAGTCACAATACGACAAAATAATGTAGTGGTAAAAAGCTTGACTTATGAAAGTGAGGTTTTGGTTTCAAATCCTTCCTCCTTGGTAGATAAATGAATCCTTATTTCCACTCTTTAATTAAAAGATTTGTCAAAAGGTTGTTTTGATGTGGTTGTTGCAAAAGAATCATTTTGATAATGGATTGAAACTCCTTCTCTGCACCATAAGCAAAAGAGATAGCTTCGTTGATGATTGTAGGTAGAAACATATGAAGGTTGGCTTGGATTCCCATCTCTAAACTATCTTCATATTTCTTGTCTACTTATCGTGAGGTACATCTTTGAGAATCCAAACCAATAGTAGACTTTGCCAAAACTGCTCCATGTTTGTAGTAACAATATCACCCTCCTTCCATGTAAAGGTGGTCCATGCACATTGGACATGTAAATGGAACTGAGGGTGAATGAAAGTTTCCTTAAATTTTTGTTCAAAGTCTTGGAGTTTGACATCTATGGAAGCACTAGAACAACACAAGGAGAAGAAGAAGCTTGGAGCACAACAAACAATACTAAATGTATTAGCAAGAGAATGTACAAAGATAAGTGACCCATTAGGGTTATAGGCATATATACAAATTGGAGGGAAAAACCTCCTAAAGAGGGGAAAAAGTGCCTTAGTGATCCTAGTGTGTTCACACACATTACCACCAAACTATATCAACAAATCCCCCTGGAGAGTGATGCGGCAAACAAGGAGCTGACACTCATGTAAAAGGAAGTGCCAAGCTAAGTGGAATCAATTGACAAAAGGAAAAAATCCCAAAGATTTGTAGAAAGCTTCAAACTTCTCCGTAGGTAGAGCCTCTATGAAAAGGTCTACAAAATTCTCCTGTGTGGGCACATATGCTAAACTGATCTCTTGAGTAGAGGACCTGTCCCTCACATAATGATAGTGCACCTCAATGTGATAAGTGCTAGCATGGAACACATAGTTTCTCACAATTGCCAATGTGCTCTGACTATAAGTGAAGATGTGGTGGCAAAAAACTGACCAACACCCAAATCAGCCAAAAGGTGTCTGAGCCACACACACTCAATAGCCGCTATGAAAGCTGCTCTATACTCAACCTCACAACTAGAAGTGGTCATACTAGGTTGCTTCTTGCTCAACCAAGATATGCATGAGCTACCTAGCATGAAGCAAAAACCACTAGTGGACACATGAGTGTCATAACAACCAGACTAGTCAAAGTCAGAAAAAGAATGTAAATTTGGTGGTAATGATCCCCCCTTGGGATAAAACAATCCAAGTAACTAGCTACCACTTAAGAAGAATGCTTGACACCTGGGCAATGCATAAACCTGTTCATATGAGAGACAACAAACTGAATATCAGGCCGAGTTATGCATAAGTAAATCAAGCATCCAATAGCTTGCTGATAGTGAACAACATCAAATGCATCTCCAACATCATGAAGACTCAACCATAAACCTATTTCCATAGGAGTAGCCATAGTTTTGCAGTTTTCAAGGCCAAAAGTTGCAACAATGTCACTATATTTTGTTTGACACAAAGCTATCCTACCAGCAACTTGCATAAACTGAATGCCAAAATAATGATGTAAATGCCCTAAATCTGACATCTTAAATGAGGCATGAAAATCAGAATTAAAATCAATAATATGCTTCATTATGACCAATGAGAAACATGTCATCTACCTAGACATCAATGATTAGAAGCACATCATTGCACCCTTAACATATAAGGTGCTCTTAGTTGGAATGTCCTCAAAATCATGTGCAATCAAGTAGACATGCATCTTGCTTTAAATGCCCTTTTTGCATAAAACCACATGTCTGAAATACATACACTTCTTCATGTAAGTCACCATTTAGAAATGTAGTTTTAATGTCCAACTGATGTACATTCCAACCATGATGAGCTGCAAGTGTAGAGATGCTAGGAAATACATACACTTCTCATCAAAACCAATGCCTCTTTCTTGAGCATAACCTTTTGTAACAAGCCTAGCCTTATACTTTTCAATTGTTACATTAGGCTTATGCTTCAACTTCTATAGCCACTTAGTGCCAATGACCTTCTTTCCAAGAGGCAAATCACATAAAGGCTAGGTACTATTCTTTCATAATAGCATCATATTTTGATTGCATAAGAGCCATCCAATTTTATGAATTTTGTGCTTCATCAAATGAAAGAGGCTTATTCTCATTGCAAAGACTAGAGGCAGCCATAACATAACAATCTAATGCAAAAGAAGCACTATGAGAGCCTAAATGAGTACAATATGAGAGAGGTGCATGTAATTTACTATCTCGCAAATTTTGCATGAACCTATTTGGCAAAGTTTTTGACTCCTCCATATCAGCCCTCTCATTAACAAGTGCATCATGTAAATCAGCATCAGAAATGAATCATGTGCATAAAAAATGGAATCATCTGCATCATCACATGAAACCTACAAAGGTTGAGAAATTGCCTCATTCAGATTAGCACTTGACTCTCCACCTATAAAAAGAGGTAGCAAGTGTCATTCACCGCTAGAGCTAACAAAAGTCTCCTTGGTACATGAAAGTAATGGATCAATTACATCTTCCACAAAAACAACATCACAGGTAACCAAAATGCATTTAATCTATGAATGATAGAGATGATGGCCTTTGCTTTCAGAACTGTACCCAAGAAAAATACATTCATTGCTTTATCATCCATTTTTTTGCATTGTTGTTCAAGCACTAATTCATATGCAAAACAACCAAAGACATGCAAATGAACAAGAGATGGCTTGCAACCATGTGAAGCCTTATATGGAGTGATAGACTGCAATGCTTTGGTGGGACACCTATTAAGTACATGTGCTCCACACATAACAACCTCAAGCCAAAAGCTGTGTGGTAAAGCTTGACTTTTGACCATACACCCCATAATCTCCATGAGACACCTGTTCTTTCTTTGAGCAACTCCATTGTGTTGAGGTGTACATGGCACTTTACAATGATGTTTTATCCCACATTTAGCCAGAAATGCATTAAAATAGTAAGACATGTATTCCCCCCTCGATCAAAACTGAGGGTGCTCATTTTATATGCAGATAGATTTTTATCCAAAACCAAAAACTACACATAAAGACTTTGGACTTTTCTTTCAGTGGATACACCCATGCATGATTGGAAAAATCATCAGTAAAAGTCACGAAGTAAAGGTAGTTCCCTAAAGAGGGTGTCTGCATAGGAGCACAAACATCATTGTGAACAAGCTACAATTTTTGAGCAGCTCAAACTGAACCATCTTTTGGGAACAAGGAAGGATGCATTTTTCCCAAAATACAACCTTCACAAACATGTTTACCAGTTCTCTCAAGTTTGGGCAGAGAGGAAACCATTTCAGATTTTTGGAGGCGTATTAAATTAGCAAAATTTAGATGACCAAAGCATGCATGCCAAAGCTTTGCATATGAGATAGCCTGAGAATCATGTACTACACGGTGAATCATTCACAATTTTTTCATAGTTTATGATCTTACACAACCCACAACATAAAATCCCGGAAGCAATAATAACATTACCATTTGAGAGATCATGGACTCTACATCTTTCATAAACAAATTTGACAACCAAGCCAATCTTGGCTAATGCCAAAACGAACAACACATTTTTCTTGATCCCTGATACAAAAAAAGCATCTAACAATGTAAAAGAACTACCATTAACAATAGTCAAAATGATCTTACCAACTCCCATTACAGGATAAGAGGAGTTGTTGGCACATGTAATAGTATTCCCTATAGGGGCAGGATCAAATGAACCGAAGAAACTATGCTGCGAGGTAATATGTTTGGTTGCACCACTATCAAAGTACCAAACATCTGAGTCTACTACAGACATACAATGCTCATGAGAAGATGGGTCAAAACTACAAACAGTAGTAAATGCCAATTCTTCAATCTACACAAGGTTAGTAGACTCTGCTTTAGGTGTAGAGTCCTCTATAACCACCATTCAAACCTCTTTCTTCTTTGGATCTTTTGCAGTCAGTTCTGGACAACTCTTTATTCGTTTCCTTTACAGTACTTGCATTTTTTTTTTCTTTTTTGATTTCTTCTCATCTTTGTCTTCATTCTTTGTTTGTGCATCATTAACGGATTTTTGCTTGCTAGTAGATGAGCTCCATTTTCTCTTGCCCTTCTGAGTAGTTAAGAAAGCTTGATCTACAACACGCATGATCAACCTTCTTTTTCTAGACTGATCTTCTTGAAGAAAGATAGCGATGAAATCCTCGAATGTTAAGGCATTTGGATTGCTTTCCATCATCAACCAAGGAGTAAAAGCAAAAATCTAATATGAATCTAGAAGACCATTAAGAACAATGTGCATAAGTGAACTATGAGGTAAGACTTCATCAGCAAAAATTAACTACTCCTTGAAATCTTTGACCTTTGCCAAAAAATTATCCATGGAATCTCCTTGATTCATGTGCTCACTATCCAACTATTTTCAGAGGTAAGCAACATGAGCCTCATTTCTTGCCTGGTATGAAGTAGTCCCAAGCATCCTTTGCTATTTTGCAAGAGTGAATGTGAGGAATAATGGCACATTTGACAAAAAAAGCTATCAATGCATGTGCCCATTTATCTGTGCCATCCCAACAAAGTTTCTCTGTAGTAGGTGTAGTAGGAAGCACAACATGAACAAGAATGTGAAGATCTTCATCTTCAACACCATTTGCATCACCTTTGATAACTGTATTTGAAAGTGTAATAGGATTTTTTTTCAACATTGTGTACAATATTCCGTAGTCCTTTTGCAACCAATACATGACACATCATATATGCCCATAATGGTTAATTAAAACCATCCAATCTATCCTCAACAACCAACATACAAAATACACCATTCTTTTCAGCCATGGCCACATAATAAAATACCTTGATGTAGAAATAAATCTATCTCAGAAAGTTGAACTTCTTCTAGATTTGTAGCAGACTTTAAGCCGCCTTTAAAACGAGCTCAGATCGTGATTTTGATACCACACAATGAAGCTATTTTGAACCCTAATTGCCCTCAATATGCTCACCAATTTTCATGTGATTTTGAGACTATGACCAAAGAGGTGTTGACGATGCCCTAGATGAAGTAGTGGCATGCCTTGATACCAATTGATGGAGTTTGATGTCTATGGAAGCACACAAACAACACAAGGAAGAAGAAGAAGAAGAAGCTTGAAGCACAACACACAATACTGAATTTATTACCAAGTGAATGTACAAAGATAAGTGATCCCTTAGGGTTATAGGCATATATACAAGTCAAGGGAGAAAAACCTCCTAAAGAGGTAAAAAAGTGCCTCGATGGTCCTATTGTGTTCACACACATCACTACCAAAATATATCAACAGAAAGGATTTCCATGTTTTCGGACAATTTGCACTATGAAATAAGACCTTCCATCAAAGTGAGCCTTCCCTACTAAATAATTCGTAGAAAACTTCAAATTATCATTTTTAGAGTAGGATCCGTTAGAATAAAAGACATCAAATTGTGATAACCATGACAGAACAAGTGGGCCATCCTTTTGGCCATCAAATCATAAAAAATGGAAGCATGCCTTCAACTTGAGCAATCACAATACTTTCACCACCCTTGCAAGGTTATCCTCTTCAAAATGCATCTTTTGAAGTATTTTGGTGCATTGTCAGATCTCATTGTGGGTGCCTTAAAGTTCATGTTGTAGAAGCTCCAGCTCTTGCTTGAATGGTACCTCAGGAAGAGGTGATTCACCAAAGTCATCCATGGTAGTTGTAGGGTCCATGGGTATGTAGACGAAGAAACCCCCTTGTTAGAGATGTGGGAATAATTTTGAGATTTCTTGAATTCAAATAGAAAACAAAATGGTGGTTATTTGGAAGAAAGTAAGAGAGACGAAAGTTATGTTAACTATAAGTAAAAAGAAGTAGAGAGACAACACTTTTGGAGTTTGAGTTCTGTGAAAGCACACAAACATCACAAGGAAGAACAAGAAGCTTGGAGCACAACACAAGATACTGAATGTATTACCAAGTGAATGTACAAAGCTAAGTGACCTATTAGGGTTATATGCATATATACAAGCCATGGGAAAAAATCTCCTAAAGAGGGAAAAGAGTGCCCTGCTAGTCCTAGTATGTTCACACACATCACTACCAAAATATATCAACAAATCCCCCTTGGTAGTGATGTGGTGAACATGGAGCTGGCATTCATGTATAAGAAAGTTCCAAGATATGTGGAAAGATATCAATCCTTAAAAGGAAGTAAGTCCAAAGCTTTGTAGAAAGCTTCAAACTTCTCTTGAGGTAGAACCTTTGTGAAAAGATAAAAAATGTTATCTTGTGTGGGCACATATGCCAAACTGATCTCCCCAACATAGAAGCTCTCCCAAACATAATGATAATGCACCTTAATGTGCATTTTGTGAGCATGGAACACAGGGTTCCTCACAACTGCCAATGCGTTTTGACTGTTAGTGAAGATGGTGGTGGTAGAAGATTCAGCAACACCCAAATCAACCAAAAGGCATCTAAGCCACACACATTCAACATTCATTATGAAAGATGCCCTATACTCAGCCTCACAACTAGAAGAGGCCACATTAGGCTACTTCTTGCTCAACCAAGATATGTATGAGCTACCAAAAATGAAGCAAAAACCACTAGTGGACACACGAGTGTCATAGCAACCAACCCAATCAGAGTTAGAAAAAGCACGTACATCTAGCGGTAGTGAACTTCCCTTGGAATAAAAACAATCCAAGTAGCTAGGCACCACTCAAATAGTGAAAGATGCCCTTAACGGTTTGACAATGCTTGACACTTAGGCTATGCATAAACCTACTCATTTGGAGAGACAACAAAATGAATATCACAACGAGTTATGCATAAGTAAATCAAGCATGCAAAAACTTGCTCATAGAGAACAACATCAAATGCATCCCCAACATCATGGAGACTCAACCATAAACCTGTTTCCATAGGAGTGGAAATAGGTTTGCAATATTCAAGGCCAAAATGCTATAATAATGTGTCAATGTATTTTTTCTAACACAAAGATATTCCACCATCAAGTTGCATAAAGTGAATGCCCAAATAATGATGCGAATGCACAAAATGTGACACCTCAAAAGAGGCATGCAAATCAGCCTTAAAGCTTTCAATATGTTTCTCATTAGGACTAGTTAACATGTCATCAACATAGACAACAATGATCAAAAGCACATCATTTGCATGCTCAATATATAAGGTCTCTCAATTGGACTATTCTCAAAACCATGTGTAATCAAGTAGGCATGTATCCTTTCATACCAAGCACGTGGTGCTTGCTTCAAACCATATAATGCCTTTTTAAGTATGCACACATTGTTTTCAAGCCCTTTTTGCACAAAAGCATGGGGCTGTAATACATCCACTTCTTTAGGTAACTCAACATGCAAAAATGTAGTTTTGATGTCCAATTGATGTACATTCCAACCATGATGAGCTGTAAGTGCAAAAATGCTACGAACAATGGTCATTGGACATGTGAGAGCAAAGATATCATTAAAATCAATGCCTCCCTCTTGAGCATAACCTCTGCAACAAGCCTAGCCTTATATGTGTCACCTATTCCATCAACTTTGCACTTGAGCTTGTATACTCATTTAGTTCCAATGGCCTTTTTGCCTAGAAGAAAATC
This sequence comes from Ceratopteris richardii, assembly GCA_020310875.1. Lineage (NCBI taxonomy): Eukaryota > Viridiplantae > Streptophyta > Polypodiopsida > Polypodiales > Pteridaceae > Ceratopteris > Ceratopteris richardii. The sequence continues at coordinate 62,814,707 of CM035411.1, forward strand.
ACATAAAGACCACGCATGGTCTCTACAAGTGACAATTTGTCACAAGTTAGTGGCGACGGTCTAGGAATAAGGTTCCGAGGATATTTCAAGTACTTATGGTGCACACATATGAAATCATTGGGCCTCAAAGGGATTCCTAGAGAATGCCCAAGGCCAGAGCTACTATTCTTGGTGAAAATGCTAGAAAGAAAGTTGAGGGACTAGTGCTGCAGTTTGAGGTATGCGAAAGCACACAAACAAGACAAGGACATAGAAGAATCTTGAAGCACAACACAACACATAATGAATTACCAAGTCAATGTAAAAAGATAAGTAAAGCTTTAGGGTTATGTGCATATATGCAAGATGAGAAAAAAAAACTTCCTAAAGAGGAAAAAAATGCCCCGATGGTCCTAAGTGTGTTCACACACATCATTACTTAAATATGTCAACAAATCCCCCTTGGAAGTGATGCGGTGAAGATGGAGTTGGCACTCATGTATAGGGAAGTGCCAAAATATGTGGAAAAAGATCAATCCACAGAAGGAAGTAAGCCCAAACCTTTGTTGAAACCTTCAATCTTCTCCCTAGGAAGAGACTTTGTAAAGAAGTCTACAATTTTATCATATGTGGGAACACATGCCAAGCTTATATATCTATCAGAGAACCTCTCCTTGACATAATGATAATGCAAATCAATGTGCTTTGTGCTAGCATGGAACATATGGTTCCTTGCAACTGAAAATGTGCTCTAATTGTTAGTGAAGATGGTGGTGGTAGAAGACTGACCACCACCCAAATGAGCCAAAAGGTGTTTGAGCCACACACACTCAAAAGTCACTATGAAAGCTTCCCTATACTCAGCCTCACAACTAGAAGTGGCCATAGTAGGTTGCTTCTTAATCAACCAAGATATGTATGAGCTACCAAGCATGAAGCAAAAAACAATAACAGACACATGAGTGATGACAACTAGCCTAGTTAGAGTCAGAAAAAAAAAGTAAATCTTGCGGTAGTGATCCCCCCTTGGAATAAAATGATCCAAGTATCCGGATATCCCTAAAGTAGGGAAAAATGCACTTAGTTGCTTCCCGATGCTTGACACCTGGACAATGCATAAACTTGCTCATTTGAGAGACAATAGACTAAATATTAAGCTGAGTTATGCATAAGTAAATCAAGCATCCAAGAAATTTTTGATAGAGAACAACATCAAATGCATCCCTAACATCATGAAAGCTCAACCATAAACCTGTTTCCATAGGAGTGGCAATAGGTTTGCAATCTTCAAGGCCAAAATGCCACAACAATATGTCAATATATTTTCTTTGACATAGGGCTATTCCACCATCAACATGCATAAAACAAACTACCAAATAATGATGCAAATGCCCCAAATTTGACATCTCAAAAGAGGCATGCAAATTAGCCTTAAAATCAACAATATGCTTCTCATTAGGACCAATGAGTAGCATCTCATCAACATAGAAAACAATGATTAGAAGCACATCATTTGCACGCTTAACATATAAGGCACCCTTAGTTGGACTGTTCTCAAAACCATCTGTTGCGGGATTCTTGGACAAGAAGGGATTTGAGTGTTTGTAGGAGAAAAGGGAAAGACAAGAAGAAAGGTACACACTGGAAGCCTCTATCGATTGATTATAATAGGACAAATACAATGTTGAAGCACAATACAATCCAATGCTTTTGTGCAAAATCCCACAGAATGCTCAATTACAAAATACCAAATACCCAAGGGACTTGTTGCTGTCGACCTCCTCTGCACCAAACCTCCACCTTCTCCAAGCCTGCACTTGTGCACACCTTGCACCAAGCTTCCACTAAGGAGGAGGGATGGATACCTTCTGTCGGCACGCGCACACTTCAATAAGACCTTAGGATCCTTGGGGGACTAGCTTAGCCCTTCTCTGCACACTTCCTTGGTCACTCTTCATGCACACCTTGCACTTCACTTCTCTGCGTCGCACACTGTGTGTCTCTCTCTTGCCTCACTTAGACTATGCTCTCTCTACTTAGAATTGTCCAAGAATAGTCCTTGCCTTGATTTGAGTGTCGATTCATGTACGCTCCTAACTACAAGAGTATCTTGGTGCTCACTTTCATGTCCCAAGATTTTCTCCACAAGTGGGCAGCCAACGACTCCCTGTTTTGTCCTGTAGTGACTTTAGACTAAAAAAAAAATTTTAATTGGGAGGCCATACTTTCACTTCTGCGTACGCTGCCGCTTCTCATACCTTCACATTTTCCTTTTAAGTCTTCACTTGTGCACCTAAGAGAGGGTTCACCTGAACCTTCCAAAACACTTTAAAAACACTTTTGAACCTTAGGGAAATTAGAGAAATACCTCTGCAACCTGCAACCACTTTCTCCAATTCACCCTTTGTGGACACTTAATTGTGCACTACCTGTGCACCTTGACACCTTCACTTCAAACACTTTGACTTTGCCTCTATTGACTTTGACCTTGACCAAGTTGACTTTGATCAATTTGACTTTGACCTTTTGACTTTGATTGTGGTTGACTTTGACTGCAATTGACTTTGACCAATATGAATTTTATGGGCTCAACACCATGGGCAATCAAGTAGGCTTGTATCTTCTCATACCAAGCACGTGGTGCTTGCTTCAAACTATATAATGCCTTTGTCAGCCTCTACACTTTGTTTTTATGCCCTTTCTACACAAAACCACAAGGTTGAAATACATACACTTCCTCATGTAACTCACCATGTAGTTTTAATGTCCAATTGATGTACATTCCAACAATGATGAGTTGCAAGTGCACAAATGCTATGAACAATGGTCATTCGACATGTGGGAGAAAAGGTCTCATCAAAATCAATGCCTCTCTCTTGATCATAACATTTTTCAACAAGCCTAACTTTATACATGTCAGCTGTTCCATCACGCTTACGCTTTAGCTTGCACACCCATTTAATGCCAATGGATGGAGGTAAATCACATAAAGACCATGTACCATTCTTCATAATAGCATCATATGTTGATTGCATATCAGCCATCCATTTTTTTGAATTCTATGCTCAAAAGAAATAGTATATTCTCATCACAAGGACTAGAGGCAGCCATTGCACAACAATCTAATGCAAAAAAAGCATTATGAGAGCATGAATGAGTACGATATGAGAGAGGTGCATCTAATCTACTATCTTGCAAAGTCTACAACCAACCCTTTGGGCATAGTTCTTGCCTCCTCCATATCAGTTCTCTCATTAACAAGTGCATCATGTAGATTTGCATCAGAAATGGAATGATCTACATCATCATGTGAAACCTATAAAAGTTGAGAAATTTTCTCATTTGGACCAGCACTTGACTATCCACTTGTAAAAAAGAGGCAGCAATGTGTCATATACATATTTGGAGGTAATTGATGTCTCCTTAGTACATGCAAGTAATGGCTAAATTGTATCTTCCACAAAAACAACATGATGAATATCCAAAATGCATTTAATTTGTGGATGATATAGATGATAGACTTTGCTTTCATAGTTAGACCCAAGAAAAATACATTTAACTGCTTTATCATCCAATTTTTTGCATTGTTGTTTAGGCACTAATGCATGTGCCTGACAACCAAAGACACACAAATGAGCAACATATGGCTTGGGACCATGCTAAGTCTCACATGGAGTGATAGATTGCAGTGCGTTGGTGTGATAGCTATTAAGTACATATGTTGCACGCATAACAACCTCAAGCGAGAAGCTATGTGGTAAAGTTTAACTTTTGACCATACACCTCACCATCTCCATGAGAGACCTCTTCTTTCTTTCAGCAACACCATTCTGTTGAGATTATACAACACTCTAAATTGATGTTTTATCCCATATTCAGCCCAAAATGAATTAAAATTAGAAGACATGTATTCCCCCACTTGATCAGAATGGAGGGTGCCCATTTTACATGCTCATGGAAAGAATTCTCAACTTTATCTTGAAGAGCCTTCCATGTTGTCGGACGATCTAAGCTATGATGTAAGACATTCCATCAAATTTGAGTCTTCCCAACTAAATAGTTAGTAGCAAAATTTACTTTATCACTTTTAGAGTAAGATTCCATCAGAATAAAAGTAATCAAATTATGATAATCATGATAGAACAAGTGGGTCATCCTTTCGTCCATCAAGCTTTAAAAATTAGTAGTTTTTGGCTCCAATCTTGTAATGCATGCCATGAGCTTGAGTAGTCATAATATCCTTCACCAACCTTGAAAGGTTATCTTGTTCAAAATGGATCTTTTGAAGTATTTTGTCACATTGTTGGATCTATTTTTGGTCACCTCAAAGTTCGCACCGAAGAAGCTCCAACCGTTGCTTCTCTATTTTGGACGTAATAAAAAACCCTATAAATATATGCACTCTATAGAACCATCAAGCAAAGTGCATAGTGGGAGATCACACCCATTCTAAATTAATTTCTCATCTATTTGCATCTCTATTTTTTGTGTGTTTTCAATATTTGTATCCTCTATGTGCGCATGTATTTAAGATCCTTGCAATAGTGGTAGCACATCTTGCACGCATCACTACAGAGGGATCTGGTGCTATTCCTTTTTGACATGTGATCTGTGTTTCTGATTTTAATTTTGATCTCAGCCTTTGTCTGAGTTTGATTTTTGTTTTCATTTTCATTTTTAGTTTATGTTTTTGGTTCTAGTTCTAGTTTTGGTTTCTATTTTTTGCTTTAGTTCCTAATGTTGGAGTTAGACATCTACAAAAGCACCCAAAAAACACAAGGAAGAAGAAGAAGCTTGGATCACAACACAAAATACTGAATGTATTACCACTAGAATGTACAAAGATAAGTAACTTGTTAGGGCTATAGGCATATATACAAGGGGGGGGGGGACCTCCCAAAGAGGGAAAAAAGTGCCCTAGCAGTCCTAATGTGTTCACACACATCACTACCTAAATATATCAGCGGTGAACAAGGAGCTGGCACTCATGTATAAGGAAGTGCCAAGCTATGTGGAATCAATCCACAAAAGGAAGTAAGCCCAAAGCTTTGCGGAAAGCTTCAAACTTCTCCCGAGGCAGATCCTTTGTGAAAAGGTCTGCAATGTTCTCCTACGTGGGCACATATGCTAAGCTAATCTCTCCAATGCAGAACCTCTCCCTGACATAATGATAATGCACCTCAATGTGCTAAGTGCAAGCATGGAACATAGGGTTCCTCGCAACTGCCAATGCACTCTGACTATCAGTGAAGATGGTGGTGACAGAAGACCGACCAACACCCAAATCAACCATAAGGTGTCTGAGCCACACACACTCAATAGTCGCTATGAAATCTGCCCTATACCCAGCCTCACAACTAGAAGTGGCCACAATAGGCTGCTTCTTGCTCAACCAAGATATGCATGAGCTACCAGGCATGAAGCAAAAACCACTAGTGGACACATGAGTGCCATAACAACCTGCCCAATCAGAGTTAGAAAAAACATGTAAATCTGGTGGTAATGATCCCCCCTTGGGATAAAATACTCCGAGTGTCCAGGTACCACTTAATTAGCGAAAGATGCACTTAACCACCTACCAATGCTTGACTCATGGGCAATGCATAAACCTGCTCATCTCTGAGAAATCAAACTGATTATCTGACCGAGTAATGCATAAGTAACTCAAGCATCCAAACACCTGTTGATAGAGAAAAACATCAAATGCATCTCCAACATCATGAAGACTCAATCATAAACCTGTCTCCATGATGTAAATGAGGCACTATGAGAGCCTAAACAAGTACGATATGATAGAGGTGCATCTAATTTGTTGTCATGCAAAGTCTGCACCAACAATTTTGGTATGATTTTTGCCTCCTCAATATCAGCTCTCTCATCAACAAGTGCATCATGTAATTATGCATCAGAAATGGAATGATTTGCATCATCACATGAAGCCTACAAAGGCTGAGAAGTTACCTCATTAGGACCAACATTAGACTGTCCACCTATAAAAAGAGGCAGCAAAGTATCATACATGTCTTTGGGGCTAACAGATGTCTCCTTAGTACATGAAAGTAATGATTGAATAGCACCTTCCACAAAAACAACATCACGGCTAACCAAAATGCGTTTAATCTGTGGATGATACAGATGATAGCCTTTACTTTTAGAACTATACCCAATTTTATTGCTTTATCATCCAATTTTCTACAATGTTGTTCAGGCACTAATGCATATGCCAAACAACCAAAAACATACAGATGAGCAACAGATGGCTTGTGACCATGCCAAGCCTCATATGGAGTGATAGACTGCAACTCTTTAGTGGGACACCTATTAAGTACATATGCTACACACATAACATCCTCAATCTAGAAACTATGTGGTAAAGCGTCACTCTTGACCATACAGATCGCCATCTCCATGAGTGACTTGTTCTTCCATTCAGCGACTCCATTCTATTGAGGTGTATATGGAACTGTACACGAATGTTTTATCCCATGTTCATCCAGAAATGCATTAAAGTCATAAGACAATACCCCCCCCCCCCCGCCCCCCTCCCTCCCCCGATTAGAATCGAGGGTGCCCATTTTACATGTTGACAAATTTTTAGCCAAAAACCAAAAAATGTTTGAAGCACATAAACACTTTGGACTTTGCTTTCAATGGATATACCCATGCATGCCTGGAAAAATCATCAATGAAAGTCACGAAGTAAAGATAGTTTCCAAAAGAGGATGTCTACATAAGATGACATACATCATTGTGAACAAGCTGCCGTTTCTATGTAGCTCGAACCTGAACCAAGTTTTGGGAACAAGGAATGCTGCATTTTGCCCAAAATATAGCCTTCACATACATGTTTACCAGATGCCTTAAGTTTGGGCAAAGAGGACACCATTTTAGATTTTTGGAGGTGTAGCAAACTAGCAAAATTTAGATGACCAAATCATGCATGCCAAAGCTTTGCATCTGACATAGCCAGAGAATCATGTACTGCACATGCTGAATCATTCATAGATATCTGATAATCAATGAGCTTATACATCCCACGTGATAAAATGCTAGAAGCAATAATCACGTCGCCATTTGACGAATCATGAACTATACATCTACCATCAACAAATTTCATAACCAAGCCAATCTTTGCTAAGGCCAAAATTGGTAATAGATTCTTCTTGATCCTTGGAACAAATAAAGCATCTGAAAAATGTAAAAGAACTACCATTAGTAGTAGCCAAAATGATCTTACCAACTCCCATAACAGGATAAGATAGTTGTTGGTGCATGTAATAGTATTCCTTGTAGGGGCATGCTCAAGTGAAGAGAAGAAATTGCACTACGAGGTAATATGTTTGGTCGCCCCAATATCAAAGTACCAAACATCTGAGTCTACTGCAGACATGCACTGCTCATGAGAAGATGGGTCAAAACTGCAAACAATAGTAAATGCCTAGTCTTCATCCTCCACAAGATTAGCAGACTCTCTTTTCGGTGTAGAGGCCTCTATAACAACCATTCCGGCCTCTTTCTTCTTTGCCTCTTTAGTAGCCAGTTTTGGACAATTCTTAATGACATGATCATTTGCTTTACAGTATTTGCAAAAAAAAAATTCTGCTTTTCTGATTTCTTCTCATCTTTGTCTTCCTTCTTTGATTTTGCAAAATTAGCAGATTTCTGCTTACTACTTGAAGAGCTCCATTTTCCTTTGCCCCTCTAACTAGCCAGGAAAGCTTGATCTGCAACACACATACTAGACCTCTTCTTCCTAGACTAATCTTCCTACAATAGAACAAAAAGTAACTCTTCAAATGTTAAGACATTTGGATTGCCTTTCATCATCAAACAAAGAGTAGAAGCAAAAATATGATATGAGTCAGGAAGACCATTCATACGAGTCTACACAAGTGAATTATCAGGAAGGACTTCACCAATAGAAATCAATTGTTCCTTCAAATCCTTGATCTTTGTCAAAAAACTATCCATAGAATCACCTTCATTCATGTGCTCACTCTCCAAATGTTTTTGGAGGTAAGCAACACGAGCCTCGTTCCTAGCTTGGTACAATGTGGTAAGTGTATCCCAAGCATCCTTAGCTGTTTTGCAAGAGTAAATGTGAGGAATAATGGCATGTTTGACAGACAAAGCTATCAATGCATGTGCCTGAGCACTCTGCTATCCCAGTGAATTTGCTTTGGAATAGATGCAATAGAAACTGCAACACAAATAGGAATCTGTAGAATATCACCATCTTCGACACCATCTCCATCAGCTCTAGTACTTATATTTGTAGTACCTATATTCGCAAGTGTAATATGACGTTTTTTAACACCTAATCACTTTGAGTATGCTCACCAAATTTCATGCGATTTTGAGATTGCAACTAGAAGGGTGTCGACGATGCCCTAGATGAAGCACGTACCTGCTCTGATACCAATTATTGGAGTTAGACGTGTGGAGAAGCATGCAGACAACACAAGGAAGAAGAAGAAGCTTGGAGCACAACACACAATACTGAATGTATTACCACTAGAATGTACAAAAATAAGTAACTTGTTAGGGCTATAGGCAGGTACCTCTAGTAGAGGTGATTTACCAAATTCCTCCATGGTATTCATAGGGCCCATGGGTATGTAGAGGAAGAAACCCCCTTGCTAAAGATGTGAAAAAAAATTGAGAGTTCTTGAATTCAAATGGAAAAGGGAAGAGTGGTTCTTGGGAATTGAAAAAGTAAGAGAGATGCAAGTTATGTTAACTATAAGTGACAAGGAGTAGAGTGATGAAACAAAGGAATGGTGTAGTGGTAAGGAACTTAACTTATGAAAGTGAGGTTGTTGGTTCAAATACTCCCTCTTGATAGATAAAAAGACTCATTATTACCACTTCTTAATTAAAAGGTGTTTGTGCATAGGCAAGAGTTTCCAACAACTGTCGAAGGAGCCATGGGTGCTAGGGAAACCAAAGATGCCGAAGTTCTATGCCTTATTTGATGCCTCATAGTAAGCCAAAGGAGTAAACATAGGTGTAAGTGTAGGTTTAGGTTTAGGAATTGAAAAAGAAATAAAAAAGAGTAACCTAGTGATAAATATAGGCTTAGGTTTAAGAACTCAAAGAGAAAATAGAAACCAAAACTAGAACTAGAATTGGAACCAAAAACTAAAAATGGAAATGAAAATGAAAACTGAAACTCAGACAAAGATAGAGATTAGAATTACAATCGAAAACAGAGATCAAATGCTAAAAACAAATAGCACTGAGCTCCTTTGCAATGATGCATGCAAGCTCTGTTTTCACTGTTGCAAGGATCTTAAATACATGCACACACAAAGAATACAAATATTGAAAACATAGAAAAAACAGAGATGCAAATAGACAAGATATTATACAAGATCTGGTGTAATCTCCCTCCATGCACTCGAGGAACAATTGGAGCTTTTGTGGCACAAACTTCAAGGTGCCCAAAAAGAGATCCAACAACATGATGAAATAATTCAAAAGATGCATTCTAAAGAGGATAACATTGTCAAGGTGGTGAAGGCGATTCTGATTCCTCAAGCTGATGGCATGCATTCCAAGATTTTTGTCAAAAGACATCCAAATTTTATGATTTAATAACCGAAAGGATGGCCCACTTATTCTATCATAGTTGTCACAATTTGATAATTTTTATTCCAATGAATCCTACTCTAAAGGTGATAAAGTAAAGTTTTCTACTAACCATTTAGTAGGGAAGGCTCAACTTTGATGGAATGTATTATGTCATACTGTAGATCATCCGACAACATGAAAGGCATTTCAAGAAAAAGTTAAGGAACTTTCCTTTCCCCTAAGTTCCATTTACATGTTCGACATGCATGGACTGCTTTTATATGGAAGGAGGGTGATATTGTCACTACCTACACATAGTGGTTTTGGCAAAGTCTACTATTGGTTGGGATGCTTAAAGATGTTCTTGAGGATACCCTGCAAAGGAAATATGAAGACGGTTTGGAAATAGGGATCTGAGCCAAGCTTCACACTTTTTGGTCTACAACCCTTAACAAGGCTATCTCTTTTGCTTATGATGCAGAGAAGGAGTTTTAGCCCATTATCAAAACGATCAATTTGGGACAACCACATCAACAATGAACTTTTGAAAAATCTAATTTTCTTTGCATTTCAAAATTCCGTTTTTGTTTTTCTTTAATCATATAGTTCTTTATAGTAGGAATAAAATCGGTACATGTGAGGCATTTTTAAATAGGATTTACTATGTAAGACCGAACAAAAGTACTTTCCAAATAGTTAGTTATGTAGATTCTATTATTAGATTAATTAGTATTTCCTTTAGATCCATAAGACCTCATTAAGACCTCAATATGTTCCTTTAATCACTCCATATCATTCACATTCACATTAATTCAACTCCTCCATGAAGATTTCCAAACATGCTTATGTTGTTCAGTGATGGGACATGTGAGTGGCCAGCCATGTTTATTTTATTTATATCAATTGAGATCAATTGGTTTTCCAACCAAAGGACATGTTATCAATTATAGAATATATTGAATTTTGGAGTTTTGGAGTTTAATTTATTGAACTGTTGTTCATTTTTGGCATCTAATCACCGTTTTGAATTTTGTTCTAGTGTTGTTCATTTTTGGCATCTGATCACTGTTTCGGATTTTGATTCTCCTCTCTATCTCTGTCTAAATTTCAATTTTTGCTTTTGTTTTCATTTTTAGTTTTTTGTTTTGGTTCTAGTTCTAGTTTTGGTTTCTATTTTTTGGTTTAGTTCCTCAACCTAAACCTACATTTACAACTACATTTACTCTTCCTATTTTTTGTTTCAGTTCCTGAACAAGTCAAGTGTTTTACCATTATACTATTCCCTTGCATTGTCACTCTACTCTTTGTTACTTATATTTAACATAACTTGCATCTCTCTTACTTTTTCAATCCCCAAGAACCACCCTTTCCTTTTCCATTTGAATTCAAGAAATCTTAAAAGTGTTTTCACATCTCTATCAAGGGGGTTTCTTCCTCTACATACCCATGGAATACCATGGAGGACTTTGGTGAATCACCTCTTGCACCACCTGTGCATCATTTGCAAAGTCATCAAATTTGGCCTTTGACCAATTATGTAGTTGACCACTTTGACTTTGATGATCTTGACTTTGACCACTTTGACCTTGACAACTTCCATCTTCAAACCTTCTTCATTTTTCTTCTCCACGGTATCCTTAGGTATATCTTTGAGCATCTAAACCAATAGTAGACTTTGCAAAGACATCTCTATGTAGGTACTGGCAGTATCACCCTCCTTCCATGTAAAAGCGGTCCATGCACATAGCACATGTAAATAAAGTTTAGGGGGAAGGAAAGACTCCTTAACTTTATCTTGAAAGGGCCTTCATGTTGTCAGTCAATGTACACCAAACACAAGTGGCCCATCCTTTTGGCCATCAAACCATAAAAGCTTGAAGTTTTTGACAGCAATCTTGGAATGAGTGTCATCAGCTTGAGCGGTCACAATAGCCTTCACCACCCTTGTAAGGTTATTTTCTTCAAAATGCATCTTTTGAAGTATTTTGTCGCATTGTTGGATCTCATTTTAGGCACCTTGAAGTTCATGCCATAGAAGCTCCAACTGTTGCTTGAGTGGTACCTCAAGTAGAGGTGATTCAGCAAAGTCCTCCATGGTATATGTAGGGTCCATGGGTATGTAGAGGAAGAAACCCCTTGCTAGAGATGTGAAAATAATTTTGAGATTTCTTGAATTCAAATGGAAAAGGGAAGGGTGGTTCTTGGGAATTAAAAATTTAAGAAAGATGCAAGTTACGTTAAATATAAGTAAAAAGCAGTAGAGTGACATCACAAGGGAATAGTGTCATGGTAAACACTTGACTTGTGAAAGTGAGATTGTGGTTCAAATCCTCCCTTCTTGATAGATAAAAGAATCCCTCCTTAATTAAAAGCTGTTGACATGTAGCCAATGACTGCCAATGGAGCCATGTATGCCATGGAAGTTAGAGATGCCAAAGATTCCAAGGTTATGCCAAAGTTCTACGCCTTAGTGGATGCCTTGGAGTAAGCCGAAGGAGTAAACATAGGTTTAGGTTCAAGAAGTGAAACAAAAAATAGACAAAAAAATAGAAAGAATAAACATAGATGTCGACATAGATTTAGGATCAAGAATCGAAACAGAAAAAAAAAATCAAAACAAGAACCATAACTGAAACTAGAAATTGAGAACCAAAATGAACAACAAAAACCGAAATTGAGATAGAGACAAAGATCAGTATTCGAATGCAAAATAGAGATCAGATGCCAAAAAGGAACAATGTCAGATCCCTTTGTAGTGACCCATGAAGCTCTAACACCAATATTGCAAGGATCTTAAACACACGCACACACACACACACAAGATACATATATTGAAAACATACTAAAAAGAGAGATGCAAATAGATGAGACCATCCACAGGATTGAGTGCAATCTCCCTTTATGCACTCTATTTGACAGGTCTACACAATGCATGTATTTATAGGATTTTCTATTACATCAAAAATAGAGATTACAAAGAGAGTGGCTTCAAAAAGCAAGCATGAAAGTAAAAGTTGCTTTCTTCTATAGAGAGCCTTTGGTTTTATTTACATAAATGGTGATTTACAATGATCCTTATTAACCAATATTTATACTAATTTTTCTAGAAAGAACCCTCTATGTGGGTCTCTATTTACAAACTATATATAAAATATAGGTTCCATTGTTTGTTTCTTGACATATCTAAGCTTCTATATCAAAAAACCAAACACATTAATAAGTCAATAAATAAAAATCCAAAATTCCAAAATTCAACATATTCCATAATTGATAACATGCCCCTGAATTGGAAAATTAACTGACCTGGGTTGATATAAGTAAAATAAACATGGATGGCTAACCACATGTCCCATCTTTGAACAACATAAGCATATTCCGTGTAAAAACAAGTGCATGGAAATGTTCATGGAGTAGTTAAATTAATGTGAATGTGAATGATATGCAATAATTAAGTGATCATAATGATGCATTAATAAGTTATTATGGATTGAAAGGAGATACTAATTAATCTAATAAAAGAATGTACATAACTAAGTATTCAAAAGGTATTTTTGTTCAGACTTACATAGTAAATTTTAGTTGCAAATGCATCACATGTGCGGATTTTATTACAACCATAAAGAAGTGCATGATTAAGAGAAACAAAAATGAAAGTTTGAAAATCAAAGGAAATTAGATTTGGTAAAAGGTCGTTGTTGATGTGGTTGTTGCAAACAAATCATTGTGATAATGGACTAAAACTCTTTCTCTTCATCATAAGCAAAAGAGGTAGATTCATTAAGGGTTGTAGGCAGAAGTGTATGAATCTTGGCTTGAATCCCCATCTCTGAACCTTCTTCACATTTCGTCTATAGGGTATCCTCAAGTACATCTTCAAGCATCCGAACCAATAGTAAACTTTGCCAAAACTGGTCCATGTAGGTAGTGACAATATCAACCTCCTTCCATGTAAAGGTGGTGCATGCACTTTGAACATGTAAATGGAAATGAGGGGCAAGGAAATAATCCTTAACTTTTCCTTGAAAAAGCCTTCCATGTTCTCGAACGATCTGCACTATGACCTAAGACATTCCACCAAATTTGAGCCTTCCCTACTAATTAGTTAGTGGCAAGATTAACTTTATAAATTTGACTAGGATTCATCGAAATAAAAAAATTATCAAATTGTGATAACCATGATAGAACAAGTAGGACATATTTTCAGCTATCAAACTGTAAAAAATGGGTTTTTGACACTATCTTAGAATGCATGCCATCAGCTTGAGTGGTCACAATGGCCTTCACCACCCTTGCAAGGTTATCCTCTTCAGAATGCATCTTTTGAAGTGTTTCATCCATTGTTGGATCTTGTTTTGGATGCCTCAAAGTTTGTGCCGCAAAAGCTCCTACTATTGACTCGAGAAAATTTTGAGATTACTTGAATTCAAATGGAAAAGGGAAGGGTGGTTCTTGGGAATTCAAAATGTAAGAAAGATGCAAACTATGTTAAATATAAGTAAAAAGGAGTAGAGTGACAATACAACAGAATAGTGTAGTGGTTAAAAACTTGACTTGTGAAAGTGAAGTTGTGGGATCAAATCTTCCCTCCTTAGTAGATAATAGACTCCTTATTTCCACTCCTTAGTTAAAAGGTGTTGGGGCATAGCCAATGATTGACAATGATTGCCAAGGGAGCCATGGGTGACAACGAAAACAATGAGGGTGGCTTTGAAAAACAAGCTTGAAAGTAAAAATTTGCTTTCTCTTATGGAGAGCCTTTGTTTTTTTCTTTTTACATAAATCGCACTCTACAATGATCCTTATCCTAATCACTATTTTTAGTACCTTTTCTAGAAAGAACACCCTACATGGGTCTTTATTTACAAACTATATAAAATATCAATCCTATTATTTGTGTCCAGATACATCCGAAATATCCATGCCAATTCATGCCCTCACAAACATTTAGCTTTTATATCAAAACGCCAAAATAATTAATAAAGCAATAAATTAAACTATAAAATTCCAAAATTCAACATATTCCATAATTGATAACATGCCCATCAGTTGGAAAATATACTAACCTTAGTCAGAAAATCAACTTACCTCAATTGATATAAAAAAATTATACATGGATGGTCAATCACATGTCCCATCAATGAACAACATAAGCATGTTCCATGTAAAAACACATGCATGAAAATCACATAAAGACCACCTATTTGTCAAGGTCTCTATAAGTGACAATGTTTCACAAGTTAGTGGCCAAGGTCTAGGCATAAGGATCCAAGGATATTTCAATTACTTATGTTGCACACATATGAACTCTTTGGGCCTCAAAGGGATTCCTAGAGTATGCCCAAGGCGAGGACTACTATTCTTGGTGAAAATGCTAGAAAGAAAGTTGAGAGATTAGTGTTGCAATTTGAGGTCTGCAAAAGCACATGGACAACACAAGGAAAGAGAAGAATCTTGGAGCACAACACAAAACAAAATGAATTACCAAGTGAATATACAAAGATAAGTGACCCTTTAGGGTTATAGATGTATATACAAGCAGAGAGAAAAAAACCTCCAGAAGAGGAAAAAAGTGCCCTGACGGTCCTAAAAGTGCTCACACACATCATTACTTAAATATATCAAAGAATCCCTCCTAGAAGTGATGCGGTGAACAAGGAGTTGACATGCATGTATAAGGAAGTGCCAAACTATGTGGAAAGAGATCAATCCACAAAAAGAAGTAAACCCAAACCTTTGCAAAAGGCTTCAATCTTGTCCTGAGGTAGAGACTTTTTGAAAAGGTATGCAATTTTATCTTGTGTGGGAAAATATGCCAAACTAATCTCTCCCGTACATGATGAAAATGCATCTCAATGTGCTTTGTGCGAACATGAAACACAAGGTTCCTTGCAACTACAAATATTTTTTGACTATCAGTGGAGATGGTGGTGGCAGAAGGCTGACCAACTCCCAAATCAACCACAAGGTATTTGAGCCACTCACACTCAAACCTCGCTGTAAAAGATACCCTATACTCAGACTCACAAGTACAAGTGGCTATAGTAGGTTGCTTCTTGCTCAACCAAGATATGTATGAGTTACTAAGCATGAAGCAAAGACCTCTAATGGACATAGGAGTGATTGCAACTGGCCAAGTCAAAGTCAGAAAAAGCATGTAAATCTAGCGGTAGAGATCTCCCATTGGGATAAAATAATCCAAGTAGCAGGGTACCACTCAAGTAGCGAAAGATGTGCTTAACCACTTGCCAATGCTTGTCACCTATGCAATGCAAAAACATGCTCATTTGAGAGACAACAAATTGAATATAACATGCCAAGTTATGCATAAGAAAATCAAGCGTCCAACAACCTACTGATAGATAACAACATCAAATGCATCTCCAACATCATGAAGAATAAGCCATAAACCTCTTTCCATAGGAGTGGCCATAGATTTGCAATATTCAAGGGTACAATTCTACAATAATGTGTCAATATATTTTGTTTGACATAGAGCTATTCCACCATCAACTTGCATAAATTGAATGGCCAAAAAATGATACAGATTCCCCAACTCTGACATCTCAAAAGAGGCATGAAAATCAGCCTTAAAATTAGCAATATGGTTCTGATTAGGGATGTGAGCAGCATGTCATCAACATAGAAAACAATGATCAGAAGCACATAATTTGCATGCCTAACATATAAGGTGCTCTTAGTTGGACTATTCTCAAAACCATGTGCAATCAATTAGGCATGTATCTTTTCATACCAAGCATGCGGTGCTTGCTTCAAACCATATAATACCTTTTTTAGCATGCACACTTTGTTTTCATGCCCTTTCTGCACAAAACCACGGGGCTGAAGTACATACAATTTTTCATGTAAGTCAGCATTTAGAAATGCAGTTTTAATGTCCAACTGATGTACATTCCAACCATGATGAGTTGGAAGTGCACAAATGCTATGAATACTGGTCATTTGACATTGTGGGAGAAAAGGTCTTATCAAAATTAGTGCCTCTCTCTTAAGCATAACCTTTTTCAACAAGCCTAGCCTTATAGATCTCAATTGCCATCATGCTTAGATTTCAGCTTATATAGTCATTTAGTGCCAATGAAATTTTTGCCTAGAGAAAAATGACATAAAGACCATGCACCATTCTTCGTAATAACATCATATTCTGATTGCATAGTAGCCATACAATTTTCTCAATTATGTGCTTCTTCGAAAGAAATAGGATCGTTCTCATAAAAAACACTAGAGGCATCCATTGCTTAGCAATCTAATGCAAAACAAGCACAATGAGAGTCTCAATGAATACGATATCAAAGAGGTGCATTTAATCTGATATCCCACAAAGTTTGCATCAGCCATTTAGGCAAAGTTTTTGCCCCCTATATATCAGCCCTCTCATTAACAAGTGCATCTTGTAGATCTCCATCAGAAATGGAATGCTCTGCATCATCATCTGAAACCTATAAGGCTGAGAAATTGCCTCGTTTGGACTAGCACTTGACTCTCCACCTATAAAAAGAGGTAACAAAGTGTGACGAGCTGCTAGTTTTGAACCCTTGATCTTGAAGATATGTAACCAGCCTGTAATTCCAAGCTCTAGGAGCTTGTTTTAATCCATACAATGCTTTCTTAAGTCTGCAAACATAAGATGGATGATTAAGGTTTTCAGAACGTGGTGGTTGTGACATGTATACCTCTTCACTTATCCAACCATTTAAGAAAGCATTTTTCACATCAAGTTGGAGGAGTCTCCAATTCCTTGCAATAGCTACACTTATCAATGTCCTGATTGTAGTCATCTTTGCAACCGGTGAGAATGTTTCCTCATAGTCTATACCATGAGTTTGTGAGCATCCTTTGGCAACTAATCTTGCCTTGTACTTGCAAACTGATCCATCTGAGTTTCTTTTAACTTTATATACCCATCTACAACCAATTACCTTCTGATTCGGTGACATTGGAACCAAATCCCAAGTGTCCATTTCCTTCAATGCATCTATCTCTTCGTTCATGGCCTTTTCCCAATTAGGGTTTCCCTTTGCCTCTTCATAGGTTGAGGGTTCCTCTGAAATAGAGTCTTTTGCCAAGTATATTGAATGCTTCGTAACGAATGTGGAATCATATCCATAACTTTCTGGTTGTTTCTTCTCTCTTGCTGATCTTCTAGGTGCTTGTTTGGAGCATTCTCCAACCTCTTGCATCTTTGCTTTGCCTCTTGACTTCCATAGCTTGCAATCCCTTTCTCTTTCATCTTGGTCATCATCTGTATCACTTCTTGGATCCTAGACCTGTGTATCATGTTTGCTTCCTAATTGATGAGAGTCAGAATCAAGATCATATGGTAGTGTTACCTTTTGTTTGTCTTCATCATACCAAAACCTGAATATGCTATAGGAATGAATGCGACATTCACCGGTGGTACTTCCTATTTTTCAGGAATACATAGGATTGACCCTGAGACAGACAAACTCAGATTTCTCCTAATCTACTGCACCAAATGCTATGAAAATTTATAAACATAAACTGTATACTTATACCTTTCCAATGAGTCATCTTGCACTCAATTTGGAGCTTTGGAGAGAGAGCAGCAGCCTTTGAAAGATTATTGTTGGCGAAGAAGATGATGCAGAAAATTGAAGGAGCAAGACAATGATGGTCACAAGTGTATGTATATTGCTTCCATGTAATGTACAAGTGATTTCAAGTCCTTATATAGCCTCTAGGAGTGTTGCACGACTTTTACAAGTTGAATTTGAATTCAAATGAAGGTGGGAATGGTTGTTGAAGGGAATAAATTCACTTTCTTACAATCTAGGAAAAGTGAAGATCTACTTTGATCTACTTCTAGGTGACTTGATTGCTTGATTGAATGCAAGTTCAACCACCACAAATTCATGGGATTTGGGCTCTATCTTTCTACCTTTACATGTGTAAAGCTCAAGGCTTTTACAACAGTAAATGAACCATCAAAAATCTCTCAAAAATATACAATAAATGAGCATATGAAAAAGAACTCTCCAATGGATATTCTTTCGACGCGATAGCCTTTGATGTAGATCAAATCCACCTCAAGCATAGTGTAAGCTTGATGTTCCAACAACTCCAAAGTACATAGTGTATTCCTTTGCACTTATCACATGCTTATAAGGTCTATTTGAGTCTCCATAAGCTCAAGGACTGGTCTTGTGCTGGTTGGCTAGACCAAAATTCGTCGCTTTGAAATGCATTTTTCTACCTTCTACAAGCTTCTGCAAGTTCTTTCATTTCATCATCAACCGAAGAGTAGAAGCAAAACTCTGATATGAATCAAGAAGACCATTCAGAATGGTCTACACAAGTGAGCTATCTAGTATAACCTCATTAGTAGAAATCAATTGTTCCTTCAAGTCTTTGATCTTTGTTAGAAAACTATGCATAGAATCACCCTCATTCATGTGCTCACTCTCCAACTGTTTTTGGAGGTAAGCAACATGAGCCTCATTCCTAGCTTGGTACAATGTGATAAGTATATCCCAAGCATCCTTAGCTATTCTGAAAGAGCGAATGTGCGGAATAATGGCTCGTTTGACAGACAAAGCTATCAATGCATGTGCCTAGGCATCTCTGCCATCCCAATGAATTTGCTCTATAGTAGGTGCAATCGAAACCGCAATACGAATAGGAATATGCAAAATATCATCATCTTTGACACCTTCTACATCCGCTTCAGTAACTATAGTTGTAATAGTTGCAAGTGTGATAGGACATTTTTCAACACCCTACACAATGTTCCATAGTCCTTTTGCAACCAATACATGTCACATCATATAAGCCCACAATGGGTAGTTTGTACCATCCAACTTATCCTCAACAACCAACATACAAAATACATCACTACTTTCAGCCATGGCTTGTGACTAAAATAACTTGATGGAGAAAATTGACTGTCTGTCAAAACGTTGAACAGAACTGCCCAGATGAATTCTGCTAAACTTGTAGCAGACTTCAAGATTCTTATACTGGCGAACCAAAACTGGTATTAGTGCGTTTGAAGTCTGAAACGAGCTCAGATCAGGATTTCGGAACCACAAAGTGAAGATGTTTTGATCTCAGAAACACGCTGAGTATGCTCACCAAAATTCGTGTGATTCTGAGACTAGAACTGGAGAGGTGTCAACGATGCCCTAGATGAAGCGGCAACCTACTCTGATACCAATTGTTGGAGTAAGATGTCTACGGAAGCACGTGAACACCACAAGGAAGAAGAAGAAGAAGAAGGTTGGAGCACAACACACAATACTGAATGTATTACCACTACAATGTACAAAGATAAGTAGCCCATTAGGGCAATAGGCGTATATACAAGCTGGAGGAGAAAAAACTTCTAAAGAGGGAAAAAGTGCCCCGATAGTCCTAGAGTGTTCACGCACATCACTACCCAAATATATCAACAAATATCACAAGCAAAAACAAGAAGATTGGATCACAACACACAATATTGAATGTATTACCAATTGAACATACAATGATAAGTGACTCCTTAGGGTTATAGGCATATATACAAGCCCAAGGAATAAACCTCTTAAAGAGGGAAAACGTTGCCCCAACAGTCCTAGTGTGTTCACACACATCACTACCAAAATATATCACAAATCCCCCCTAGGAGTGATGTGGTGAACAAGGAGCTCGCACTCATGTACAAGGAAATGCCAAGTTATGTGGAATCAATCCCTAAAAGGAAGTAAGCCCAAAGCTTTGCACAAAGCTTCAAACTTCTCCCTAGGCAGATCCTTTGTGAAAAGGTCTGTAATGTTCTCTTGTGTGTGCAAATATTCCAAACTGATCTCTCCAACAGAACCACTCCCTAATATAATGATAGTGCACCTCAATGTGCTTAGTGCAAGCATGGAACATAGGGTTCCTCGCAATTGCCAACATGCTTTGATTGTCAACAAAGATGGTCGTGACAGAAGATTGACAAACACCCAAATCAGCCATAAGGCATTTGGGCCACACACACTCAATAATCACTATGAAAGCTACCCTATACTCAGCCTCACAAATAGAAGTGGCCACAATAGGTTGCTTCTTGCTCAACCAATTTATATGCATGAGCTACCAAGCATGAAGCAAAAACCAGTGGTGGACACATGAGTGTCATATCAACTAGCCCGCTCAAAGTTAGAAAAAGCATGTAAATCTAGTTGTAGTGATCCCCTCTTGGGATAAAACAATCCAAGTATTTGGGTACCACTCAAGTAGCAAAAGATGTGCTTAACTACCTCCCAATGCTTGACCCTTGGGTAATGCATAAACCTGCTCATTTGTGAGATAGCAAACTGAATACGAGGCCAGGTTATGCATAAGTAAATCAAGAATGCAACAAACTACTCGTAGAAAACAACATCGAATGCATCTCGAGCATCTTGAAGACTCAACCTTAAACTTCTTTCCATAGGAGTGGCAATAGGTTTGTAGTCTTCAAGGCCAAAATGCTTCAACAATGTATCACTATATTTGTTTTTGACATAAAGCTATCCCACCATCAACTTGCATAATCTAAATGCCCAAATAATGATGCAAATGCCTCGAATCTGACATCTCAAATGTGGCGTGCAAATCAGCCTTAAAATAAAAAACATTCTTCTTATTAGGACTAGTGAGCAACATATCATCAACATAGATAGCAAGGATTAGAAGCACATCATTTGCATGCTTAACATATAAGGTGCTATTGGTTGGATTGTTCTCAAAACCATGTGCAATCAAGTAGGCATGCATCTTTTCATACCAAGCACGTGGTGCTTGTTTCAAACCATATAATGCCTTTTTCACCCTGCACCCTTTGTTTTCATGCCCTTTCTGCACAAAACCATGGGGCCAAAAAACATACACCTCTTCATGTAAGTCACCACTTAGAAATGCAATTCTAATGTCAAATTGATGTACATTCCAACCATGATGAGATGCAAGAGCACATATGTTACGAATAGTAATCATTTTGCATGTGGGAGCAAAGGTCTTATCAAAATCAAGTGAGCATAAACTTTTGCAACAAGCCTAGACTTATGCCTATCAACTATTCCATTAGGTTTAAGCTTCAGCTTGTGTACCCACTTAGTGCCAATGGACTTCTTTCCAAGAGGATAATCACATAAAGACCAAGTACCATTCTTCATAATAGCATCATATTTTAATTTCATAGCAGCTATCCAATTTTCTGAATTTTGTGCTTCATCAAACAAAACAGGCTCATTTTCATCACAAAGACTAGAGGCAGTTATAGCATAACAATCTGATGCAAAAGAAGCACTATGAGAGCCTGAATGAGTATGATATGATAGGGGTGCATCTAATTTGCTATCTTGCAAATTTTGCACCACGTATTTTGGCATAGTTTTTGCCTCCTCTATATTGATTGTCTCATCAACAAGTGCATCATGTAAATCTACATAAAAAAATGGAATGATCTCCATCATCACATGAAGCCTCTAAAGGTTGAGAAACTGCCTCATTTGGACTAACACTTGATTGTCCACCTATAAAAAGAGGAAGCAAAGTGTCATACACATCTCTAGAGCTAACACAAGTCTCCTTGGTACATGAAAGTAATGGTTGAATTGCATCTTCCACAAAAACAACATCAGGACTATTGAAAATGTGTTTAGTATATGGATGATAGAGATGAGAGCCTTTGCTTTCAAAACTATACCAAAAAGAAATACGTTTCATTGCTTTATCATGCAATTTTGTGTGTTGTTGTTCAGGCAGTAATGCATATGTCAGGTAACCAAAAACATACAGATGAGCAACGTATGGCTTATGACCATGCCAAGCCTCATATGGAGTGATAGACTACAATGATTGGGTGGAAAGACTATTAAGTATATATGCTGCACACATAATAGCCTCAAGCGAGAAGCTATGTGGTAAAGGCTGACTTTTGACCATACACCTCACCATCTCCATGAGTGACCCTCTCTTCTCGAAAAATCTAGGGCAATCGAGAATACATTCTACATATATCTTCTCAGAATCAATACAACATGCACTATGAATTGGATATGGACTCAATGTTCGAGGACAATGATTTGTTTTCAGTAGTAGGATTAGAGGAAAATTCAAATGAGATGTTGACCTCTGGAAGGTTGGACCACACTAATAACAAAATACAGGGAGTGATGACACATCCAAACAAAGTGTCCACTTCCAAAAGGTTCTTCACACTAACATGACTACTTTTTATGGTCTCTTCTTGTCATGGCATGCAAGATGGGTTCCATAGCCTTTCACGAAAAGTTTTAAAGGAGTTGCAAGACATTCATTATATACTTTCTTACATGGGTTTAGTGGTTATAACTAGATATCCACACACCCAAAATACCAAGATAAGACTAGTTTTGTCACACCATGTGGCTTTTTTTTTCAATGTTCTCATGTAAATATGAACGGGATATCGGCAAAGAAATACAACAAAACATCAAGGACTTGCAACAAAATGTTTGTAAGTGTTTGGAGTTGTGGAAAGTTGAGAAAAAGCTTGCGTTAGATCACTAATAATAGTTATAATACACAAATACCACAAATGGGGGGATGAGACGCAAATCTTATGCCTTCATAGATAGCTTCCATTGCAGCTCTATGTCACTAATATGTTCCTTCTCGGAGGCTAGGCAAAGTTGGTTAATAACTTCTTTTTCATTATTATAATTAATGTTCTTGATAATGCAGAAGAATATGTAATTGTAAAAAACCTTCGCCATTCAGACACCATAGGATGTTTGTCTTGGAAAATGAATAGATTTAAAATAAGTGGGTCGCTCATGAAGGCAACGAAAAAACATCTCAACAACTCTCTTTCAACCCTTTGCCTCTCATCGAATCCTAGATATCCTACCACTTTTGGCCTTTCATAGCATTTCGGCCATTATATCCCTGCTTTCTAGGATACAAGGGATCCCAAGTGTACTAAGACCATTCATTTTACAATTTCTCTTTTATTAATTCAAGCATTGGAGAGTATGCTACGGCTGAACTTCCTTTTAAAAATGAAAAAAAATCACACAAAATTCAGCTATCCACTCAAAGAATCAATGCCTACAACATAGGGTGATTGATTACAAGAAATAATTAATCACACAATGATAACACTTGGTAGCACATCTTTCCATATCTTCCATAGCGCTTCCCCCTTATGGCACATCTTTCTTTCCATATCTTCCATAGCGCTTCCCCCCTTATGGCATTCCAAAAGGCAAAAGAGACTTAGAATTGACCTTGCAGCATTCCACCAAGGTAGAACAATAGACAATTGCTTCACCAAGTAATCGGATTGTTTCCAATTGACTTGACTCTACATATTAATAAATAGTTGGAGTTATTCCAACTTTTTTTCTGAGTAAATGAACACAATAAAAATTGATCAAGAACAATCATAATCTCATCTTTGATTCATGTTGAAGTGAGTATCAAATTACATGTCCCTTACAAATTCAACAACAAATATTAATATGGTTCAATCATGTACACTACATGATTATCTGTTGCATATTATCTTTTAGGCACACACACACACATGGTCTATACACTTTTAACGTGAACAAAATTGTTGGAGTTAGACGTCTGTAGAAGCACACAAACAACACAAGGAAGAAGAAGACGCTTGGAGCACAACACACAATAGTGAATGTATTACCACTAGAATGTACAAAGATAAGTAACCCATTAGGGCAATAGGCATTGTGGCTAAATGATGTTCTGCTATTCTCAACCCTTTTGCCAAGTCGGTGAGTAGGGCATCCTAGTCTACTGGCCCAGGTACCTCTGGATGTGCCATATGTAGCTTGTCTGAATGGAGAACCTGTTCTACCGCAAATAACTATAATAGATGAGATGGTTTGGGTATGAATATCTCTGAATGATATTCCTAGAACCCCGTGATAAACATTTCCTCAAACGTTTGCTTGAAGCAGGCTGGTAGATACTTGGTACGAGCATGCCACGCATAGACGACATTGATGGATGGTGTGGTGCTCATATCATAAACAAGATCCTGGTTGCCTTCATTGAATCCGAGAGCCGACAGATGAGGTTCTTTGACATTCCGAAAGGTTCTGAATGTAACCAGCATTAGTTCAAATATTTTGAGGCACATCTGTGCCATGATGTCTGGTACATTTTTGAATCTCATCGCCCAATGCGGAATGGTTGAAATCATATAAGCAACCGTGGGTTGGCCACGAGGTGGTTCCAAGTACACATAGTTTAGCCATTTGCTACATTCTTTAACTGTCAAAACTCTTTTAGTGTACTCGGGCCATGACCTTCATCGAAAGACAGGGTAGTAGCATGGGTTATACTTGATGTATAAAGGCATGTTATTCCAATTACGTACCATCTCGGGGTAGGTTTCAAGTAGGCGTATCCTCCAAGTAGGTTGAAATATCTTCCCATGCGTGGCACTTGCAGGGATGTCCTCGGGTGCAAATTGGGTGGTTGAGGTTGGTTCTTTTGTTGTGTGCTGCTTGATCTCAACATTATAATCTGCCATTAATACGGAGAATGGGACATACAAATCATCGGACGTGCCAATCCACCTATGATGGGAGAGGTTTTTGAAGTAATCCGATTTGATGACAACTTCTTCCAATCGGGACATAGACTGTATCTGTACTGCAACTCTCTCGTCATGGGTTGGACCAACTTTTTCTAACTTTTGCATCCATTCAGGAGCTTCCATCTCAATTGTGCCCATTCCGTCCTCTGTGCGCTTACCCCCCGGTGCAAGCATGGGTACATATGGGTCTTCAAAAATATCCTCAACTTGAATTGGAACTAAGTCCTCAAGCTCCGGTTCCACGAGGGGAGAGGGTTGACACTCATATTGGAGGACTCTATTTTGCAGTTGTTCTAGTTGTGCTCTAAGTTCTGCGACCTCTTCAGATGTGTCTGCTGTGGGTGTGACTTCTTTTGGTGACTCTTGTTGAGCTTTGAGTTGCTTTAGTAGGTCATCCTGCTCCTTTTCTAAGGCAGTGTGTGCTTCTAGGAGATTGGCATGTGTTTCCAATACGATTCACATATGTTCCGATGGGATGACCTTGAAGTGCTCTGGGTCGATTTCCTGCGGGGATCCCTCCATTGCTGCTTCTAGGTTTTCTTCATTTTGTTTCTGCAGTCTTTTATTCTCTTCGAGTGCTGCGGACATGTGTTTTCATAGTAAGGCGAGGTTACGTCAAAGCTTGAGATTATCAGTTATCTGGGCATGTAACATGTCATCGAGTTGTTGTTTTTATTATGTATCTGGCTGGGGTGGATTGGCTACTAGCTGATCATGTTGTGCCTGCAAGTTATTAAATTGTTGTTGTAATAGCCTCTTCTCCTTCTCTAAATTAATGAATCTTTCTTGTAGCATTTCATGGTTTCTAAACAGGCTCGTATGCTGAGCATCTAGGTGCTGGTAATGCTGTTGTAATTGAAACATACACTGGTACAAAGTATTAAATACATTATTAACAAGAGTGGATGCTGGGAAGGTGTTGAATGCAGGAGGGTAGGGAAAAGGGAATGGGAGTGTGTATGATGTGCTTGAGAAGGGTGAAGTGGGTGGTGGGGGAATGGGAGATTATGGGAATATGGGGGGAGGGAGAGGTACGGAAGTGGGTGATATGTCCATGAATTCATGTGTGAATGCGGTCGTGGGAGTGATTGTGAACATGGGAATTGTCTATGTGGTGATGGTTGTGAAGGTGTAAAGTGGCGTGTGCAGTTGTGAAAATGAACCACCAGGAAGTGTTATGGGGGGAATCAGGTTTTCAATGGCGACATTTGGAATTACAATGTCCGTGGTGGCATTTACAATAGGGGTGGTGATAGGTTGTGCGGATTGTGAGAGTTGACTCACAGTCTATGCTTCGGTATGGGAAGTGGACTCTGAGGCTGTGACAGTGGTGGTGACAGTGGTGGTGACAGTGGTGGTAGGAGGTGAAGGTGGTGGAGTTGGAGGGGAGGGTGGTAATGGGGGTGCACTTGAGGTATGGGCTTCCTCAGTGTGATGAATGGTATGAGCTGTGCCTGTGGTTGTGGATGTGGTGCCCTGTGGTTCTAACACCAAGACATTCATCTATTTTCCTAGTTTAGAGGGCTGTCTGCCATGTCTTCGCTCTAATCTTTGCGAGTGTGCGAGAGCGGTGTGCACTGTCTCGGGTACCCTCAATGCATCAGCAATCATGTCAAGCGTTGCCGTGTGTTGACAGTGGTCAGGGCGGTCAAGGACTTACAAGACAAGGGAGCCAATGAGAAGGGCCAAGCAGGCAAAGCAGTCAAAGAAGATCTGGCAAATAGCCCATCATTTTTCCTAAATTAATATTTCCCAAATAGTGATTTTAGTCACTCCACACCATTGTAAATACCATTGCATCTTTTTGTAACTCCATTTTGTGCAAACTAAGGAGTCCTTGAGCTTGAGGAGCATTAGAAGTACCTACCTATCAATTTTCATAATTTTCTCAGCTCGTTTGAGCCTCCAAATTAGCCTAGGAACTTGATTTTTAACTAGGCTAGACACTAGGTCTGGACAGGGCCAAAGCTAGTAAAAAACTATAAAAAGAGCTAGAGAGCTCATTTTTGAGGGTAGCTTGTTGTAGAATTGAACTTGTAAGAGCACTTTTGAGTAATCTAAAGAACTCCATTGTCTCTCTCTTTGTTCTTGCTTTGTGTGCGTTGTTTTTGCATGTTTTTTGAGTGATCTTGCAGGTTGTAGCTGTATCATCGTCTCTAGTAGGCTGTGTAGGTACGGAAAAGCTCGGCCCTGTCTTTGTATCGCAGACCTCTGTCGATCGGGATCGACAGAAAAATTAAGCTTTCGGTAAAACAAAGTACACCACAATGACACACAAGATGAGCACATTTTAAATCACTAATTAGAGTAAAAAAAATTCCGTGTTTCTCTATCAATCACGATTGACACTGTCGATCATGATCAACACCCACGGCCGATAGACCTTGTCAATCACGATTGATACCATTGATCGTGATTGACAGCCATGATCGACTGAAATTTCACGATTGACTCAAGGACTCGCGTTGCCACGTGTCCATCGCGACGGACACATCCCCGATCGACTAAAATTACTGCGAAAATTGGGGAAAAAGTGTCGATCGTGATTGACAGGACTCACGACTGACTCTGTTGATCGCGATTGACACCGTCAATCGCGACTGACGTGTCGATCGTGACTGACAGGCCCAACGGACATCTCTGTCAATCACGATCGACAGACCTGTCGATTGCGATTGACAGGCATTTTTGGCCAAATTCCTAGGGTTTTTTATTCCAAGTTTTTGGGGTAAATTTTAGGCATACTTATCAAGAAATTAATGATTTGTGAGGTCCCTACACTAGTAAATTGAGAAAAATCCTGTTTATCTAATAGCCTGTTTGAGCCCTGTTTTAACCCTAGAACCCTGAACTGTCATAACTTCCTCATACAAAATCCGTTCAGGGTGATCTTAGGATTATTAGATATAGTATTTTTAAGTGGACCACACCCAGGGGGAACAAAACTCAGGGATCTCTAGAATTGTTTTCCATAAAGACATAGTGCAAATTGATATTTGAATTACATGAATGAAAGTGATTTGCTATGTCATTTGAATTTCAGTCTTGAGCTAACTTTGGGACTTTTACAGGTCCATTGAGAGCACTAGAGGGCATCCAACGCAAGGACATTCTGCAACCTTGAGAACAGGGGTTCTTGAGCGCTAAAGAGCCAAGGATCAGCAAGTGAGGTAGGAATACTCTCAACTCCCTCTGTCAATTCCTAGCCTAGGCTAAGTGCGAGTAGTGCTAGAAGTAATTTAGGGCAACGATAGGCATCTATCAACTTGAAGACTATTAAATACTCAAGTTCAAGCATAAAGATAGTCTCTTGGCAATCGATGAATTAAAAGAAAAGAACTTAACATGGTACAAACAACTGGAAGTGCAGAAATTAACTCAACTATTCCGGACGACGTGATACAGACAAGAGCTTAAAACACGATAATCAACTAAAAAAGAGCTAAGTGACTGATACAAATTGATCGGCAACGAGGTTGTACTTGGGAAAATTTGGATTATTTGGTTAGGCATATGAACCTTAGGTCTGGACCTAGGGAGAGATAGAGAGAGTCTGAGGTCCTCAGAGGCTAGTGTCAATCATACTGCTAGGTCTTGGGCCCAGCAGTTGAGCCATTATTCACACTACCCTAGCTTTGAGACTGGTGAATCCAAGATGTCTCATGGTATGGAGAGACCCACACGAAGTTTAGGTGTGCCATATTTACATAGGGTAGAAGGCCCTTACAAGACGCAACTCGAATACCTTAGGACTAACCGATTAGGTGCTTGCATCTATGAGGACGGCCTAGGAAGATCTGTGGTCCAAATCAAAAACCCTGATCAACCCATTGGACTAGAGCACCCAACAATCAAGTTTGAGAATGGTGCTTACTTGGATCAAGAAGGAACCATATACGTAGTCACTAGTCACCTAGATAGGACAGACGAATGCGGGAATGTGATCCCAGAGATAGACATAGGTGACCTAGAGCAAGGAAACATAGGTGTAGAGCCCAAAACCCCTCGAGGCAAATCAGTTCTAACAAGAATCATCAACCCTGAGTGGGTTCTCCACGACAATAAGAGCATAGATTTGCTCTTGAACCAAGAGATCGATGAAGCCTTTTGGAGGTATAAGCCTGATCAACCAAATGAGGTAGGAACAATCACAATCTATGAGTTCAAAGATCCTGATAGCCTAGGCAAAGTGACCTATTTAGACAATACTTTGGAGAGGAGCTAGAACATCCCAAGCTCATGGAGCTCAAAGGGATAGAAGTAGAGATAGGCCAGAGGTAAGTTTTGCCAACCCCTTGGGTCGAGAAAGGATGAGAACAGAGATGGATAGAGAAGAAACTAGAGACCAAGAGCCCTGAGGAACCTAAGAAATACTGATGATTTTCCTTTTCCAAGGCCTAGGGAACACACCAGAACCTTGAGGCCAACCCAAGTGGTTAAGTCCATGAAGAGCTACTTCGATGGCACGGGAGACCCCTATGATCATGTGGCCGAGTTTAGGCAAGTCTTGAGAGCTGAACAAGTTGAGGATCTATTCACGCAATACAATGCCTTTGGTCTAACCCTTAGAAACACAAATCTTACGTGGTTTCAACCACTAAATGAGAGACACTTCAGGAACATAGACCAACTTCTGGAGGCATTCATTACTGAATTTCTCTAAGAGTGGCATAAGGCATAATACTTCCTCACTGATTCATAGCTTCAAGCAGACACCTCAAGAGACCGTGAGACTTGCAGGAAGAAGGTTTAGGCAATACTTAGAGAGATGCCCTATTCCTAAGTTACCCACACCAGCCAAACAAGTGGCTTTATTCCTAGATGGATTGCTAAGTACCAAATTGAGATCATATGTGTACTTTAGGGGCCCGAGGACCATAGAAGAGTGTGTACGCATGTGGATAGACATCAAGGATAACCTAGGGAAGGAATTGGAGCTTTCAAAAATCTACAAAGATTCAGATAATTCTACTAGCCTCTCTTCCACGCAATCCATATCTATTGGGGAACTCGCCGAGAAAGTATCTCAAAAATTAGGAGTATCGAGCAAACAAATAGCAAGGTTTGCCCCAGTAAAAAGATGCTATACTTGCGGAGGTGACCATATGGTGAACGTATGTCCCATTATGGCCCAACCCCAAGTGAATCCTAGTAGCTAGTATTGCACCATAGAACGGAGGTACACTAATCACATTGCACAAGATTATGCATACAATAAGCAAGCGGTTAGGCAAACCTACCCTCAGCCGTATCCACAATAGGGAAGATACCAGAACCAATAGCCACCACAACAATATGGCAGACCACAACAACCCTATCAACAACCCTACCAAAATCAGCAAAGGCCTCAGCCTGTGTTAGGCCAACAACCTCCAGCTCCATCCAATGTGATTCCCATAAAATATGTAGCTACAAAAGAAAATCTGAATAGAGCTATAGTCCCAATGACTACATTACTTTCGGAAAGTGACCCTAGTGACCATAGCTTTGATTCTACACATATTGATAGCCCCCGAGCTTACTACATGCAGTCTCCTGAGCATGGTGAGTCCTACTATAGTGAAGAATCGAGTGAACCTAGTTGGGAGCCAGATTACGCAAATGTCATGTATGCAAACCCCAACTCTAGACCTCAACCTAGGAAAATAAGACCCCCATTTCCTAGAGGACCATGCTATCGATGTCAAGGAGATCACCTAATTTGTGATTTCCCAATGCCTGCCCCTACACAACCCCAATCAGTGACAATTCAAGGATTTTGTCAAGATTGCGGGAAGGAGCATCTCTTACGAGATTGCCCAAAGAACCCCAACAATATGCCAAAAATCACCCTTATCAACGTTATTGGGTTAGTTGTAGACTCTTCAGGGAGTATAACCTCTAGTACGCCAGTGCAAGTGATCACTAGAGCTCAGGCTTTGCAGCAGAACCAGGGTTTAGGCCAAGAAAAGAGTGCCGAAGTTAGTGAAACTGAGAGCATAACCAAGAAACAGATGAGAGCCTGGAAAGATAGCCGCAAGAGAATGAAAAGACAATGGGCAAAGAAGATGAGTGAACTCGAGGAAAGTTTTAGAGAAACGAGAGCCAAGATAATTGAACTCACCTCTCAACTTCACTCTCACACTACCCCACCACCACCATTCCCATCTCCATCCAATACACCACCTTTCAACCTGCCTCATGCGACCCCACCACCCCCTAGAGTAGGATCAATACTAGTATATCCCACTCCTGAGGACCTAAATATGATGCTCAAGGCATATCAGGCCAGAATCCAAGAAGGGCCAAATGCAACGAATCATGAGAAGTGTTACCCTAGAGCTGAACTAGAGCTGGAATGAACTAAAATCTGTGCTAAGATGGTGGAATTGGCCCAAACCATGTTTGAAGCCAATCACCTCTTTAACTTCTCTATTTCAGCAAAGATGCATTTGCACTTTGATGGACTGCTAGAAAGATTGGAGAGGCTAATTGCACAATCTGAAAAGGACCCGGCCTCTCAAAATAAGAGCAAGCCAAGTGAGCGAATAAGCATTGCCCCCCCCCCCCCCCCCCCCCCAGGAAGCTTATGTGCCTAACTCCAGAGAGCCAGACACATCTTCTTCTATGAATAGGTATTCACCAGAATTCCTGCAAGAGATTCAAGAAGAGAAATGGGCTAAAGAAAGTGAAGTCCCTCCTCCCATTGAGCTTGTGGATGACGTGCATGATCAATTCCCACAAGATATTCCTTTCATTTATGGAGAACAGGAGAGCACCCAATCCCAAGAGAGGTCAGAATTTGAGTCTAACTCCTTACAGGAATTGCCCCATTTCAGAGGCCCATGGGAAGCTAACGCTACGTGTATGAGAGCACCCACGGTCATGGTAAGAAACGAAGACTCCGTCATACCTAGGAATACAGAGGTAGTGAAAAACACTAAAGTGCAGTGCAATCTCACCTTGGAAGAGCTACTCAAAGTTAGGCCAGAACTATGGAAGCATGTTGCCAATCAAGTGCCTGAAGTAGCAAAACCTCGTTCCTAGGTAGGCTCTCATGGAACGGTGCTAGAAATACCTTTGGACAAATAGGAGACATGAGTGAAGGTGAAGAAGGAAACACCTATCTTCCCATTACCCATCAGGGGTACACAACCAAGGCAATTCTAGACTCAAGTGCAGGAGTTGCAATTGCTACCACTTCCATATGGAAGCGTTGGGGCAAGCCAACACTCAGACCCACGAGGATGAAATTGCAAATGGCTTACGATCACATAGAAAGACCCTTAGGCTTGCTAGAAGGAATAACTCTCACTACATGCGGTGTTGAGTTTGAGCATACTCTCCCCATATGTGATTTTAGCAAGAACCATGCCTATGAGATGATCTTGGGAAGACCATTTATGCAATAGTTGCAAGTGGTATAGGATTGGGGAACCAATTCCTTGTATTTGCAACACTTAGGTGTTACGAACAAAGTGAATCTCAAAGATTACTCTCATAGAGATATCCCTCCTATCCAATGGAATCCCATCCATAGAGCCAAAGATGATATAGAGTTAGTGCATTCCATAGGATCAGGATCCTCATGGATTGTTGGGGGATTCTTGGACGAGAAGGAGTTTGAGGGTTTGTAGGAGAAAAGGAAAGAATAAAGAAAGAAATGAGCTGGGAAACTTCACAGAGGAAATAACCTTGGAAGCTTCTGTAGAAGCACACCTTGGAATCTTGAGTTTGATTACAGTAAAACAATTACAATGTTTGAGCACAATCCGAGTCAATACTTCTGTGCGCACTACAGAGGGTGCTTAATTACAAAATACCAATTATCCCGAAGTCTTCTTGCAGTCGGCCTCCTCTGCACCAGTCCTCTACTTGCTTCGAGCTTATCCTTGTGCACACCTTGCACCAAGCTTCCACCAAGATGAGGAATGAGTATCTTCTGTCGGCATGCACACTGCACAGAGACCTTGAGGTCCTTGGGGTCTAGCTTCGCACTCTCTGCCTTCTTCCTTAGCCACTCTTCTTGCACTCTTCACTTCCACCTCCTCGTGTCGTCGCACACCCGTGACTCTTACACTTCTCTCTCTCTCTCTTACTTCAAGTGTGTCACCAAGAATAGCCTTTGCCTTTCTTTGTTGAGTGCGCTGGTTCCGTGCACTCTAACTGTAATACAATCTTGGTACCCTTTCGATGTCCCAAGATTGCCTTTTGAAGTGGCAGCCAACGACTCACTACTTTGTCCTGTAGTGACTTTAGACTTAAAGCAAAATTTTGATTGGGCGGCCCTATTTCCACCTTTGCGTACACGGCCGCTTCCCATACCTTCACCTTTTCCTTTTAATTCTTTACTTTTGCACCTAAGACTTTAAATTCACCCTTTGAACCTTAAGGGAATTAGAAAAATACTTCTGCAATACTTCCTGAATTTAATACCTCTTGTCTGTGAACAATTAAAGACCTTTTATATGAACAATTGAAGGTGCACTACCTGTGCACTTTGACCCTGGAATTTTGATACTTTACTCTTGCCTATGCATAGCTGTGACCTTGACTTTGCTAGTTTCAACCGGTTAGGGCTCAACAGATGCCCACCACCTAAAGTGCTCTCCGTCCCGGAGAGAGATGGAGTTGAAGGTGGAATGAATGAGGGTTCCCATTATATAGCAAGGAGGATTAAGGGCTCACCTCACAGCAAGGGATGGTTTAGCATAAAAGAGTGTTCAAAAGAGAGGAGAAGCCAACTTTAATCTCATCCATCCAAGACATAAACAAAGAAAAGGCTAGCATTAAAAGCTTCTGTGTAGAACTAAGAGCCATCCAAAAAATTTGCGCCAAAATTGTGTATTTGAGCAACATATTTTTTAGCAATTATTAGCAATGATTAAAGGGACACAATAGAAAAACAAAATGACCTAAGAACTATGGAGTGGGATGTTAGAACTTTTTATGATAGGCTTTGAGTCTAGAAATATTTACTAGCGGTAGGGTGGCTCCATTGAGTGTTTCTAACTGCACAGCACCCCAATGCAACGTCTTCAGAACGCGAAAAGGGCCTTCCCAATGAGGGATCCATTTCCCTTTTGCATTCGTATGAGGGTTAGGTTTATGGAGAAGAACTAACATGCCTGCTTCAATGTTGTTGTTCCACAGATATCGATCATGTGCCTCCTTCCTCTTCATCTGAGTCTCTATCAATTGTTTGGTCGCTAGTAGACGAATCTCCTCCACTTTATGTAGTGCTCCTAGCCTCTGAGAGACATCACAATCCTTCTTTCCCTGCATGAATGCTATCTTAGGCGATCCATGTAAAAATTCAAAGGGCTCGATGGGTAATATGCCATAAACAAGTTGAAATGGGGAATATCCGGTGGCCTCTTTGTAGGCTAACCTGTATGCCCATAGTGTACCTTGGTAAGCAATGCCCCAGGAAGTGGGCTGCAACATGCACTCCTTTCTTAACATTGAAATTAAAACCTTATTTGTCGATTGAGCCTGTCCATTTGCTCTTGGATAGTAAGCACAAGAGGTCCTATGAAGAATTCTATACCTGTTGAAGATTTCTTGCAGGACTTTATTGACAAAATGGGTACCCTGATCAGTACAAATTTCAAGTGGACATCCAAACCTGCAAATGATGCTACTATAAATGAAATCAGCAATAGTCTGGGCAGTGCAATTGGGCGAAGCAATAGCTTCAGCCCACTTGGTGGCATAATCTGTAGCTATCAATAGATATTTTTCTCTTTTTGGAATAGCCGGAGGGTAGATGGGTCCAACGAAATCCAGCCCCCACTTCTCAAATGGTTGCCAGGAAGCGGAAATAATCAAGGGGTTATGCCTCTGCTTTGTTGGCTTAGGTCCACACCTCTGGCAAATGTCACATGCCTTTCCCCATTCATCTGCATCCTTAAACAGTGTAGGCCACCATAGACCAGCATCCAGTATCCTCTGACTCATAATATGCCCTGGAAGGTGCCCACCACCTGTTCCTTCATGTGCAGAGTGAAGGACTTCCCTCACTTCTTCTTCTTCCAAACACTTCCTAAACCTGTCATCTTTGCCCTGTCTATACAATTTATCTTTAATGAAGGTATATGGTCTACTCTTGATTAGCAGTCTCTTCTTTTGCACAGCACTAGCCTTTTCTGGATACAACCTAGTTTTAATGAAATTTTTAATATCAAAATACCAACCTTGAGCTTGTACAGCAAACAATTGAGCATCTTGAAAATCATCATTGATTCCACTAGTTTGATTCATCATATTGATTCTGGATAGGTGATCCGCCATAACATTTTCTTTACCTGGTTTATGGACTACGGAAAAATCAAACTCTTGGAATAACAATAACCATCTCCATATTCTACCAGTGGCGTGTGGTTTGTTGAGTAGGTATTTTAGTCGTTGGTGATCTGTTATAATAATAAATTTTACTCCTAGTAAGTAATGACGGAATTTTTGGACAGCAAAGACCATTGCTAGGGCTTCCCTTTCTGTAGTACTGTAATTCCTTTCAGCCTTGGTCAAGATTCTACTGGCATATTGAATTGGTCTGTCTACTTTAAATTCTTCACTAGGTTGAGTCAAAACTGCCCCTACTGCATAGGTACTGGCATCTACATGTATATGAAAGATTTTTGACCACTCAGGTGTGATCAAAATAGGAGCAGACACTAACCTTGACCGTAATGTTTGATATGCTTTTTCCTCCTCTTCTTCCCATTTAAAGGGCACTTCCTTACCTGTAAGTCTAGCCAGTGGTCTGGCTATCTCTGCATACATTTTTATAAATCTTCTATGGTATCCAGTATGCCCCAAGAAACTCTGAATCTCCTTAGGGGATTTAGGTTTAGGCAACTTTAATATAGAAATGATTTTGTCAGGATCTAGGGCCATACCTTTAGCCGACACCACATGTCCTAAGAGAGTTCCTTATGTCACAAGGAAATGACATTTATTTGGATTGAGCTTTAGCTTTGTTTCCCTGCATCTTTTGAAAACATTCTGCAGCTGCCTCAAGTGATGGTCCAAACAATCTAGAGGAGTTTCTTTTTGAGAACCTGAAAATGAAGAGAAGTCATCCATGAAGATTCTAAGTGACTCCAACAATAGGGGGCCAAAAATGAGATTGAACGTTCTGTTAAAGGTGGCTGGAGCATTTCTGAGCCCAAATGGCATTTTTACATACACATATGTTCCCCAAGGTGTGATAAAAGCAGTCTTTTCACAATCCTCTGGGTGTATTGATATTTGATTATAGCCACTAAATCCATCCATAAAGCTATATAATGCATGTCCAGCCACTTCTTCAATGACCTGCTCTGCAAAAGGCATTGGGAACCCATCTCGAATGGTCACCTTGTTGAGAGCTCTAAAGTCAACACAAATTCTGATTTTATTAGTATTCTTCTTTGGTACTATAACCATAGGTGAAAGCCACTCTGAGTGTTCTACAGGGATGATGATTCCTGCATCTTCCATTTTCTGAATTTCTGAATAGACAGCTTCAGCATACTTGGGATTTAATCTATAACATTTTCCTCTCACCGGCTTTGCTCCTTCTACCAAAGGAATTCTGTGTTCTCCATAAATGGGTGGTACTCCTTCTAGATCCTTGTAGTGCCATGCAAAAACATCTGTGTAGTGGTTCAAAGATGCTCTTACCTTTTCCAGGAGCCCTGGGTGGTTCCACAGCCAAGTGGCCACCAAAACTGGCCGGTTATTGTTTTGAGTGTCTAAATGCATTTCTTTGACAGGATTTCTCTCTACCATACTTTCTTTGTACTCAGCTACTTCCTTGTCTTCTTCCACTAGCTCTTTGTGCATTGCTTCATAAGCATGTGTCTCTTGAATTTCAATGTGTTCCTCTTTTTCCTGCATCCATCCTGCAGGTATTTCTTGAATAGGAAAAGAGCGTTCTTCACTAAAGTCCGTTACCTTGCCTTCAGCTTTGGTATCTTCCTTATCTGTAGATTTCATATTAATTTCTGAGTTGTAGTTGAGGGGTGTCTTCCTGCCCCTTCTGTGGTCTGTGATGGGCTCTCCCAATCCATCAACCTGGATTTTTTTGTCATCTTCATCATAACCTTCAGTGGTGCAAGAATTATTAAGAAAAATTCCAAAACAAGAAGAAGAGTTGCCTGCATGTAGCCACTTTAGAATATCCTCTTCTTCCTCAAAATCTATGTGGGGTTGATCTTCTGGTGCTGGTTCCATGCAAATGCCAACCTTTTGCATCATGCTAGTGTTTCTTTGATTATCTGGGCCTTCTTCCAAATGAATCTGTGTCAGCTCTTGCCCTTTCTTTTGTACCCACATAGTATCCTTGCCCCAATCATGAATGACACTCGCGTGTCTCAACCATGGTCTCCCAATTAAGAGGGGAAATCCTCCTTCAATCTGGGGCAATCTTAAAACCACAAAATCCAGTATGAACACATTACCTTGTATTTCAATTGGGACTTTTGAAATCACCCCCACGGGCCTTACTTTGCTCTGATCTGCCAAAGTAACAGTGAAATTTGCAGGCCTTGAAGGGTGGAGTCCAATCTTTTCCATTGTATGTTCAGGCATCAAGTTAATGCCAGAACCTCCATCCACAATAACTCCTTGAAATTCATGACCCTTGATATATACTGTCAGCCGAGGACTTTTATAATCTGTAAGGGGTGCTTCCCCGATAATTATCCCTTTATGTAAAATAGCAGTCTTTGCCACTAAGCTTGTAGTAGAAGCCTCATCAATTATCTACAATAATTCTGACCTGAATTTCCCATCCATCTTTATTAATTCAAAAATACTAACCTCCTTCTTCATGGACTTGAGTAGTTTTGAAGCCTCTGACTCTTTAAGAGAATGAGCTTCATTTGCTTTGCCAAACTCTTCTTGAGCCCTGTTGAAGGCATGCCCAATGGCACCACTGGTGCCTATGAGATATTCCTTTTGCTTTGTGTCTGCACTTGTGGTGGCTTTGTCTTCAGATGCAACTCTGTCTTTGTTCAATCCCCTAATTATTGATTCTTGATTTACGTCCACTTGAGCCTTCCCCTTGCTTCTTGTCCGCACTGCAAAAGATTCAAGTTCTTCTAATTGTACCACCCTGGTAGACGGTGAGGGCTCATTGACCTGAGGTAATGTTTCCTCCTTGAATACATAGATCATTTGGAGATGGGGTCCGGAAGTGGAGGCTTGATTCTTAGGACAACAGTTTGTATAGTGATCCCTGTCCTCTAGACAGTTCCTGCAAGGAGGGGCATTTTCTGGGAGAGTGCACCTAGATTGGTAGTGCCCGCACTCTCCACATCTGAAGCAAATGATGGGCCTTCTAGGCCCATTTGCAAAATTATTCCTTGGTCTAGGATTATAGTTGTTACCTTGGTTTGCTGCGGCTGCCATTACATTTGCTGGTGGCAGAGGTCCTCCCTGTGTCCAGTATGTCGTTGCAGGCATTCCCCTGGATTGGCATTCATGGGCCTCATGGCCAACTTTCCTGCATAATTGACAAGTCACGTTTAGCAGAGGACATTCACTTACTATGTGCCCTTGCTTGCTGCACATGGAGCACCAGAGTCCACTCTTGATACCGCCTCCTTTGAGTTCTTGCAATTCCTGCCTCAGCTGAGCTAATTCTTCTGCTTGGGCCTCCTCCTCCTTTTGGAGCTTGAGTGCTTCAATCTCCCTTCTCAGCTGAGCCACATCAGTCTCCTCTTCTGTGTAGGGCTTATTCCTTTTCAAGCCCTCCAGCTCCCTTCTTAACTGGATCATTGGGTCCTCCAGTTCTGTACCATAGGTTGGTTGGGAAGAAGTTGCACCATACTGGTGCCTTATCTGCTCCAAGCGTGTAGCCGTATTGATGAACTCCTCAACAAAGGCGGTAGGTAACACTAACTCTTTTATTTTGTGTTGGGTGACCACAGGTAGGGGTTTGGCTAACCACTTCTTGACAAAGAAATCATGCGGTGGATCTGGTAGTTTAGCCATTAGTGCTTTGGCCCTGGTCACAAACTCTGGGAACTTTTCTCCTGGACCCAATCTCAAGTTTTCTAGCTCTTCTATAATGATCTCCGCAGTGTTGCCATGCTGAAACTGATTTTTGAAGGCCTCTTTCATCAAATCCCAAGAGGTAAAGTGGTTTTTAGCAAACTGGCTAAACCACTTGTCTGCAAATCCTTCCAATGTGGCCGGGAAGAGTATCAAGAAGGCATCTTCCCTACCCATTAGACCTCTAGTCTTGCATAATGCCAGAAATCTTCGAATGTGCTCATCTAGATCCTCATGAGCTAAACCTCTGAAAGAGGGAAATTTTATGTTTAATCTGGAGAGTAAGGTTTCTAGGTCTACCTGTCCTGCCATGCTTCTTACCGATGATGTTGATGAAAGTGGACTCGATGATCTTCTGACCGCCTTTCTTCTTGTCTGCTTGCACGTGACCCTCAAGGTTTGTGACCGGGTCGCGGTCATGAGCTTTTCATAGTTCACTTAATATGAGACACTTGATATAAGTATGTACCTCTTTAGTCAACTGGAGTATTACTATCGACACTGGAATATTGTTCTCCAAGTGCAATAGATCTTCTCCTATGCTCAAATCTCCTTGGATGTCCCACCGTGCGTGCCAAATTTATTGGGGGATTCTTGGACGAGAAGGAGTTTGAGGGTTTGTAGGAGAAAAAGGAAAGAATAAAGAAAGAAATGAGCTGGGAAACTTCACAGAGGAAATAACCTTGGAAGCTTCTGTAGAAGCACACCTTGGAATCTTGAGTTTGATTACAGTAAAACAATTACAATGTTTGAGCACAATCCGAGTCAATACTTCTGTGTGCACTACAGAGGGTGCTTAATTACAAAATACCAATTATCCCAAAGTCTTCTTGCAGTCGGCCTCCTCTGCACCAGTCCTCTACTTGCTTCAAGCTTATCCTTGTGCACACCTTGCACCAAGCTTCCACCAAGATGAGGAATGAGTATCTTCTGTCGGCATGCACACTGCACAGAGACCTTGAGGTCCTTGGGGTCTAGCTTTGCACTCCTTGCCTTCTTCCTTAGCCACTCTTCTTGCACTCGTCACTTCCACCTCCTCGTGTCGTCGCACACCCGTGACTCTTACACTTCTCTCTCTCTCTTACTTCAAGTGTGTCACCAAGAATAGCCTTTGCCTTTCTTTGTTGAGTGCGCCGGTTCCGTGTACTCTAACTGTAATACAATCGTGGTACCCTTTCGATGTCCCAAGATTGCCTTTTGAAGTGGCAGCCAACGACTCACTACTTTGTCCTGTAGTGACTTTAGACTTAAAGCAAAATTTTGATTGGGCGGCCCTATTTCCACCTTTGCGTACACGGCCGCTTCCCATACCTTCACCTTTTCCTTTTAATTCTTTACTTTTGCACCTAAGACTTTAAATTCACCCTTTGAACCTTAAGGGAATTAGAAAAATACTTCTGCAATACTTCCCCAATTTAATACCTCTTGTCTGTGAACAATTAAAGACCTTTTATATGAACAATTGAAGGTGCACTACTTGTGCACTTTGACCCTGGAATTTTGATACTTTACTCTTGCCTATGCATAGCTGTGACCTTGACTTTGCTAGTTTCAACTGGTTAGGGCTGAACATGGATGCATGAAGACACCCACTTATGGATGTGCAAAGTGGCAGTAGAAGAGGAGAAGAGAGAAAAAGCCAGAGAGGTAGGTGTGAAAGAGACACATAGATCAATTCAAGACCCCGCCTATACACCTATAGTATTCCCTGATGAAGAGTTTGAACCTCACGGTTGGGCAAAAATTTTAGCAACAATGGATGTAGCCATCAATGAAGAACAATGGACACCCCACAGTGACGAGGATGGCTATGAGATTTCAATTTTTGCAATAGAGCCAATCATGGGTGATTCAGTTATGGAAGAATGTGAACCTAGCACTGATGCATTTGAGGATGCAAGTGACTCCAATCTAGATTCAATCATTATGGACCCACCTTTTGCATCAGATGAAGAATACTTCTATGAAGTAGAAGCTTGCCCTCAGAGACACGGGGAAATTACGAATGATGTGAGGTTAACTGTTGGTGCATTTTACCCAAGCCTACATGCTTGATATATTTGATATCATCCTCATTTGTAAGTCACATGAGTAGTCATGTGAACACCTCTTGTAAAAGAGTTCATTTTTATCTCTTGTAATTGAAAAAAGAAAAAGGAAAAGGATGGCTTACCTCATGTATGATGTAAAAGCAATTTCGTGGCTCTAACTACCAAAACCCATGACTTTTTGAGATGAGGGAATATCTCCTAACTTTGGGGATCACTTTTAGGTGGAGCCATTCGAATTTGAATTCAAAACGTACTCAGAGCGTTTTGCAGACCAAACCACATCACTCTACACGCATAAACGCACCAATTGGTTATAAATGCTGTCTTTGGGATATCCTGCTCTGCCATTCATACTTGATTATAACCACTATATCCATCTAGAAAGGAGTACATCTCACGGCCTACCACATCATCTAACATTGTGTCCAGAAAGGGTAGAGGGAATGGATCAGGTACGATGGCTGCATTTAATTTCCGGTAGTCAACACATATTCATAATTGCTTATTCTTCTTAGGGACTATCACAATGGGGGAAATCCACTCCGCGTTCTTGAGAGGGACAATAAACCCAACCTTCAGCAATCGATCCAATTTGGCTTTGACCTGGGCCGCATAGTGAGGATTCATCCTATAGCTAGGTCGTTTAATAGGCCGAGCATCTGGGTTCAAAATACCCGATGCTGATAGATATGCAGATCCAACCTCTTCATATCCCGGTAATCACATGCAAACACATCAGAGAATTCACGTAGCAACTGCAGTAAGTTATCTTGGAAGGTAGCTGATAGTCCCGCCTTGATCTTCACTGACAGCGGATTAGTTTCATCACCTAAATTACAGGTAACCAATTGGTCTTTCGGTACGTATAACTACCGGGGCATGGCAAATTCATCACCTGACTGAAGCAATTGTTGTAGCATCGTATCATCCAAGGTTTGTACTACACTGGATTCAGATTCATTTGTCAGTGGTACTATCGTACAAGCTACCGGACTCCAGTTATCGGCCACCGTTTGTAAGTCCACAGTTCCGAGTGCCATCAAATCCTTGTTGGCTTTAAGAAAAACTTCCTCTTCATCATTTGAAAGACCATCCAACATGTGTACAGGTTCGGCAACATAAGGTCGTGCATGCAAATTGCAAGGCTTCATGTCATCCAGTGGAACGACATATCTATGGTGGTTATTCTTAAAAATCAGTTCATGCGCAGACCAATCCTGAACTATCTTCGCTTGCTTTAACCATGGTCGCCCAAAGAGCAGGTTATAGTCAAGGCTAGATTCGGGTAATTCCAGAACAACAAAGGTGATCTTAAATACAACTCCTTGAAGAGCAATAGGAATATTTTGCACCAATCTAACCGGATGAACTCGGGATTGATCAGCCATTTGGACAAAAAATTGGACAGGTTCAATTTGCATCCATCCCATTTGTTGACAACAAAGTGCGGCGGTCGCAATGTTTACACCCGAACCTCCATCAATTAGTACTTGAGTGATTTTATGATTCTTATACTAGACCGTAATCAAGGTACCATATGATCCACCGTCGGATCAAGTTCAGGCTGAATTGTGGCTGTTGAAGGAGCACGTGAAAGTCCTGGACTGACCTATTGCTGGAACTATTGGTGCATGCCTGGAACCAAAGCCAACAGTTGTCCCAACGACAATGTAATAGACGGTTTGTATAAGACATCCCATAATGGATCAAATTTTGCTGTTTCTGCTACGGTGTCGGATGGGGACTTCGGTAGTTCTTGGGGCCGATTTCTTCCTTCCAGTACTACCTACAGTATACTCTGCTGCGTCATTGGAGCTGGGTCAAGAAAAATAGTTTGTTCCTTGGTTGCTCACTTACTTGCTTTAGTAAACACCTTCTGTTGCTCACGAATTCCATGTTCAAAAATCTCCGCAGGTGGCTGTAATTGCTTTCCTGAGCGTGTTTGCACTACTGCTCTTTGAGTGTCGACTATTGAAATGAACACCATGTTCACCATCGGGTGTTGTTATTCCTTTTTCTTTTTATCGTACTCGGCTACATCTTTACAGTACCTACGGATATGACCTATTTCACCACAAAAATGACATTTAGGTGGTGGAAGAGATGCACCTTTGCTGAGATATCAAGCTCAACATGTGATGATCTATGATGACACGTACCGGTTTTTCGTTTCTGTGACATGTTCAGTGGTCACACCAGTATATGTCAAGGATACTTCATTGAGCTTTATTAGATTTATCTACCGAGAGTGATGGCACATTTGTTTCTTGCCAGCTCACTCATTCACGGACATTAGGTTTTTCCTTATGTACTGGTCTTTATATATTGCACTGGTTGTATTCTTGTTTTTAGGTCATTCTTGTTGGTGCATCTTGCCCAAGCCTACATGCTTGATATGCTTGATATTATCCTCATTTGTAAGTCACATGAGTAGTCATGTTAACACCTCTTGTAAAAGAGTTCATTTTTATCTCTTGTAATTGAAAAAAAAAAGGAAAAGGATGGCTTACCTCATGCATGATGTAAAAGCAATTTCGTGGCTATAACTACCAAAACCCACGACTTTTTGAGATGAGGGAATATCTTCTAACTTTGGGGATCACTTTTAGGTGGAGCCATTCGAATTCGAATTCAAAACTCCCTCCAAGAATAGCTATAAAAAGAGCAAGAAGGAAGAGGCGATTAGCAAGCCTTGTACGTGACCACTTCATGTCATTTTGTAGAGATTGAAGAGCTTACTCCATATCTCTATCATTCTACTCCCATTGTGCAAAGATTCATTGCCAATGTGGTTGTAATCATATATGAATTTATACATTTATCATCATTCACTTCTCTGTTTTGTTCTCTGCTATAATTACTAAGAGCAGTAGCTTCAGAAGGTCATACCTCGAGTTCTACTGCTCCTTTTTCAGTAATGTAATGTGCTTTGGATAGCTCTTACTGTCTAGTTTTTGCATATCAATTTTAAAGGTCATTGGATTTATAGATTTGGAGATATCTGCATTTTACTGCTCATTGGTCTATCTCTACAGAGCCCCGAGAATGGTGGGCATGTTCCAGAAATTGATAAATCTTGTTCTCAGTGCTCAGTCAATCATTTGAAGTGTTTTAACTTGGATTGGAAATCTTGCTAAGTCTATTTGCTATGCTTAAAAGGAATTTTTCTAATTCGTACCAGTTTGAGAGCACTGTTCATTTTTTTCTAGCAGGTGTATGTCCAAAAATAACAAGTTTTGGGAGCTAGTCATTTCGCAACTAGTCTGTCTTGACTTAAACTTTTGGGATACATGTTCCAAAGTACTTGACTGATATTTTGGTGGATTTAGGAAGCTTAAAGGGTCTACTAATCAACTCTGAAGTCTTAGTTGACTGGTGTGAAGCTGGTTGTAGCATCACCTACTCATTTTGGATTGCATCCACCATCTCTCTTCACAGTGGTATCAGAGCATAGTCAAGCAACATGGGAGATGGATTTCCATCAACAATTGACAAATTGGGTCGAAACAACTACCCGGAATGGTCTCTAAGGATGGAGGCTTACCTTCAAGGGAGGAATCTATATGGATTCATATCCGGAGATGAAGCAATGCCAACCATGAGGAACAAAGGGCAACCATCACATGAAGAAGTGGAAGCACTTTCGAATTGGTGTTCGAAGGATGCACTTGCAAGGTCCTATATTCTAAACTCAATCTCTCATTTTCTTTTACCTCATGTCAAGGGATGCAAAAC
This sequence comes from Ceratopteris richardii, assembly GCA_020310875.1. Lineage (NCBI taxonomy): Eukaryota > Viridiplantae > Streptophyta > Polypodiopsida > Polypodiales > Pteridaceae > Ceratopteris > Ceratopteris richardii. The sequence goes on from CM035411.1 coordinate 62,859,659, forward strand.
ATCAAGAGAGACCTGGAATGCACTTGCTTCTTTCTTCTCTTCCAACACTCGAGCAAGGAAGAACCAATTGTGGATGCAGTTCACAACAATGAAGAAAAGCCCGAAGCAAAATGTGACTGATTATGTCACAAAGATGAAGGAGATTTCCGACCAACTTGGAAGCATTGGAGAGGTAATTGAAGAGGAGCAAATCATAAGACAAATCATGAATGGAATCAAAGTAGACGACAAGTGGGAGTCATTCACAACAACCATGGATTTATACATGGATATGCATGTACCCGACCTCAACACACTCATGGGCCAACTCTTCACTCATGAAGCAAAGATTAGCAAAGGTGGTGAGTCCTCAAGAGGTAATCAAACTTCTGCCTTATATTCTGATAAAGCTAAGGTCAAGGACAAGTCAAAGAATAGGAAGAATGAAGATGAAGGAAGCTCTTTCCAAGCAAACTTTGCAGGTAGAGGAAGAGCTAGAGGAAGAGGCAGAGGTGGAAAGCAAGGCAGGGGGAGATTCCAATCATCTCAACCTTGCAACATATGTGGCTTATCTAACCATAGTACTGAAGAATGTTTCAGGAACCTGAGGAACTCAAGAGGAAGAGGATTCAATAGACGTGGCTATGGATCAAATAGAGGTAGATACAATGGAGGCTACTACAACAACAACTACTACAACAACAATTACAACAACAACAACAACTATCAAAGTGGCCATAGAGGAAGAAGAGATTACAATAACTATGCAGAGGACCAAAGTCAAGAAGATTCATTATTGATTATGAATCTATCAGCGAAGAATGGTAAGGATGATGATCACATATTTTACATTGATTCGGGATGCTCGAACCATGTAGCAGGAAATGTGGCTTTACTTTCTGATTTGGAAGATCATCATAACAAGCATGAAGTGCAGATAGGAGATGACACAAAGCACTCAGTGGAGAAGATAGGTAATGTGAAGACATCATATGGGAATATGAACCTCTTAAGCAAAGTCTTGTATGTCCCTACAATTACCAAAAATTTAATAAGTGTTGGACAGATTGTTGAAAAAGGATTGCAGGTTAGATTCAATTGATTTGGAGCATATGTTGAAGACCCAAGGCAAGGCTTTCAAAGGATTGCCAAAGGAGAAAAGACAGGAAGGCTTTTGACTTTTGAAGTGGAAGATACAAAGCACATAGCTTTGTTTAGCTATGGATCTCAAACTCTAACAGAGTTGGAGATATGGCACAAAAGGCTTGCTCACATTGGTGAGAGGACACTCAAACAGATTTGCAGGGACCAAAGTGTACTTGGTTTGCCTAATATCACAAGGCAACACATGATTTATACGTGTGAAGCTTGTCAACTCGACAAGGCTCATAGACAACCTTTCAATAAGAAAGGATATATGTATCAAAATCCTTTGGATCTAGTGCACACGGATGTGTGGGGTCCAAGTAAGGAGCCATCTATATCAGGCTCAAGATATTATGTGTCTTTCATAGATGATTGTAGCAGGTGGACCATTCTATTTTTCATGAAGCACAAGGATGAAGTGTTTAATTGCTTTAAGAAGTATATTGCTCTTGTTGAAAACCAAACATGTAGGACTTTGAAACAACTCAGATCAGATGGTGGAGGAGAATACTTCTCTTCTGAATTTGATGCCTTCTTGCATGAAAGAGGCATTAAAAGGGAAGTCACTACAAGGTATACACCCAAACTCAATGGTGTAGCAGAGAGGAGGAACAGAGCTATTGTCGAAGGAGCAAGGTCCATGCTCAACGAAAAGGGATTTCCAAACTACCTATGGGCTATCTACAGCCACATATCTCATAAATAGACTTCCATCTAAGTCACTAGATGGAACCACTCCATATGAAGTGTGGAATGGAAGAAGACCTAGTCTAGAGCATTGCAAAATTTTTGGATGCTTAGCCTATGCTCACATTCCTTCTCAAGTAAGAGGGAAATTGGATCCGAAGGCAGAGAAGTGTGTATTCATTGGTTATGATCAAAACCAAAAAGGATATAGATTGTACAATCCAACCAATAAAGGATTTTCTGTGAGTAGAGATGTAATTTTTGATGAAAACAAATCATGGTTTGATGATGACAGGAAAGTGAAGCTGCCTTATGACTTGGATGAAGATTTTCCATCACTTCAACCAAAGGAGCCAAAGCAGATTGAAGAAAGTGATTTGGAGATTCACCTAGAAGACTTGGAACGACTAAAGCTATGGAAGGACAAAGGAAAAGCAAAGATGCAGGATGCTACATATGGACCCGAGAGCTCACATCAACCACTTAGAAGGTCTTCAAGGGAGAAGAAGAAACCAGAGAGGTTTGGTTATGATACTTCTTTGGTCACCAAGCACTCAATCTACATTGCAAAGGATTCAACCAATGAAGAACCTACCACATTTGAAGAAGCACAAAGCAAGAAAGCTTGGAGAGATGTAATGGATGAAGAAATGGAAGCCTTGAAGGAGAATGACACTTCGTAGCTTGTACCTAACAGGCCATCTATGAAGATAATCGGATCTCGATGGATATACAAAATCAAAAGGAATCCAGATGGAAGTATAAATAGACACAAAGCAAGGTTAGTTGCTAAAGGGTTTGCTCAAACCCATGGTATTGATTATGAGGAGACTTTCTCTCCTGTTGCAAAAATGCCTACAATTAGGGTTCTCATTAGTCTTGCTGCATCTAGAAATTGGAATCTTTATCAACTTGATGTAAAGAATGCTTTCTTGAATGGATGGATTTTTGAGGAAGTGTATATGGCACAACCTCCTGGATATGAGGATGCACATCATCCTAACTTTGTATGCAAACTAAAGAAAGCTTTGTATGGATTGAAGCAAGCTCCAAGAGCTTGGAATTTCAGATTGGTGACTTATTTGTAGGACCAAGGATTCAAAGCTAGCAAGGCGGATACCTCTTTGTTCATAAAGAGGAATGGATCTGAAGTGATCTATTTATGTGTGTATGTTGATGATATTATTATCACAGGCAATGATCTTGAAGGAATCAAACAGGTAAAGAGTCAAATGAAGGAGGAGTTCAAAATAAGTGACCTCGGACCACTCACTTATTTTCTTGGATTGGAGTTGATCTACACAGATTCAGGTATATACATCACACAAAGGAAGTATGTCCATGACATGCTCATCAAGTTCAAGATGGAAAATACCAAGTGTGCAGGTACACCTATGGAGCAAAATCATAAGCTTAGTGCTTATGAAGGAGAGCCAATTGAAGACATCACAAGCTATCAAAGCTTGGTTGGAAGTTTGAACTATGCAACACTCACAAGGGTGGATATATGCTATAGTGTTAGCATATTGAGTCAGTTTATGCATAAGCCGAGAAGACCAAATATGGAAGCGGCCAAGCGAGTCCTCAAGCACCTAAAGGGGATCATGAATGAAGGTTTGTTTTATTCATTTACTTTAGGTATTGAGCTAAAGGTCTACTCAGATGCAGATTGGGCCAGATCTAAAGATGATAGAAGAAGCACATCCGGGTATATATCATTTGCAGGTTCAAAAATCATTTCCTGGTCATCGAAGAAGCAACCAACCGTGGCATTATCTTCTACTGAAGCGGAATATAGAGGTTTGGCTAATGCAACTCAAGAAATCATGTGGTTAAAGTCTTTGTACACAGATCTTGGACTTCATTCTTCAACACCTCATATTTTTGGTGACAACACAAGCTCACTACATCTAGCAGCTAATCCGGTATACCATGCTACAACCAAGCATATTGAAGTCCACTACCATTACGTAAGGGAGAAGCTAATGAGCAAGGATATTCAACTATCCTATGTCTCTAGAGATATGCAATGTGCCGACATGTTGACTAAAGCTCTTGATGGTACAAAATTAAGTAGATTCAAGTTGATGATTGGCTTGCAGGAAATCAAGGACAATTGAAGTCTTATTTGAAGGCCAAGCATGTTAGGCTTGAGGGCGAGCTGTTGGTGCATTTTACCCAATCCTACATGCTTGATATATTTGATATCATCCTCATTTTTAAGTCACATGAGTAGTCATGTGAACACCTCTTGTAAAAGAGTTCATTTTTATCTCTTGTAATTGAAAAAAGAAAAAGGAAAAGGATGGCTTACCTCATGCATGATGTAAAAGCAATTTCGTGGCTCTAACTACCAAAACCCACGACTTTTTGAGCTGAGGGAATATCTCCTAACTTTGGGGATCACTTTTAGGTGGAGCCATTCGAATTCGAATTCAAAACTCCCTCCAAGAATAGCTATAAAAGGAGCAAGAAGGAAGAGGTGATTAGCAAGCCTTGTACGTGACCACTTCATGTCATTTTTGTAGAGATTTAAGAGCTTACTCCATAGCTCTATCATTCTACTCCCATTTTGCAAAGATTCATTGCCAATGTGGTTGTAGTCATATGTGAATCTATACATTTATCATCATTTACTTCTCTGTTTTGGTCTCTGCTATACTCACTCAGAGCAGTAACTTCAGAAGGTCATATCTCGAGTTCTACTGAACCTTTTTCAGTGTTTTAACGTGCGTTGGATAGCTCTTACTGTCTATTTTCTGCATATAAATTTTCAAGTCATTGGATTGATAGTTTTGACGATATCTTTAATTTACTGATCATTGGTCTATTTCTGCAGAGCCCCGAGAATGGTGGGCATGTTCTAGAAATTGATGAAACTTGTTCTCAGTGCTCAGTCCATCATTTGAAGTGTTTTAACTTGGATGGGGAAGCTTGCTAAGTTTATTTGCTATGCCCAAAAGGAAGTTTTCTAATTCCTACCAGGTTGAGAGCACTGTTCCTTTTTTCCAGCAGGTGTATGTCCAAAAATAGCAAGTTTTGGGAGCTAGTCATTTCGCAACTAGTCTGTCTTGACTTAAACTTTTGGGATACATGTTCCAAAGTACTTGGATGATATTTTGGTGGATTTAGGAAGCTCAAAGGGTCTACTAATCAACTCTGAAGTCTCAGTTGGCTGGTGTGAAGCTAGTTGTAGCAGCGCCTACTCATCTTTGGATTGCATCCAACATCTCTCTTCACATTAACCACAGAAATGACCACCAAGAGTGAAGGCAAGAAGAGGGAGAAGTCACACCAGAGAAGTAAGAATCCTTGTTTGAGGTCCCTGAGAACTTTAAGAAGTACGAGATAGATGATAGGAGAGTTATGGTAAGAATGCTTAAACGCGATGCACAAGCAGGGGAGGCCTATGATAACAAGGAAACCACCAAGAAAATAGTTGTAGCCATGGAAGAAGGAGAAGAAAGATGCACTTACATAGGACATGACCTAATAGAGGAAGAGGAGCACGAGTTGATACCTTGCTAAGAGAATACAGAGATGTATTCGCTTGGAGCTATAAGGATTTGAAAGGTGTAGACCCTGACATATGCTCACACACTATCCCCATGACCTCAGATGCCAAACCCTCTAAGCAAAAGCCATACACATATAATGATAATTATGCTGCTAAGATCAAAGAAGAGATAGATTGCTTGGTTGAAGCTAGATTCATCAATGAAATTGAGCACACTGAGTGGGTATCCCCCATTGTAGTGGTGCCCAAAAAGAATGGGAAGCTACGAGTGTGCATTAACTTGAAGAAGTTTAATGCAACCACTATTCGAGATAACTATCTACTTCTGATCCCTCATCATCTATTAGAACAAGTAGCAAGCAAGGAAGTGTACATCTTTCTTGATGGATTTTCTGGCTACAATCAAGTGGTCATAGCTCCAAAAGATCAGCATAAGACGGCTTTTGCCACAGAGTGGAACATATTTGCTTTTCGGGTAATGCCATTTGGGCTTACCAATGCGCCCACTACCTTTCAGAGACTGATGTGCCATGTGTTTAAAGAATTCTTGAGGAAAAATTTAGAAGTCTATGTTGATGATCTTTGTGCTCATTCCAACATTAGACAAACAAATATACCTGAACTCAAGCAAATCTTTGACAAATGTAGAGAATATCAAGTCTGCTTGAACCCTGAAAAGTGTGTTTTCATGGTCAGGCAGGGCAAGATTCTAGGACACAGAGTGTCAAAAAATGGCATATCCATGGACGAGGAGAAAGTGAAAGCTATAGCAGAGCTACAAAACCCATAAAAACTCAAGCTTACCCTTCTTTTTTGTAAAAGGCTTCTTTTTTAGTACTTGCCTTATTTTAGAAATTAGAGCTCTCTTTCACAAGTGAAATGAGGGGAATGGAGGGGAGAAGGTGATATGGATCTTCCAATTGCCTATGCTAGTAGACAGTTGAATGCAGCTGAGTGAAACTATACCACCACTGAACGAGAAGGATTAGGCATGGTGTATGCGGTTAAGAAGTTTAGACAGTATGTGCTTGCAAATAAGTTTAAATTTTTTACTGATCATCAAGCACTCTTGTATTTCGTAAACAAGCCATGCAATACAGGTAGATTAGTAAGATGGTTTCTCTTACTAATGGAATATGACTATTAGGTTGTGGTAAGGAAAGGCAAGTCCCTTCTAAGAGCAGACCATCTCTCTAGGCTCACATCAGGAGAGGCCCCACAAGGAGTATCAGATGATCTTCTTGATGCTTACTTGTTCAATTTGGAAGTGGTACCATAGTGGGCCAAGAAATTAGTGCCAGTATTCAAATACGGGCCTAACCACCCAATCATAAACACTCAAGACAGGGAGGTAGTAAAAGCCCAGAAGTACCATATCATGGCAGGAAGTATGTACAAACAGACAGATCAAGAGATATTGGCTTGTTGTGTGCAAGAGGTTGAGTACCCAAAATGGTTGCAATTAGCACATGTAGGTGCATCTGAAACCTATGATGGATGGACGTGCATTCTCTAAGTGGGGAATAGACTTTGTTGGTCCTACTAATCCCCCAGCTAAGGGTTCACATGCTGAATATATCATTGTGGCCACAGACTATCTAACCAAGTGGGTAGAGGTAAAAGCCACCATGAAGAGCGATGCTCAAACGACAGCTAAGTTCTTGTTTGAGAATGTGTTCACAAGATACGGGCTACCTATAGAGCTAGTAAGTGATAGAGGCACTCACTTCTTGAATGAAGTTATTGAAAATCTTCTCCAAGAATTCTTGGTAGTACACAAGAAGTCTTCCCCCTATCACCCACAAGCTAATGGGCAAGCCGAAAGCACACATAAGATTCTATGCAATGTGCTGACTAAATTGTTGAATAATAAATGCTCCGATTGGGACAAACAGCTACACCACGCTGTTTGGGCATACCGAGTTGCCTATAAAATTATACTCCAGACCACTCCCTTTCAAATGGTATTTGGCCAAAATGGAGTGCTACCTTTGGACTTCTTGATACCTACATTGAGAGTAGCACAAGAGCATGATTGGACAGGCCATGAGCTCTCCACTAGAATCTTTTACCTTGAGCGATTAGGAGAAACAAGACTAAGAGCTGCAGCAGGAATATACGCGGCTAAGAAAAGACAAAAAGCATATTTTGATGCACATGTGAAGGACAAAGGCTTGAAAGTAGGAGACCTAGTCTTCGTCTACACTTTAAAGCAACATGCACGGAAGTTAAAGAAGAGAGGCTATGGATCTATCATCATAAATAGGATCTCAACTGTTGGACAAACACTCACTAATTAGACATATATTTGAAGGTCAAATCTTAGGAAGAAAACCCCATGCCTATGTGAAGGGACAAATTCACAAATGTATCATATTTGTAAAGTTAGTTCACTTTAGTTCTAGAAGTTTTTTAAAATCACGAGAATACGAAAATCTATATAAGTTAGTTTGTATCAACTGACGCGGCGAGAGAGAGAGAGAGAATAGAGAGAAGAAGTAGAAGAAGGAGTTCATTTTATACGACTGAGAATAGTCGGGCTTCTCTGAGTGAGAAAGCATCTGTAAAACTTCTAAGTTTTTATAGTTATGAGAAAGAACTGAGTAAAGTTCTGTGTATGAGTTCTCTCCATCATCTCCATGCTTGCCTACTGTGTGATGAATTCAAAAGTTCAAGTTTTCTGAGCAATTTGATGCCTGGCATCGAATCTTGGCTGATAAGTCATTTTTTCATTCTCTGTGTGTTAACTGTTGTTGAATCTTCTAAAAATATGAAGTTTGTGGAGCAACTCGATGCCTGGCATCGAGTTCCAGCATAAAATGGATGCCCGGCATCGACTTCTATCATATAAGTCATCTTCTTCATGTGTGTGTAAAATAGAGTGTTTCTGGTGCAGAAAAATAGCCAAAAAAAGCCCAAAGTCGATGCCTGGCATCGACTTGGACTGAAATTCGATGCTAGGCATCGAATTTTTTATTTTTGGACATCAGGAATACTAAAACAGGGAAGATTTCCAGTTTTGGAAGGTCATACAGGGTCATCTTGTGAGGGCCATAACTTGAGTTCTAGAGCTCCGTTTGATGCATATGATAGCTTGTTGGAAAGCTCTACTCTTCTAGTTTCAGCCTATAAAGTTTCATGGAGAAAGAATACTTGAGCTAGGAGAAATTAGCAAAATACTGAAGGTATGTCATTTCGGTGACTAGGAATTTCTGTAGAAGCAAAGTTCTCACTTTAAGCTATCATTTCTCAAAGTTTGGAGTGGCAATGAGTTAATGGTGACCATAGAGGTGTTCTAGTGTCACATTAATTCATTTCTTGTGGTGTTTTATACATCAACAAGTGGTATCAGAGCAGAAAGATTCTCGAGAGTAGAAGACGACAAAGGTACGAGAAGTTTTGTAAAGTTTTCCATTAAAGTTTGAAAGGTGAAGCATTTGAAGACACAAGGCATCAAAAGATTACTTTCGAAGTATCCTCATACACAAAGAACTTCAAAAGGTATTATCCTTTATCCTTTAAGCTCACAGGTTGCAGCAGAAGGAAAGAACTATGGCAGATCATATCTCCATTGACAAACTGGACAGAGATAATTACCCCGCATGGGTAATGAGAATGGAAGCCTTACTTATGAGTAAGGATCTCATGGTATATGTAATAGGTGAAGAAGAGAAGCCAGTATTTGAAGATGAAAGCCGACCAAAGAAAGAAGAACTTGATGCTTTAAAGCATTGGCAGAAGAAGGATGCAAGTGCAAAAGCCTACATCTACAATACAATCTCAGATCATTTGCTACCACACATCAGAGGATTGGAATCATCAGAAGATATATGGAATGCATTGGAATATCATTTCCAAAGCACTACTAAAGCACGGAAAGCAAGTCTATGGTCAGAGTTTACAACATTCAAGAAGAAGCCAAGTCAAACCATTAGTGATTATGTCACTAAGATGAAGGATCTAGCAGATAGTCTTGGATCCATAGATGAAGATGTTGAAGATCACAGATTGATTGCTCAATTACTTGCAGGCTTGAGAGGGGATGAAAGGTGGAAACCTTTTGTCTTATCAACAGAACTTTCATTAAATCATTATGTTCCAGATTTGAACCAGTTGCTTGGTTTGATGCTCACATATGAGCAACACTTGAAGGGAGATGGAGATAAAGGACAAAGTTCTGCAATGTACATGAAGAATAAGAAGAAAGGAGATAAAGGTAAAGCAAAGGATGAAGAGGAGTCTAGTTCTCAAGCTTATTATGCAAGAGGTAAAGGCACTGGTAGAGGAAGAGCAAGAGGTTTTGGAAGAGGTAGAGGTAATCAAAATAATAACAAAAAGGCTTGCTGGATCTGTGGATTGAGTAATCATTTGGCTCATGACTGTTGGCACAACCAACAAGGATCAAACCAGAATCAAAACAACAATAGCAGAGGCCGAGGTGGAAGATATCAAAGTAATTTTCAAAGAGGTAGACAAAGTCAAAGAGGAGGCTATGGTAGAGGTGGAGGAAGAAGTTGGGGACAGAATCAATCCTACAACACCACCTACTACAACTATGCAAATGACACACAGAATGAAAGTCATACATCATTGATGATGAATTCAATCAACACATCAGACAAAGAAGATCTAAAGGTATTTTACATTGACTCTGGATGTTCTAATCATTTGTCAGGAAACATAGAATTGATGTCAGATTTGGAAAAAGGCATTTCTAGTCACACAGTTCAAACTGGTGATAATACAAGACATAGTGTACATTCAATTGGAAAAGTGAAATGCAAGAGTGGAGCAGATTTGCTAACCAATGTTTTGTATGTTCCTACAATACCTAAAAACTTGATTAGTGTGGGACAGATAGTTGAAAAAGGTTTTCAAGTTAGGTTTACAAATGAAGGAGTATTTGTGGAAGATCCAGAGAATGGATATAATCAGATTGTCTCTGGTAAGAAAGAAGGTAGACTCTTTACTTTAAGAGTGCAAGGGAACATTGGTCAAGCTTTGCTCACACATGGTGAAGCAGTGATTACAGAACTTGATCTCTGGCATAAGAGATTAGGTCATTTCAATGAAAGAGGAATTAAAGCTATGGTTGCTAATCAGTCTGTACTAGGATTACCAAATGTGCAAAGTCAACATATGGTTTATAAATGTGAAGCATGTCAAATGGGTAAAGCACACAGGTTACCATTTCAAAAGAAAGGATTCAAACATGATGGAGTACTTGAGCTCATTCATACAGATGTATGGGGACCAACAAAAGAAGGATCTATCAGTGGCTCAAGGTATTATGTTCTTTTCATTGATGATGCTACAAGATGGATAACATTATATGTTTTGAAGGAAAGATCAGAAGTGTTTGGAGCTTTCAAGCATTTTCATGCATATGCAGAGAGAGTCACAGGTCAAAAGCTTAAGAGACTGAGGTCTGATGGAGGGGGAGAATACTTCTCCCAAGAGTTCAATGATTATCTTTGGAATGCAGGTATTAAGAGAGAAATAACTTGCAGGTATACACCACAACAAAATGGTGTAGCAGAAAGAAGGAACAGGACTTTGGTTGAGTTTGCTAGAGCTATGCTAAAGGAGAAGAACTGTCCAAATTATCTTTGGGCTGAGGCTGTAAATACAGCTACATATCTTGTGAATAGATTACCATGTGCAGCTCTGAATGGAATGACTCCATATGAAGCTTGGTGGGGTAAGAAACCAACACTAGATCATTGTAGAGTGTTTGGATCAATTGCATATGCTTATGTGCCATCACAACTTAGGCATAAACTTGAACCAAAGGCAGAAAAATATGTGTTCATTGGTTATGATGAAAAGCAGATGGGTTACAGATTGTGGAATCCTCTAACCAAACAATTTATTGTTTCTAGAGATGTTACATTTGATGAACAGAAAAGTTGGTATGCAGATCAAAGTCATACAGCTGGAGAATTTGAAGAAGAGGTAAGAAGATGTGAGAAAGGAAAATCAATTGTGCAGGTGAATAGAGATGAAGACTATATGCAAGCAAGTACATCCAGAAGTGGATTAACAAGAATGAATGAAGAAGCTCCTATATTTGATGAAGAGGTGTATCCAGAAACTTATGAAGAATGTGAACCAAGAAGGTCAAGCAGGACAAGGAGACAACCAGAAAGGTATTCTTATGATACTTCTTACATAACTCAGAAGAACTATGCATATATGGTCAAAGATGATGAAGAACCTCAGAACTATGATGAAGCTAAAGGTAAAAAGCAATGGGAAGAAGCAATGAAGGAAGAGTTCAATGCACTGGAGGAGAACAAGACATGGGAACTTGTTCCTAAACCAAATGGTAAGAAAGTAATTGGAAATAAATGGGTTTATAAAGTGAAGAAGCTTGCAGATGGAAGTATAGCCAGATACAAAGCTAGATTGGTGGTGAAAGGCTATGCCCAGACCTATGGCATAGATTATGATGAGACATTCAGTCGTGTAGCTAAGATGTCAACTATAAGGACAATCATTGCTATTGCAGCTTCAAAAGGATGGACCCTAAGTCAATTGGATATAAAAAATGCATTCTTGAATGGATACATATCAGATGAGGTATACATGGAACAACCTCAAGGGTTTATAGATTCCAGGTATCCAAATTTTGTTTGCAGGTTGAGAAGAGCATTGTATGGATTGAAGCAAGCTCCAAGAGCTTGGAACTATAGACTGGTGAAGTATCTCAATGATCTTGGATATCAAAGTTCAAAAGCAGATTCAAGTCTACTTATCAAAAGAACAGAGGAAGGTACAATCTACATTTGTATTTATGTAGATGACATTATAATCACAGGTACTTCAGATGAAGGAATCAAGGAGGTAAAGAGATTACTTGAGAAAGAGTTTAAGATCAGTGACCTAGGAAAGTTATCATACTTTCTTGGAATGGAAGTTACTTATACAGATCATGGCATATATGTGTCACAAGAAAGGTATCTTCTGAACTTGTTGAAGAAGTTTGATATGGAAAATTGCAGAGAAGCTTCAACTCCACTTGAAGTTAATCACAAGCTCAGTAAATATGATGGTGCAGACTACAAAGATATGAGGAAGTATCAATCTCTTGTGGGTAGTTTGATTTATGCTACACTAACAAGACCTGATCTTAGTTATGCAGTGGGAGTTTTGTCACAATTCATGCATTGTCCAAAGGACCCACATTGGATTGCAGGTCAAAGAGTTCTCAGATATATCAAAGGAACTATAAAGGAAGGATTATATTATCCTTTTACATCAGATTTGAAGTTGAGAGCCTACAGTGACTCAGACTGGGCAGGTAATCAAGATGACAGGAGATCAACTCATGGTTACATGATATACATTGGTGATAAGCTTGTAAGTTGGTGTTCCAAGAAACAACATACAGTAGCATTATCATCAACTGAAGCAGAGTACAAAGGACTTGTGGAAGCAGCTTAGGAAGTCATATGGATGCAGACATTGTTCAAGAGCTTAGGCATTGATCAAGGTACACCTACAATACATGGAGATAATATGAGTTCACTTTATCTTGCAGCAAATCCAGTATTTCATGCAAGAACAAAGCACATAGAGATACAGTATCATTTTCTCAGAGAAAAGGTAATGGAGAAGGAGATTGAAGTGGAATACATTTCTACTAAAGATCAATTAGCAGACATAATGACAAAGAGCTTGGATGGTGTGAAGACCAGCAGATTCAAAAGCATGGCAGGAGTAAAAGAAAAGAAGATGATATGAAGAAACAGGGAATGTCAATTAGTGATTGAGGGGGAGCTGTTGGAGAAACACTCACTAATTAGACATATATTTGAAGGTCAAATCTTAGGAAGAAAACCCCATGCCTATGTGAAGGGACAAATTCACAAATGTATCATATTTGTAAAGTTAGTTCACTTTAGTTCTAGAAGTTTTTTAAAATCACGAGAATACGAAAATCTATATAAGTTAGTTTGTATCAACTGACGCGGCGAGAGAGAGAGAGAGAATAGAGAGAAGAAGTAGAAGAAGGAGTTCATTTTATACGACTGAGAATAGTCGGGCTTCTCTGAGTGAGAAAGCATCTGTAAAACTTCTAAGTTTTTATAGTTATGAGAAAGAACTGAGTAAAGTTCTGTGTATGAGTTCTCTCCATCATCTCCATGCTTGCCTACTGTGTGATGAATTCAAAAGTTCAAGTTTTCTGAGCAATTCGATGCCTGGCATCGAATCTTGGCTGATAAGTCATTTTTTCATTCTCTGTGTGTTAACTGTTGTTGAATCTTCTAAAAATATGAAGTTTGTGGAGCAACTCGATGCCTGGCATCGAGTTCCAGCATAAAATGGATGCCCGGCATCGACTTCTATCATATAAGTCATCTTCTTCATGTGTGTGTAAAATAGTGTTTCTGGTGCAGAAAAATAGCCAAAAAAAGCCCAAAGTCGATGCGTGGCATCGACTTGGACTGAAATTCGATGCTAGGCATCGAATTTTTTATTTTTGGACATCAGGAATACTAAAACAGGCAAGATTTCCAGTTTTGGAAGGTCATACAAGGTCATCTTGTGAGGGCCATAACTTGAGTTCTAGAGCTCCGTTTGATGGATATGATAGCTTGTTGGAAAGCTCTACTCTTCTAGTTTCAGCCTATAAAGTTTCATGGAGAAAGCATACTTGAGCTAGGAGAAATTAGCAAAATACTGAAGGTATGTCATTTCGGTGACTAGGAATTTCTGTAGAAGCAAAGTTCTCACTTTAAGCTATCATTTCTCAAAGTTTGGAGTGGCAATGAGTTAATGGTGACCATAGAGGTGTTCTAGTGTCACATTAATTCATTTCTTGTGGTGTTTTATACATCAACATCAACCAGTGGAGCAGTTCAATTAGCTACACTAGAGGGTGATGTTCTCCCGAGTTACATTAGTGGATGCAGAATCAAGTTATATCAAGAACCCCTGACAGAAGAGATGCTAACTCGACTCAAGAACCCCCTCTACATTCAAGGTGTTTTAATGATAGTTAAAGTACTAGTGTGTCAAGATAAGGATCTCACTGAGCCTCTTGTCTTGGGTCAAGACTGGATCTATGATCATGCAGTCAACCTAAACCTAAGAAGTGGACTTCTTCAAGTCTGGGTAAATCGGAACCGCATTACACGAATTAGAGAATGAAGCACTCAAGGAACTAGGAAAGGCACAAACTCCTGGTCCTTCGAGGAGTACACATGAAGATGACCATGCTATTCTTGTCCAAAACTATGTTATGCAAAGGGATGATTATCTCAACAAAGAAGTCAAGGATACGAAGGAACTCCCTTCTTTTCCAAAAGCCATAGGGATGCAGCAACCAAAGGCAGATCAAACACAAAAGAAGCAGACGACTTATGCTCGAAGCCAAAAGAAAATACGAAGCACGGTATCTCAACCATCAAAACAAGTGTGGGTGCGGAAAGGCAAGCATCCTTGTTAGAAGAAGTATTTTTGATGGAAAATAATTGTAAAATGCCAAAAAATTATAAAAATATTTATGCAAATGATGTAAAAATGAGGAAGAGTCTTCCTCATGTAGATTAGAATCATATATATATATTTTAGAATTTTTGGAAACTCCTAGATAGCATATTTTTAGATTAAAAGGGAAAAGGACCAAAATTCAAGTGTGAAAAGGGACACTTGAAAATGTATAAAAAAAAATTTCCTCTATTATGAGAGGGTTGGTTATTTGTATTACATGCTATCTAAGCAAAGAGAGAGAGTTTCCTGCAGAAAATTGTGTTTCTTCCCTTTGTGTGATTTCTTTGATTTGTTGAGTCTATTCTATGTGTATCCGTGGAGGTTTTCAAATTTTCTCTTTCATATAAAATTAATCTTATTTCGTCTCTTGTTCTTCTTCTTTTTCTCCTACAAACCCTCAAACTCCTTCACGTCCAAGAAAACCCCCAACAAATTTGGCACACCCGGTGAAGATTAATTTTATATGAAAGAGAAAATTTGAAAACCTCCACGGATACACATAGAATAGACTCAACAAATCAAAGAAATCACACAAAGGGAAGAAACACAATTTTCTGCAGGAAACTCTCTCTCTTTGCTTAGATAGCATATAATACAAATAACCAACCCTCTCATAATAGAGGAAATTCAAGTGTGAAAAGGGACACTTGAAAATGTATAAAAAAAAATTTCCTCTATTATGAGAGGGTTGGTTATTTGTATTACATGCTATCTAAGCAAAGAGAGAGAGTTTCCTGCAGAAAATTGTGTTTCTTCCCTTTGTGTGATTTCTTTGATTTGTTGAGTCTATTCTATGTGTATCGTGGAGGTTTTTTTTTTTTTCATTTTCTTCATTTATTTTATCCACTCAATCTTTTCAAATCAAAAGTTAAATAAAATTGGGCGCAAAATTTTTGGATGGCCCTTACTGCTACACAATAACTTTCATTAATACCCATTTCTTTGTTCTCCCTTGAATGGCTAAGATTAAGAGTTGCATCTCCTCTCTTTTGAGCACCTTTTATGGTGAACCATTCTTGATTAGGAGGTGCTCCTTCATTCCTCATTGCTATATAATATGCCTTCTCTTCATTCTTGCTCCCTCAGCATCAATACTGTTATCATCTTCGCGCTTTGGCTATGATGGTGAACCTGGATCTCAGCCAACCCTCAAAGTGCATGCGTCCGATATGAAGAACAGTAGATGTGATCCTCCATCTTTCCCCGCCAAGCTATAACCACTCTTACCCCTTCATCCCTCCACAGCACCTATCTTACCCCTCCATCCCTCCACAGCACCTACTCCGCCCCCCCTCTCCAATCACCCCGCCGCTTCCCCATCCGACTTCCCCCCTTCTACCCCCTATCCAACCCCCCCCTCGCCACACCATCCCGCAGCGCCCCTTACTCCCCTCTCCAATCCCCCACTCCCCTCTCCAATCCCCCCGCCCACACCCTCCCGCAGCGCCCCCTCCAACCCCCTCGCCCCCGCCTCCCTCACAACCCTCCGCCCCCTCCACCCCTCCATCCCCCTCGCACCCCCACCCACACCATCCCGCAGCGCCCCCTTGCTCCCCTCTCCAATCCCCCACTCCCCTCTCCAAGCCCCGCCTCCCACCACACCCCTCCGCCCCCTCCACCCCTCCATCCCCCTCGCACCCCCACCGTCACCCACCCCCCCCTCATCCACCGCACCCCTCCAGCCCCTCTGCCCCCCGCGCGCCCTCATCCACCGATCCCTCCAGCGCCTCACCCTCTGCACCCCCTCCATCCCCCTCGCACCCCCGCCGTCACCCCCCCCCCCCATCCACCACAACCCTCCAGCCCCCTCTGCCCCGCGTGTGCCTCAACCTCTCCACCCCCTCCAACCCCCTCGCCCCCGCCTCCCTCACAACCCTCCGCCCCCTCCACCCCTCCATCCCCCTCGCACCCCCACCCAAACCATCCCGCAACGCCCCCTTGCTCCCCTCTCCAGTCCCCCACTCCCCTCTCCAAGCCCCGCCTCCCACCACACCCCTCCGCCCCCTCCACCCCTCCATCCCCCTCGCACCCCCACCGTCACCCGCCCCCCCCTCATCCACCGCACCCCTCCAGCCCCCTCTGCCCCCCGCACGCCCTCATCCACCGACCCCTCCAGCGCCTCACCCTCTCCACCCCCTCCATCCCCCTCGCACCCCCGCCGTCACCCGCCCCCCCCCCCTCATCCACCACAACCCTCCAGCCCCCTCTGCCCCCAGCGCGCCTTAACCTCTCCACCCCCTCCAACCCCCTCGCCCCCGCCTCCCTCACAACCCTCCGCCCCCTCCACCCCTCCATCCACCTCACACCCCCACCGTCACCCACCCCCCCCCCTCATCCACCACACCCCCCCCCGCCCCCTCTGCCCCCCGCGCGCCTCAACCTCTCCACCCCCTCCAACCCCCTCGCCCCCGCCTCCCACCACACCCCTCTGCCCCCTCCACCCCTCCATCTCCCTCTCCCCCGCCTCCCACCACACCCCTCCGCCCCCTCCACCCCTCCATCTCCCTCGCACCCCCGCCGTCACCCGCCCCCCCCCCTCATCCACCACACCCCTCCAGCGCCTCACCCTCTCCACCCCCTCCATCCCCCTTGCACCCCCGCCGTCACCCGCCCCCCCCCTCATCCACCACACCCCTCTAGCGCCTCACCCTCTCCACCCCTCCATCCCCCTCGCACCACCACCGTCACCCGCCCCCCCCCCCCCTCATCAACCACCGCCTCCATCCCCCTCGCACCCCCGCCGTCACCCGCCCCCCCCCCCCCCCCCCCCCTCATCCACCACCCCCTCCATCCCCCTCGCACCCCCGCCGTCACCCGCCCCCCCCCCTCATCCACCACACCCCTCTAGCGCCTCACCCTCTCCACCCCCTCCATCCCCCTCCACCCCCTCCATCCCCCTCGCACCCCCGCCTCCCACCACACCCCTCCATCCCCCTCGCACCCCCACCGTCACCCGCCCCCCCCCCCCCCCCTCATCCACCACACCCCCCAGCCCTCTCTGCCCCCCGCGCGCCTCACCCTCTCCACCCCCTCCGCCCCCTCCACCCCTCCATCCCCCTCGCACCCCCACCGTCACCCGCCCCTCATCCACCACACCCCTCCAGCCCCCTCTGCCCCCCGCGCCCTCATCCACCGCACCCCTCCGCCCCCTCCACCCCTCCATCCCCCTTGAACCCCCGCCGTCCCCGCCCCCCCTCATCCACCACACCCCTCCAGCCCCCTCTGCCCCCCGCGCGCCTCACCCTCTCCACCCCCTCCACCTCCCTCGCACCCCCGCCTCCCACCACCCCCTCCAACCCCCTCGAACCCCCGCCTCCCACCACCCCCTCCAACCCCTCAACCCCGCGCGCCCCTCCCTCTCCACCCTCTCCTCCCACTACCCCCGACTAACCCCTCTGTTTATTCCGCTGTCACCATATCCTCTGTCTCCCCACTCTTCCCCTACAACTCCCTCCACCTACATTGGTTCTATTGCTCAGCTTCTTATTCCCATTTCCATCAATGGCTGACCCCTCCACTCCGTCCGAGCTTCCTCCCAACCATCACGATCAATCCTCTCCCACCTCCGCGCTTCCTTCCGACTATCCCAATCAACCCCCTCCCTCATCGGCCGAACAATCTGTTCCAGCTAACCCAACGCATCCTACTGCCCTTCTTGATATTCCTATTTATTCCATACACTCTGATTCCACCGACCTTTATTCCCCACCTCCCATCCCTCACCCTCCTTCTCCTTCCCCATCTATGTCTCATCCCTCACACCCATCTTCGCCAACCGGGGATTATATGCGCCTGTTTCTTCCACCTGACTTGAACCTGCAAATCCGTATGCATTTATCCCTACCTACCATTGCCCTTCGCCAAATGTTTTCCATTGAGGATCTTCAGCAGGCGGGCCTATGGGGCTTGGCCAATGTTTTCTTCAATACCCCCGCCAATTTTACCCAGGTTTATGAAGCTATCCGCCTCTTCCCTCATTTTAGAACCGGCACTCTCTTCATCCCAGCCATTGCCACCAGTATTGGGTCCCCCCTATTACATTTTCGTGCTCCCCCTTTCCTATACTCTGGATTGTCAGCCTCGGCTACTATTGCCTTTTGTACCGATCACTTTCAAAGTAATGCTAGGTTTTCACTCCGCATGACCACCATTCTCAATGCGTTCATCTTTTTCTTCTTACTGCGTAGTCCCACATCTTCGCTCCCCTGGTCAGATATTCGTATTGCTGATCTGCTTTTCTGCTTTCTCCATAGCCGTCCTTACCCTTACGCAACCCTCATTTATAGTTCCTTGACTTTGCGCTCCCGTCGACTCCGCGAGGCTATCTCTAGAGGCTCTCAGGCATTTTCCATCTATTATGCGCCCTTCCTAGCTTGGATCTATCAAATTCCTGCACAATCTGCCCACAATGTTGCTTTTCTCCCTACCAACCCTGGGCTACCGTCCATTGCTCAATCTCCCTCCCCCCCTCTAATCTCAATTGACTCAGCTTCCGCATCGACACCCGCATCCGCACCCCCTGATGTCCCCTCCTTCCCTCCCCAATCTTCTTCACCTATCCCTTCGCAATCTACCACTTCTCCGTCCATGCCTACCCCTCCCCTTATCCCTAGACCTCCCCTCTCTTCAGCTTTCAAGCCACTCATTCAAACACAGCTCAACCCTCAAAACCCCACCTGTATGCCCCCACTTCCTCCGGATTCCACCGCACCCCCTATCATTAATGTTCCTGTCAGTCAACCACTTCCCTCCCCCAATCCTTCCCTTCCCAATCCATCTTCCACTACAAGCCTTCCTCCTCCTCCACCGATAATTCCTCCTTCCTCTCTCCCTCCTGATCCATCGGCCACTCCTCCTCCGCACTTTGACCTCCCATCAACCCCTTCCTTTTTGCAATTACTCCAGGACGCGAGTGTAGTCGCTCTCGGCAATGCTCAGGCCTCCCAGATTTCTTTGGATTCCGTATCGGCAGCAGCTTCGGTTCATCAACAGTATATCTCAACAATAGAAAACATCAATCGCATGGCCAATTCTCAATGGCACTCGCTCAACGAAACGGCGCGATTGCTCAAAGAAGAGAGAGATCATTATCGCGATATGGCCGACTCTGCGTTGAAAGCCTTAGAAGATCTTCAGAATCGCTCCAACTTAGGGCTTTGTGCTAATGCTGCATGCAGACGTATCCGCCGGGAAAGGGATAATCTTAGGCAATGCCTTAGTTTGCTACAGCATACGATTGAACAAGCTTCTGCTCCTTTGCCCCCCTCTCCACCAGCCTCGGCTGAGAATCTCAATCAACCTGCACAATAATTTGCCATCCACAGTCTAAATAAATTGCTCATCCACAGTCATAATAATTGCTCTTAGATTCCATTATCGCTTTGTCAATAATTTTCTCCTCCCTTTGATTTCTCAATAATTCTTGTAGGGTGCCTTCTACTTTTTCTTACTTAAATAATATACCCACCCTTTAACTCTTTTCTTGCCTCAGTTTCGTTGTTTTCATGTCTGTGTCTTTGCAATTTTTCAGTTTTGTATTGCTGTTGTCTCTCCGGGACGGAGAGATCTTTAGGTGGTGGGCATCTGTCGAGCCCTAACCGGTTGAAACTAAGGGTGCAAAGTATTTTTTCTCTTAAGGTTCAAAGGATGAATTTAAAATCGTAAGGTGCAAAAGTAAAGAATTAAAAGGAAAGGTGAAGGTATGGAAGGCCGCGTACGCAAAGGTGGAAATAGGGCAGCCCAATCAAAATTTTATTTTAAAAGTCACTCTTGTTCTAAAGTCACTACAGGACAAAGTAGCGAGTCGTTGAGGACCAGTTCAAAAGACAATCTTGGGACATTGAAAGGGCACCAAGATTGTATTACAGTTAGAGTGCGCGAACCGGCGGACTCAACAAAAGAGAGACAAAAGGCTATTCTTGGACACGGGAAGCAGGGAGAAAAGGAGAAGTGAAGAGTCACTCGACTGTAGAAGGTGAAGAGTGCAAGAAGTGAGGCTAAGGGAGGTGCAGAGAGTGCGAAGCAAGGGACCAATCCCAAAAAGTCTCTCTCCACGATCAGGCCCGAAGGAGATTAGTCCCTCAGCTTGTGGAGGCTTAGTGCAAGGTGTGTACAAGGAGAAGCTGGAAGCAAGTGAAGGACTGGTGCAGAAGAGGCCGGCTGCTGGGAGATTCTGAGATAATTAATCTTTTATGATTGAGCATTCACTATAATTGTGCCCGAGTATTAACTTGGATTGAATGAAATAGTCTTCTATTGTAATCAAAAACTCAAGGTTCAAAGGTTCAAAGGTCCAAAGGTGTTTCTGTAGAAGCTTGTCTGAGTTATTTCGTCTCTTGTTCTTCTTCTTTTTCTCCTACAAACCCTCAAACTCCTTCACGTCCAAGAAAACCCCCAACAAATCCAAAAGTTAAATAAAATCTTTCATTTTCATTTTCTTCACCGGGTGTGCCAAATTTGTTGGGGGTTTTCTTGGACGTGAAGGAGTTTGAGGGTGGGCTATGGAGAAAGCAGAAAAGCGGATCGGCAATACGAATATCTGACCAGGGGAGCGAAGATGTGGGACTACGCAGTAAGAAGAAAAAGATGAACGCATTGAGAATGGTGGTCATGCGGAGTGAAAACCTAGCATTACTTTGAAAGTGATCGGTACAAAAGGCAATAGTAGCCGAGGCTGACAATCCAGAGTATAGGAAAGGGGGAGCACGAAAATGTAATAGGGGGGACCCAATACTGGTGGCAATGGCTGGGATGAAGAGAGTGCCGGTTCTAAAATGAGGGAAGAGGCGGATAGCTTCATAAACCTGGGTAAAATTGGCGGGGGTATTGAAGAAAACATTGGCCAAGCCCCACAGGCCCGCCTGCTGAAGATCCTCAATGGAAAACATTTGACGAAGGGCAATGGTAGGTAGGGATAAATGCATACGGATTTGCAGGTTCAAGTCAGGTGGAAGAAACAGGCGCATATAATCCCCGGTTGGCGAAGATGGGTGTGAGGGATGAGACACAGATGGGGAAGGAGAAGGAGGGTGAGGGATGGGAGGTGGGGAATAAAGGTCGGTGGGATCAGAGTGTATGGAATAAATAGGAATATCAAGAAGGGCAGTAGGATGCGTTGGGTTAGCTGGAACAGATTGTTCGGCCGATGAGGGAGGGGGTTGATTGGGATAGTCGGAAGGAAGCGCGGAGGTGGGAGAGGATTGATCGTGATGGTTGGGAGGAAGCTCGGGCGGAGCGGAGGGGTCAGCCATTGATGGAAATGGGAATAAGAAGCTGAGCAATAGAACCAATGTAGGTTAAGGGAGTTGTAGGGGAAGAGTGGGGGGACAAAGGATATGGTGACAGCGGAATAAACGGAGGGGTTAGTCGGGGGTAGTGGGAGGAGAGGGTGGAGAGGGAGGGGCGCGCGGGGTTGAGGGGTTGGAGGGGGTGGTGGGAGGCGGGGGTTCGAGGGGGTTGGAGGGGGTGGTGGGAGGCGGGGGTGCGAGGGAGGTGGAGGGGGTGGAGAGGGTGAGGCGCGCGGGGGGCAGAGGGGGCTGGAGGGGTGTGGTGGATGAGGGGGGGCGGGGACGGCGGGGGTTCAAGGGGGATGGAGGGGTGGAGGGGGCGGAGGGGTGCGGTGGATGAGGGCGCGGGGGGCAGAGGGGGCTGGAGGGGTGTGGTGGATGAGGGGCGGGTGACGGTGGGGGTGCGAGGGGGCGGAGGGGGTGGAGAGGGTGAGGCGCGCGGGGGGCAGAGGGGGCTGGGGGGGTGTGGTGGATGAGGGGGGGGTGGGTGACGGCGGGGGTGCGAGGGGGATGGAGGGGTGTGGTGGGAGGCGGGGGTGCGAGGGGGATGGAGGGGGTGGAGGGGGATGGAGGGGGTGGAGGGGGATGGAGGGGGTGGAGAGGGTGAGGCACTGGAGGGGTGTGGTGGATGAGGGGGGGGGGGGCGGGTGACGGCGGGGGTGCGAGGGGGATGGAGGGGGTGGTGGATGAGGGGGGGGGGCGGGTGACGGCGGGGGTGCGAGGGGGATGGAGGGGGTGGTGGATGAGGGGGGGGGGCGGGTGACGGTGGTGGTGCGAGGGGGATGGAGGGGTGGAGAGGGTGAGGCGTTGGAGGGGTGTGGTGGATGAGGGGGGGGCGGGTGACGGCAGGGGTGCGAGGGGGATGGAGGGGGTGGAGAGGGTGAGGCGCTGGAGGGGTGTGGTGGATGAGGGGGGGGGGGCGGGTGACGGCGGGGGTGCGAGGGAGATGGAGGGGTGGAGGGGGCGGAGGGGTGTGGTGGGAGGCGGGGGAGAAGGAGATGGAGGGGTGGAGGGGGCGGAGGGGTGTGGTGGGAGGCGGGGGCGAGGGGGTTGGAGGGGGTGGAGAGGTTGAGGCGCGCGGGGGGCAGAAGGGGCGGGGGGGTGTGGTGGATGAGGGGGGGGTGGGTGACGGTGGGGGTGCGAGGGGGATGGAGGGGTGGAGGGGGCGGAGGGTTGTGAGGGAGGCGGGGGCGAGGGGGTTGGAGGGGGTGGAGAGGTTGAGGCGCGCTGGGGGCAGAGGGGGCTGGAGGGTTGTGGTGGATGAGGGGGGGGGGCGGGTGACAGCGGGGGTGCGAGGGGGATGGAGGGGGTGGAGAGGGTGAGGCGCTCGAGGGGTCGGTGGATGAGGGCGTGCGGGGGGCAGAGGGGGCTGGAGGGGTGCGGTGGATGAGGGGGGGGGGGCGGGTGACGGTGGGGGTGCGAGGGGGATGGAGGGGTGGAGGGGGCGGAGGGGTGTGGTGGGAGGCGAGGCTTGGAGAGGGGAGTGGGGGACTGGAGAGGGGAGCAAGGGGGCGCTGCGGGATGGTGTGGGTGGGGGTGCGAGGGGGATGGAGGGGGCGGAGG
Source organism: Ceratopteris richardii (assembly GCA_020310875.1). NCBI lineage: Eukaryota > Viridiplantae > Streptophyta > Polypodiopsida > Polypodiales > Pteridaceae > Ceratopteris > Ceratopteris richardii. The sequence goes on from CM035411.1 coordinate 62,883,335, forward strand.
GTTGTGAGGGAGGCGGGGGCGAGGGGGTTGGAGGGGTGGAGAGGTTGAGGCGCGCGGGGGGCAGAGGGGGCTGGAGGGTTCTGGTGGATGAGGGGGGGGGGGGGGGCTTGTGACGGCGGGGGTGCGAGGGGGATGGAGGGGGTGGAGAGGGTGAGGCTCTGGAGGGGTCGGTGGATGAGGGCGCGCGGGGGGTAGAGGGGCTGGAGGGGTGCGGTGGATGAGGGGGGGGGGGCGGGTGACGGTGGGGGTGCGAGGGGGATGGAGGGGTGGAGGGGGCGGAGGGGTGTGGTGGGAGGCGGGGCTTGGAGAGGGGAGTGGGGGATTGGAGAGGGGAGCAAGGGGGCGCTGCGGGATGGTGTGGGTGGGGGTGCGAGGGGGATGGAGGGGTGGAGGGGGCGGAGGGTTGTGAGGGAGGCGGGGGCGAGGGGGTTGGAGGGGGTGGAGAGGTTGAGGCGCGCGGGGGGCAGAGGGGGCTGGAGGGTTGTGGTGGATGAGGGGGGGGCGGGTGACGGCGGGGGTGCGAGGGGGATGGAGGGGGTGGAGAGGGTGAGGCGCTGGAGGGGTCGGTGGATGAGGGCGCGCGGGGGGCAGAGGGGCTGGAGGGGTGCGGTGGATGAGGGGGGGGTGGGTGACGGTGGGGGTGCGAGGGGGATGGAGGGGTGGAGGGGGCGGAGGGGTGTGGTGGGAGGCGGGGCTTGGAGAGGGGAGTGGGGGATTGGAGAGGGGAGCAAGGGGGCACTGCGGGATGGTGTGGGTGGGGGTGCGAGGGGAATGGAGGGGTGGAGGGGGCGGAGGGTTGTGAGGGAGGTGGGGGCGAGGGGGTTGGAGGGGGCGCTGCGGGAGGGTGTGGGCGGGGGGATTGGAGAGGGGAGTGGGGGATTGGAGAGGGGAGTAAGGGGCGCTGCGGGATGGTGTGGCGAGGGGGGGGTTGGATAGGGGGTAGAAGGGGGGAAGTCGGATGGGGAAGCGGCGGGGTGATTGGAGAGGGGGGGGGGCGGAGTAGGTGCTGTGGAGGGATGGAGGGGTAAGATAGGTGCTGTGGAGGGATGAAGGGGTAAGAGTGGTTATAGCTTGGCGGGGAAGGATGGAGGATCACGTCTACTGTTCTTCATATCGGACGCATGCACTTTGAGGGTTGGCTGAGATCCAGGTTCACCATCATAGCCAGAGCGCGAAGATGATAACAGTATTGATGCTGAGGGAGCAAGAATGAAGAGAAGGCATATTATATAGCAATGAGGAATGAAGGAGCACCTCTTAATCAAGAATGGTTCACCATAAAAGGGTGCTCAAAAGAGAGGAGATGCAGCTCTTAATCTTAGCCATTCAAGGGAGAACAAAGAAATGGGTATTAATGAAAGTTATTGTGCAGCAGTAAGGACCATCCAAAAATTTTGCGCCCAATTTTATTTAACTGTGGATTTGAAAAGATTGAGTGGATAAAATAAATGAAGAAAATGAAAAAAAAAAAGGCCGAAAAAAAAACGCGTGTTTTTTTTTTTGAGTCCTATTACCTAATAAACCAAACCAAGACCATCAGGGACAAAATAGATGAAAATACAATGGTTATGACACTTGATAATAAGCCTTGAGTCTGGAAATGTTTACTAAAGGTAGGGTGTTGCCAGCGAGGGTTTCCAATTGCACAGCACCCCAATGCAATATCTTCAGCACGTGAAAAGGTCCTTCCCAGTGAGGGATCCATTTCCCTTTTGTGGTCGTATGAGGGTTAGGTTTATGGAGAAGAACTAACATGCCTGCTTCAATTTTGTTTTTCCATAGATGTCGATCATGTGCCTCCTTCCGCTTCATCTGAGTCTCTATCAATTGTTTGGTTGCTAGTAGACGAATCTCCTCCACTTTATGTAGTGCTCCTAGCCTCTGAGAGACATCACAATCCTTCTTTCCCTGCATGAATGTTATCTTAGGCGATCCATGTAAAAATTCAAAGGGCTCGATGGGTAATATGCCATAAACCAGTTGGAATGGGGAGTATCCAGTGGCCTCTTTGTAGGCTAACCTATATGCCCAAAGTGTACCTTGGTACGCAATGCCCCATGAAGTGGGTTGCAACATACACTCCTTTCTTAACATTGCAATTAAAACCTTATTTGTCGACTCAGCCTGTCCATTTGCTCGTGGATAGTAAGCACAAGAGGTCCTATGAAGAATTCTATACCTGTTGAAGATTTCTTGCAGGACTTTATTGACAACATGGGTACCTTGATCAGTACAAATTTCAAGTGGACAACCAAACCTGCAAATGATGTTACTATAAATGAAATCAGCAACAGTTTGGGCAGTGCAATCTGCGGAGGCAATAGCTTCAGACCACTTTGTTGCATAATCTGTAGCTATCAGGAGATATTTTTCTCTTTTTGGAAAAGCGGGAGGGTAGATGGGCCCTACAAAATCTAGCCCCCACTTCTCAAATGGTTGCCAGGAGGTGGAAATAACCAAGGGGTTATTTCTCTGCTTTGTTGGCTTAGGTCCACACCTTTGGCAAATATCACATGCCTTACCCCATTCATTTGCATCCCTGAAAAGTGTAGGCCACCATAGACCCGCATCCAGTATCCTCTGACTCATAATATGTCCTAGGAGGTGCCCACCACCTGTTCCTTCATGTGCAGGTGAAGGACTTCCCTCACTTCTTCTTCTTCCAAACACTTCCTGAACCGATCATCTTTGCCTTGTCTGTACAATTTATCTTGGATGAAGGTATATGGTCTACTCTTGATTAGGAGGCTCTTCTTTTGTACAGCACTAGCCTTTTCTGGATACAATCCAGTTTTAATAAAATTTTTAATGTCGTAATACCAACCTTGAGCTTTCACAGCAAACAGATGAGCATCTGGAAAGTCATCATTGATTCCACTAGTTTGATTCATCATATTTATTCTGGATAGGTGATCCGCCATGACATTGTCTTTTCCTGGTTTATGGACTACAGAAAAGTTGAACTCTTGGAACAACAATAACCACCTCCATATTCTACCGGTGGCCTGGGGTTTGTTGAGTAGGTACTTTAGTGGTTGGTGATCTGATATAACAATAAATTTTACCCCCAGTAAGTAATGACGGAATTTTTGGACAACAAAGACCATTGCTAGGGCTTCCCTTTCAGTAGTACTGTAATTCCTCTCAGCCTTGGTCAAGATTCTACTTGCATATTGAATTGGCCTGTCCAATTTAAATTCTTCACTGGGTTGGGTCAAAACTGCCCCTACTGCATATGCGCTGGCATCGACATGTATATGAAAGATTTTTGACCACTCAGGTGTGACCAAGATAGGAGCACACACCAACCTTGACTGCAATGTCTGATATGCCTTTTCCTCCTCTTCTTCCCATTTGAAAGGTACTTCCTTACCTGTAAGTCTAGTCAGAGGTCTAGCTATCTCTGCATACATTTTTATAAACCTTCTATGATAACCGGTATGCCCCAAGAAACTCTGGATCTCTTTAGGAGATTTAGGTTTAGGTAACTTTAATATAGAAAGAATTTTGTCAGGATCTGGGGCCATACCTTTAGCCGATACCACATGTCCTAAAAGGGTTCCTTCTGCCACAAGGAAATGACATTTATTTGGATTGAGCTTTAACTTAGTTTCTCTGCATCTTTGGAAAATATTCTGCAGCTGCCTCAAGTGCTGGTCCAAACAATCTAGATGAGTTTCCTTGTGAGATCCTGAAAATGAAGAGAAGTCATCCATGAAGATTCTAAGTGATTCCAGCAATAGGGGGCCAAAAATGAGATTGACTGTTCTGTTAAAGGTGGCTGGAGCATTTCTGAGCCCAAATGGCATTTTTACATACACATATGTTCCCCAAGGTGTGATAAAAGCAGTCTTTTCACGATCCTCTGGATGTATTGATATTTGATTATAGCCACTGAATCCATCCATAAAACTATATAATGCATGCCCAGCCACTTCTTCAATGACCTGTTCTGCAAAAGGCATAGGGAACCCATCTGGAATGTGGTCACCTTGTTGAGAGCTCTAAAGTCAACACAAATTCTGATTTTATTAGTATTCTTCTTCGGTACTATAACCATAGGCGAGAGCCACTCTGAGTGTTCCACAGGAATGATGATTCCTGCATCTTCCATCTTTTGGATTTCCACATAGACAGCTTCGGCATACTTTGGATTAAGTCTATAACTCCTTCCTCTGATGGGTCTGGCTCCATCAACCAGAGGAATTTTGTGCTCTCCATAAGATGCAGGCACTCCTTCTAAGTCTTTATAATGCCAGGCAAAAACATCTGCATACTGGGTCAAGAATGATTTTACCTTTTCCAGGAGCTCTGGGTGGCTCCACAACCAAGTGGCCACCAGAACTGGTTGATTATTGTTTTGAGTGCATAAGTGTATTTCTTGGACCGGATTTCTTGTTACCATATTATCTCCGTGTGCATCTGCTTCCTTGTCTTCTTCTACTAGCTTTTCGTGCATTGCTTCATAAGCAGGGGTATTTTGGACTTCGATGTGTTCCACCTTGTCCTGCATCCATCCTGTAGGGATTTCTTGAATTGGGAAAGAACATTCAACCTCAAAATTTTTTACCTTGTCTTTAGCTTTAGAAACTTCGTTATCTGTGGTTGACACATCCTCCTCCAATTTGTATTTGAGGGGTATCTTCCTGCCCCTTCTGTGGTCAGTGATGGGCTCTCCCAATCCATCAACCTGGACCTTTTCCTTGTCTTCATCATAGCCTTCAGTCATGCTAGGATTATCAAGAAAAATTCCAAAACAAGAGGAAGAGTTGCCTGCTTGGAGCCAACTTAAAATATCCTCTTCTTCCTCAAAATCTATTTGGGGTTGATCCTCCGCTTCTGTTTCCATGCAAATGCTCACTGTTTGCATCATACTAGTGTTTCCTTGATTGTTTGGGCCTTCTTCTAAATGAATTTGTGTCAGCTGCTGCCCTTTCTTTTGTACCCACATAGTGTCCTTACCCCAATCATGAATGACACTGGCATGCCTCAGCCAAGGTCTTCCAATTAAGAGAGGAAATCCTCCTTCAACCTGGGGCAATCTTAAAACCACAAAATCCAGAATGAATAGATTACCTTGTACTTCAAGTGGAACTTTTGGGATTACCCCCAAGGGCCTTACTTTGCTCTGATCTGCCAACGTAACCGTGAAATTTGCAGGTCTTGAAGGGTGGAGTCGAATCTTTTTCATGGTATGTTCAGGCATCAAGTTGATGCCAGAACCACCATCTACAATAACACCTTGAAATTCATGACCCTTGATTGATATTGTAAGCCGAGGACTTTTATAATCCGTAAGGGGTGCTTCCCCCATAATTATCCCTTTATGTAAAATAGCAGTCTTGGCCACTAAGCTTGTAGTAGAAGCTTCATCAATTGTCTGCAATAATTCTGACCTGAATTTCCCATCCATCTTTATTAATTCAAAAATACTAACCTCCTTCTTTATTGACTTGAGTAGTTTTGAAGCCTCTGACTCTTTAAGAGAGTGAGCTTCATTTGCTTTGCCAAACTCTTCTTGAGCCCTGTTGAAGGCATGCCCAATGGCATCACTGGTGCCTATGAGACATTCCTTTTGGTTTGTGTCTGCACTTGTGGTGGCTTTGTCTTCAATTGCAACTCTGTCCTTGTCCAATCCCTTAATTATCGATTCTTGATTTTCTACCACTTTTGTCGTTCCCTTGCTTCTTGTCTGTACTGCAAAAGATTCGAGTTCTTCTAATTGTACCACTCTAGTAGATGGTGAGGGTTCATTCACTTGAGGTAATGTTTCCTCCTTGAATACAGAGATCATTTGGAGATGGGGTCCGGAAGTAGAGGCTTGATTCTTAGGACAACAGTTTGTATAGTGATCCCTGGCCTCTGGACAGTTCCTGCAAGGAGGTGCATTTTCTGGGAGAGTGCACCTAGATTGGTAGTGCCCGCATTCTCCACATCTGAAGCAAATAATTGGCCTTCTAGGCCCATTTGCAAAGTTAGTTCTCGGTCTCGGATTATAGTTGTTACTTGGGTTTGCTGCTACTGCCGTTACATTTGCTGGTGGCAAAAGTCCTCCTTGTGTCCAGTATGTCGTTGCCGGCATTCCTCTTACTTGGCATTCATGGGCCTCATGCCCAATTTTCCTGCACAATTGACAAGTCACATTTAGCAGAGGACATTCACTTACTATGTGCCCTTGCTTGCTGCACATGGAGCACCAGAGTCCATTCTTAATGCCGCCTCCTTTGAGTTCCTGCAATTCTTGTCTCAGCTGAGCTAATTCTTCTGCTTGGGCCTCCTCTTCCTTTTGGAGCTTGAGTGCTTCAATCTCTCTTCTCAGCTTAGCTACAGCAGTCTCCTCCTCTGTGTAGGGCTTATTCCTTTTCAAGCCTTCTAGCTCCCTTCTTAACTGGATCACTGGGTCCTCCAGTTCTGTACCATAGGTTGGTTGAGAAGAGGTTGCACCATATTGGTACCTTATCTGCTCCAAGCGTGTGGCCGTATTGATGAATTCCTCAACAGGGGCCGTAGGTAACACTAACTCTTTTATTTTGCATTGGGTGACCACAGGTAGGGGTTTGGCTAACCACTTCTTGACAAAGAAGTCGTGTGGTGGATCCGGTAATTTAGCCATTAGTGCTTTGGCCCTGGTCACAAACTCTGGGAACTTTTCTCCTGGACCCAATTTCAAGTTTTCCAACTCTTCTATAATGATCTCCGCCGTGTTGCCATGCTGAAACTGATTTTTGAAAGCCTCTTTCATCAAATCCCAAGAGGTAAAGTGGTTTTCAGCAAACTGGCTAAACCACTTGTCTGCCAGACCTTCCAAAGTGGCAGGGAAGAGTATCAAGAAGGCATCTTCCCTACCCATTAGACCTCTAGTCTTGCATAGTGCAAGAAATCTTCGAATGTGCTCATCTGGATCCTCATGGGCTAAACCTCTGAAAGAGGGAAATTTTATGTTTAATCGGGAGAGTAAAGTTTCTAGGTCCACCTGTCCTGCCATGCTTCCTACCGATGAAGTGGATGAAAGTGGACTTGATGATCTTCTGTTCGCCTTTCTTCTTGTCTGCTTGCACTTGACCCTCAAGGTTTGTGACCAGGTCGCGGTCATGAGCTGTTCATAGTTCACCTGAAATGAGACACTTGATATACGTACTTACCTCAACTGGAGTCTTACTGTTGGCACTGGAATAGATCTTCTCCTAGGCTCAAATCTCCTTGTATGTCCCACCGGGCGTGCCAAATTTGTTGGGGGTTTTCTTGGACGTGAAGGAGTTTGAGGGTTTGTAGGAGAAAAAGAAGAAGAACAAGAGACGAAATAACTCAGACAAGCTTCTACAGAAACACCTCTGAACCTTTGAACCTTGAGTTTTTGATTACAATAGAAGGATTATACTATTTCATTCAATCCAAGTTAATACTCGGGCGCAATTACAGTGAATGCTCAATCATAAAAGATTAATTATCTCAGAATCTCCCAGCAGCCGGCCTCTTCTGCACCAGTCCTTCACTTGCTTCCAGCTTCTCCTTGTACACACCTTGCACTAAGCCTCCACAAGCTGAGGGACTAATCTCCTTCGGGCCTGATCGCGGAGAGAGACTTTTTGGGATTGGTCCCTTGCTTCGCACTCTCTACACCTCCCTTAGCCTCACTTCTTGCACTCTTCACCTTCTGCAGTCGAGTGACTCTTCACTTCTCCTTTTCTCCCTGCTTCCCGTGTCCAAGAATAGCCTTTTGTCTCTCTTTTGTTGAGTCCGCCGGTTCGCGCACTCTAATTGTAATACAATCTTGGTGCCCTTTCAATGTCCCAAGATTGTCTTTTGAACTGGTCCTCAACGACTCGCTACTTTGTCTTGTAGTGACTTTAGAACAAGAGTGACTTTTAAAATAAAATTTTGATTGGGCGGCCCTATTTCCACCTTTGCGTACGCGGCCTTCCATACCTTCACCTTTCCTTTTAATTCTTTACTTTTGCACCTTACGATTTTAAATTCATCCTTTGAACCTTAAGAGAAAAAATACTTTGCGCCCTTAGTTTCAACCGGTTAGGGCTCGACAAGAGGGTTGGTTATTTGTATTACATGCTATCTAAGCAAAGAGAGAGAGTTTCCTGCAGAAAATTGTGTTTCTTCCCTTTGTGTGATTTATTTGATTTGTTGAGTCTATTCTATGTGTATCCGTGGAGGTTTGTAAGCTTTTATTGTGTATTTTTGATGAATGTTATGAAGAGAGTTGATTACTGATGTGATGAGTGAGAAATTGATGAATAATGGTGCTGTAGATGAAAATCGTCTGATTTCACAGAATCGCGATTGTCTTGTCTGAAGGTTACAGGTATCATTTTTGAGTTTTGACTTTATGGTTGTAATCTGCTGAGAAAATAACATGTTTTTGACACCAAGATTATTGAAAATGGTGGAGTATTGTTCAAGATAATCCAAACCCTAGAATTTCTTCTTCATTTTCATTAATTCTCAAAAATCGAGCCAGTTTTCTCTTATTTCTTGTATTCTATCATCTAGAAGGGGCTGTGGTCTCATGTATACTTACAGGATTGACAAAAATAAGATGTATTGTTGATTCTTTATGCTAAATAATTGGAGAGGACAACTCCAAAGATCTACGACAAACATTTTTTGGCGACGTTGCCGGGGAGTATATCAAAAGCTTCATTGAAGTTGGACCTTGCTGGATCTTCTATTGTTGATGGTATTGAGCACATTGAAAAGGTAATACTCTTTAATCAAGAATTGGAAACATGAAAAGGTAGATTTCTTTGTTTTTCTTTTGGGAAAAGAAAGCAATAGATAATCTTTTGAGAATAGGAAGTGTGAAATTTTTGCAAATTGATAATTGCTCATATCATTTTTTTTGGAAGTAAAGTGCAGGTGTGTGAAAAACTGAATCAAGAAAGCTAAAGATAAGGTAAAATGTGTCTATTCTTGCATTTGTAGAGTGCTTTTTGACTAAGTACCAAGCAAAATTGTTGATATTGGGAAGATGACATGATTGCTTTAAGGAAAGTCAAGTAAAGTAGCTAGGTGCAAGTAGATAAGATCCATTTGTTAACCAAGTCAAAGCAATAGTCTTGAGAAAAAGTTGATTAGCATCTTGGAAAGAAAAATGTTTGAGTTTATCTTTGCAAAGATTGATATTTGCATTTCTTAGCACATTTTTCTTTGGGAAGTTTTGCTCATGAACTGTTTTGATAACAAAAGCATAAAGGAGTATAACCAATCAAGAAACACAGGATCAATAGATCACTAAACAAGAAACCCTAAGTGAAGTGTTCACCTTGATTTAGGGCAAAATACTAAAAAAATTCATAAATTCATTAAAACAATCAAACAAATTTCTTTTTCCCTTAGGAAAGTTGGACTGAAGTTTTGTTGTCAAGAGTAAAAGAGACCAGGTGGTGGGAAAGCAAAAAAGTGCCAAAAACTAGAAAAACAGAAAAAACACGATTCTCTTCAGAGGATCCCGGTTCTCTGGATAATTCTTTGTTAATGATATAAAATTGCAGGTGACAGCTGAATTGGAATTGGTAAAGGGGAAACAAGAGAAAAGAAGACTTTAAATTGCAAAAAATAGGAAGTACAAGAAAAACACGATTCTCTACAGAAAATCGTGATTTTCTGTAAGAGGAAAATTTTTGGAATTTTGAGCATATTGGGGTTTTGAGATAGGTAATTGTAAGAGATTTCATTAAGTTGGGTAAGGGAAGGAACTCAAATTCCAAAGAATCAGGCAAGATTGAGTGGCAAGTGGAAGAAGTGGAAAAAAAGTACAGAATTGCGATTTCCACCAATAGGATAATGGAAGTGACTAATGATGAAAAGATAGGAATTGAGGATTAAAATCATAAGATTGTTGAAGAATAAAATTGGACAAGTGAAAAAGTGAAAAATATGAGGAAATTGCACACGATCGCGATTGTGTGGACACTATAAAACTCTGGAAATTCAGAAAAAACTCATTTGAGAGAGAGAGAGAGTGAGAGCAGGAACAGGATCACGATTGTCTGCAACCATAAACTTTTGGAGATTTCTGCATCAAGCAAACAAGGTAAGGAGTCCTCAATACAATTTTTTGTATTTCTTTAAACTTACATGATGATTAAAGCACAAAAAAGCACAAAATAGCCAAAAACACGAAAATGCGATGTTCTGATTTTTTGAGTTTTTGTGGAAAAAATAATAAATTTGAGTAAACTCTTTCATTGCATGTTAAAAAATAATTAAGGAGATTCTATTGAAGAAAGAAAATTTTGAAAATCAATACCTTAAAAAAGAAATTTCAAAATTTGAACAGAATCGCGATTCTATAGTCAAACACAAAATCGCGATTCTATGAAACAAAGTACAAAATCGCAATTCCCAGAGCACGATTTTCATAAGAGAATCGTGTTTCTAACGATTGTGAGCAATCACGATTGTCTGGGAACAAAATCGTGAAAAACACGATTTTCATCACAAAATCGTGAAAACATGATTTTCTTTACAAAATCATGAAAAGCATGATTTTCTTCACAAAATCGTGGAAAACACGATTTTCATCACAAAATCGTGGAAAACACAATTTTCATCACAAAATCGTGGAAAACACGATTTTCATCACAAAATCGTGGAAAACACGATTTTCATCACAAAATCGTTGAAAACACGATTTTCATCACAAAATCGTGGAAAACACGATTTTCATCACAAAATCGTGGAAATACAATTTTCATTACAAAATCGTGAAAAACACGATTCTCTTCACAAAATCGTGGAAAATACGATTCTCTTCACAAAATCGTGAAATTTATTGAATGATCCTTAGGTCTGGTAATAAATTATACTCACATTCCAAGCAAGAACTGGGAAGGAAGGAAATAGAGCCAGTGGTAGGGCAATTGCAAGAAAGAGATTTAGGGCAGGAAATCAACATGGAAAATTTGAATGAAACAAATGAATCCTCTGAAACTGAGGACTATAGAAACATCCTCAAATACATGTATACAAATAGGTTTGGAACCTATGTATATCACGATGGAATGCATAAGTTTCTCATTAGATTGAGAAACTTAGAAGTTCCCCTGAACATAACACCAGTAGCACAATTTAAGGATGGTAGATATGAGGATAGGCAGGGATGTGTATACATCTTCTCACAAGACCAAGAAAATTCTAATGACCTAGGGCAATGTGTAGACAAGAGACCTTGGGAACAGAACCTAGGGCAATCAGACTTGCCAAGACCACATGAAATTCACAATAATGGTGAACAAAAACAAGGTAGGAGAACACATACTTCCCCAAATCCTTTTGAAAAGGAACTAGAAGGATTTAATGATTTTCCTATGAGAAGAAGACATCATTGGCAAAATCAAGGCAGAATGCTTAGACCCTATCAAGTAGCCAAATGCATGAAGAATCAATATGAAGGATATTCTGATCCTCATGCTCATGCTGCGGAATTCAGACAACTAATTAGAGCAGAAGAAGTTGAGGATTATAAAGTACAATTTGAGGCATTTGGTCTAACCCTAACAGGACCGACATTATCTTGGTTCATTCCCTTGAGAAAGGAAATGTATCTAGATATTGAATCCTTCCTAGAAGACTTTATTGGGGAATTTTCAAAATCTGGAATAAAACATAGCACAGCTACATTGATACATAGCTTTAAACAGCAAAAAGATGAAAATGTCAAAGAGGCAGCTAGGAGATTCAAGCAGTATATTGATAGATGTCCTAGAGAAGAAGTACCTTCCATGGCAAAACAAGTATCCCTATTCATAGAAGGATTAAGAAGTGCCCAATTAAGAACCCTCGTGTATTATAGGAGATGGCCTGACCTAGGAGCAAGTGTGAAGGAGGCAATAGATTTGGAAGACAATAGGGGACAAGACCTGTTAGCATTTGATCAACCTATAACAATTGAAGATAAAATTCCACCAGCAGAAAAATTGGCACAAGCCATTGCTAAAGCCCTAGAAGTAACCACCAAAACCAATTTGATAAATACCAAGATAAATACAAATAAAAAATGCTATAATTGTGGAGAAAATCATTTGGTACAACAATGTCCATATCAAAAACCACCACATCTGCAAGATAGGAAAACACTCAAATACTGTACACTAGAGGGAAAATGGACAAATCATACCAGAGAAGAATGCTTCTACAATAAACAACCCATTAAGGAAAGAGATTATGCAAGCCAAAGAGAATCTGGATATATTGAGCAACCAAGACCTATACTTGGGCAACAACCTCCACTACCAACAAATGTGGTACCAGTTAAATACACACCAATAGAGGAGGGAAACTTAAGAATAAGATCACCTTGCAAGGAAGATTACCAATGGAATGAAGGATATCATGAAGAGTGGAAGGGATATGATTTAAGAGAACCAGAACTACAAGCCCTAGATTTGGGAAATGGGAGAATAGAGATGGATACAACCACATTCATGTATATAACCAATCATTATATGTCCAATCAGAAACCTCAATTCAAAGGGAGCCAAAAGATAACTTGTTATAGATGTGGGGGAGAACATTTCATTAGAGACTGTCCACAACCTCCTACATTAAGAATAGAAGGAGCTTATTCCAAGGATTGTGGCAGGGATCATTTAATAAAGGATTGTCCAAAAAATCCTCAGAACCAACAAAACACATCTAATAACATACCATTGAAAACAGTCAACATCATGGAGCAAGAAGAAGTGAGTGACAATGACCAAGTAAATGTAAATGCTATAACAAGGGCACAAGCTAAACAACAAGAAACAACTAAAGAACAAAATCAAGGTTCAGTTTCAAAGGTGAAGAAAAACAAGCAAAAAGGGAAATGGGAAAGAAAAAAAAGAATGGGTAAAAGCTTGGAAGAAGAGAATAGGGAACAATTAAACAGTACTCCTCCTCAAAAGACACAAATCCAGTAAGAGATAAGAAATTCACAGAGTCTAGACACCTTGATAAAAGCATACAAGGGAAGAATCCAAGAGGGACCAAATCCTACAGACCATGTAATGGCTTATCCTATTCCAGATATAGAACATGAAAGGATGCAAATATGCAAACAAATCATACAAGAAGCACAACTTAAACTAGGGGAATTAGACAATTCTCAAACAATAGTTGGGGAGTCAAAGGGAACAAGAATAGGAGAAACAATTAATCAAGAAGATAACCCACAAATTACATTCGAGGTAAATATAGATAAACAATGTACAATCTTATACCACACCACATTGGAGGAATTGGTAAAACAGAATCCTCACTTACAATACAAAATGGAAAATGGGAAGCAATACCAGAAAATCTTATTTCACAGCCACAAGAGTTGGAGGAATTGTGGTACATTCCTATTGATAAGATAGGTGGATATTGTGAAGGAGAAGAAGGGAACTCAACCTTGAGAATACAATTTGGTACAAACCATGCCCAAGCCATATTGGATAGTGGATCAGGTGTGGCTATCATGACTAAACAAACTTGGGAAAGATGGAGAAAGAGTGAATTGATACCCACTAAAATGAGATTGCAACTTGCAGATGGACATATAGAAAAACCCCTAGGAATATGGGAAAATGTGATTGTGGATATATGGAATAGAAATAGAGCATACTTTTGCCATAGTTGAATTTCCACAATCCACTTCATATGAAATTATCCTAGGAAGACCATTCATGAGACAGATGCAAATTGTGCAAGATTGGGGTAATGATTGCCTATACCTTTAGAGCAAAGGAAGGATAACTATAGTGACTCTAAGAAATGGTCATTATTGTGACATATCCCCTCAAGAATGGTTCAAAATACATCAAAATCAAGAATTAAGTGAAGAATCAGAATTGGAAGATGAGAATGAAACTGAATCATCAATATGGAAGTGTAATGTGATAAGAAACCTTATAAATGGAAAAAGGAGATTAAGAAGAGAAGATTGTGTAGAAGGGAGAAAATTACAAGATGAGCGTTATGTACCACAAAAATTCAAAGATGAAGAATTCGAGCCATATGGTTGGAATCAGATATTGGCTACTATGGATTTAGCCAGTGATGAGTATGTAGGAGTGGAATTTCAAGATGAAGAAGGGTATGATGTTTTTCACATTGGAATACAAATGATAAAGGTATCAAAAACAGGAGAGGACCACGAAAAAGAAATAATATTGGAAAATGGAAAAACACAATATTTGGAAGAAGTAAAAGCTGAAGATGCCATAAAAGATAAAATCTCAGGCAAATATAAGAAAAACAAACACAAGGAAATTGAAAAAGACCAAGAGGATGGAAAAAATGAGAATATGACAAACAAAGACCAACAATTTGATGTACCGGCAAATTTCAAGACTTATGAAGTAGAAGACAGATTACTTCTAAAAATGAAACCAAAGAGAGAAAAGAAAAAAGGGGAGGCATATGACAATGAAGAACAAACTAAGAAGGTTATGATCACTCAGGAAGATGGGGAAGAAAGTAATATTGTAATAGCTGATGACATGACAAATCAAGAAGAGGAGGCATTAAGGAATTTGGCCAGAAACTATAGGGATGTGTTTGCCTATAGCTATAAGGATTTGAAAGGTATTGATCCTAAAATCTGTGAGCATAAGATACCTAGCTATCACGTCTGATGCAAAACCTAGCAAACAGAGACATTACACATTCAATGATAAATACTTTGCTAAAATAAAGGAAGAAATTGACAAGCTGCTGGCTGCCAATTTCATCTATGAGATTGAGTATACAGAATGGATATCTCCTATAGTTGTGGTACCAAAAAAGAATGGGAAACTTAGGGTATGCATTAACTTGAAAAAGGTGAATGCAGCAACTATAAGGGATAGCTATCCATTGCCTATAATAGACCATCTTTTAGAAAGAGTGGCAGGGAAGGAGGTTTATAGTTTTTTGGATGGGTTTTCAGGATACAATCAGGTACCTATAGCATTGGAAGACCAACATAAAACTGCTTTTTCCATAGAATGGGGAATTTATGTTTTTAGGATTATGCCCTTTGGGTTAACTAATGCCCCAGCAACTTTTCAAAGATTGATGTGTCATATCTTCAAAGAATTCCTGAGGAATGTAATGGAAATTTATGTAGATGATCTGTGTACTTTTTCATTAAAAAGACAGGATCATTTGAAAGATTTAGAAAACATATTCAAGAAATGCAGAACATACAGAGTATGCTTAAATCCAAAAAAGTGTGTATTCTTTGTAAGACAAGGAAGAATGCTAGATCACATAGTATCAAAAAATGGAATTTCAACTGATGAGAAAAAAATAAAGGCGATAGTAGAACTTCCAAGACCAACAAATGTAAAGAAACTTCAAACTTTCATGGTACATTGCGGGTATTATAGAAAATTTGTACACAAGTTTGGTGACATAGCTAAACCTTTGTATGCTCTGATCACAAAATTTGAGTGGACCAAAGAGTGTGACCAAGCCTTTGAGACTCTAAAAACATGTTTGGTTACAACACCAATTTTGAAAACACCCCAGTGGGATAAAATTTTTCATGTCCATGTGGATGCTTCAAATTATGCTTTGGGATGTGTGTTAGCACAACCAATAGAAGGGAGCAAGTTAGATTTCCCAGTGGCTTATGCTAGTAGGCAACTGAATTCAGCAATAAAAAATTACACAACCATTGAGAGGGAAGGGTTGGGAATGATATTTTTTGTGAAAAAATATAGACATTACCTTTTGGCCAACAAATTTAAGTTCTTTGTGGATCACCAAGCTTTACTTTATTTAGTAAACAAACCTTCTCACAATGGTAGAATAGTCAGATGGTTCCTTTTACTGATGGAGTTTGAGTTTGAAGTGGTGGTCAGACAAGGAAAAACACATTTGAGAGCAGATCATTTGTCTAGAATCCAAGCTAAAGAACCAAGTTCACCTTTAGATGATGACCTGCCAGATACATATCTCTTCAAGGTAGAAAGTGTTCCTGAGTGGGCCATGTCCTTAATACCTTTGCTAGCCATGGGACCTTACAGAACATTTGGAAACCACACACATTTAGTATTACAAAGCAGAAACTTTATGTTGCTAGTTGGGCACTTGTATCACATCAACCATACAGGCATATTGGAATAATGTACTCCAAAAGAGGAGCAACATGTATATATGAGAAGAGCTCATTGTTGGAACCCTTGTACTCATGCTTCCAAAATAGTTACCCTAAGTAATCTCAATAGGATGGGAGTACATTGGCCTAATGAGACTCAAGATGTAACAAAATATATTGCTAACTGCTGGGAATGCCAATCCTTGCAAAACTCAGAACTTATTACTCTATATTGGTTTCATAAAAATCTAGAATGGAGTGAAAACATCATTGAGGAATTGAAAAGGAAGAAGAAAGGAAAACAAGTAATAGCTGGTGCAGATTCAAAAAATTTACATGTGATCTTTGAAGAATATCAACTGATAGGAGAACAATTATATAAGAGAGGGATGGATGGATATTTAAGAATTTGTGTTCCTGAAGATAGATATCTGGAAATGTTGGAAATGGCACATTCTAGAGTGGCAGGACATTTTTCAAGTGACAGAACTACTAAACTCATATTATATTCCATCTTTTGGTGGCCAACCCTATTTCTTGATACAAGATCATATGTGAAAAGATGTGACATTTGTCAGAGGGTGAGTCAACCAAATAAAACAGACAATATGCCATTAGTTCCATTAATTTCAGCTAGAGCATTTAGTAAATGGAGGTTGGATCTCATTGGACCCATACATTTTCTAGCAAGACAATCCCATGCTGAATACATACTAGTAGCTACAGATTACCTGACAAAATGGGCTGAGGCCAAGGCTACAAAAAGAAATGATGCTCAGACTACTGCAAAATTTCTATATGAGTATATCATCACTAGGTTCGGACTTCCAATCGAATTGGTAAGTGATAGGGGGACTCATTTTTTGAACCAAATCATAGAAAACATAACTGAATATTTCATGATTAGTCATAGAAAGTCAGCCCCATATCACCCACAGGCCAATGGGTTAGCAGAAAGTACTAATAAAGTACTTTGTACTGTATTGTCAAAATTAGTAAACACAAACAGGAATGATTGGGACTTACAACTGAATCATGTCCTATGGGCCTATAGAGTGGCATACAAAATTGCATTAGGAACCACACCATTTAATTTGGTATATGGACAAAATGCAGTTCTGCCTTTGGAATTCCTTATTCCAACACTGAAGCTGGGAAATCAATACAAATGGACTGGAAATGAATTATCTAAAAGAGTAGTGGAATTGGAAAAACTGGGAGCTTGTAGACTCCAAGCAATTATGAGCATATATGTAGACAAGAAAAGGCAAAAAGCTTATCATGATGTTCACATAAAAGAAAAAGATCTACAAGAAGGAGATCTAGTTATGGCATATACAGTCAAGGAACATCAGAAAAAGTTTCAGAAAAAAGGACATGGGCCGTATATTATACATAAGATAAGTAACAGTGGAGCTATCCAACTAGCTAACATAGATGGAGAGATCATGCCAAACTTCATAAGTGGATGTAGAGTTAAAATGTATGATTTCCCATTAACTGTTTCTCAATGGAGAAGATTATATCAAGCTCAAAACAAGAAAAAAGAAGAGGAAAACATTAGAAAAGAGGCTCAATAGGAGGCAAAGGAAAGGATAAGAAAAAACAAAAAACTTAGAGAAATCCTTCTGTGTGAAACACCTCTAAAACAAAAAGAACATTTGCCTGTGATAACAATGGATTGTCAAAATGAAAAAATCAAGGTGTTGATAGATTCAGGTGCACAAGTGAATTTGATTAGTTCAGCTTTGTTGAATAAATTTAACTTTAAAAGAACTAAAAGCAAAACCTTTATCAAAAGCTTGGAAGGACAAATAATACACAGCATGTCTTCAGCTTCTATTGAAGTTAAGTTCAATGAAGAATATATGAAAATATATTGTGAAGAATGGCCAGATCATTTAATGACTGAGAAATTGATTCTGGGACACAAGATCATTATGAGCAATATAGAGCAGTTCAGACCATCCAACAGAAACATGATTGTATTAGGTATGGTAGCTGAATCCGAGTTTGAAAAAGGCAGTAGTATCATTAAGGAGCACAAGAAAGAAAAAGAACAATTGGCAGAACAATTGAGGATTGTAAAGGAGAAAAATGAAGAATTAACACATAGGATAATTTCTTTGGAGGAATTAGAGGTACAACAACAAAATAAAATCCAATATCTTGAAGAGAATTATGCAAAACAGACAGAGCATAGTAGTAAAGTCGAGATGGAGTTGAGAAAAACTGAAGGGAGATACAGAACCTTGCAGAATTCATATCAAACTATGGCCAAGGCAAATGAGGAAATAAACAAACTATTAATGGAAGAAGGCCAGTGGAAGGAAGAAAGCAAGACTGTTCAGGTGACACAGGAGGAAAAGGAAGAATTACATAAGGAAATCATGAGATTGCAAACAGAGTTGAAGGAAGCCAAGGAGTTGGAAAAACAGGCTAGTATACATGCTGCTACCTCAATGAGGGGTTACAACAAATTACATATGGAAATAGAAAAAGAAAGAAGTGATTGGCAGTCAAGTATAGAAAAGGAAAGAAGAGAATGGATAGCAGAAAGGGACATATGGGCATCTCAAAATAGAAGTTTAATGATAACAATAGAAGAGCTACAAAAAAAGCTGGAAAAACCACAAACTCAGGTAGAAGATCAGATAGAGACTACACATATAGAAGATTATGAAGTAGGAAACGATGATAGAACTCAACATGGCAGTGAAATAGAAAATAAAGCACCAGAAGAAGAGTATTCAGAGGAGTTTGTCCAGAAACTTCTGACAGATAGAGAATCCAGAATGGATTTCATTAGAAAAATGCATGATGAATACGAGGACTAGATTGTTACATTTGCTTTAAATAAAGGGATAAATCTTGATCAACATCATTGGGCCGCAGATGGATTAGGCATACCTTTCTGCATGATCATGGAAAGTATTAAAAATTATTAGCTGGCAAGGGTGGGATTACCTCCAAACAAGTATCTATAATATCAAGAAGATATCAATGTGACCAAGGAGCTATTTGAAAAAGCTAATCCAAAATGGAGAAATAGATGGTTGGATGCTAATAAAGAGTGCAAAAAAATATGGAAGGAAGCACCGATTGAGCTCAAGATTAATCCAGCATACTGCCCAGTAGCAAGGAGAAGAGAGTGGATAGTCTTTTGGGAAAGAAGGAAAGAAGGACAAATTCCATCCAAATGGTTGAATTTTCTAAAGATAGCAGGTCCGAAGGTAGGAACATGGCCTACAAAGAAATATATGGTGGACACAGCTGAATCTGTCATAGCCACATACAAGGATGTTAATGACCCAACATGTATTTTACTAATCAGAGTAATGAGACTCATCCTCGCATGTATAGAGACTTATACAGATACAGATGTTAGAATTCTAAATTACATTGGCTTCAATTCACCTACTGATGCTTTATTATTTGATTTAAGTGAAACACCTGGCAGGATATGTTTGATGGCTTATTATAGCAAAATAATATTTTTGGCCAGATTATCTCTAGATTTTTGAAGATGCATTTGATTATGGGTTCTTTGAAAGGGAATAAAAAATATTTGGAAATCTGTCAGTTGTAACAAAGTCTCGACTCACTGCCTATGAAGCTGCTTACACAGAATACCTGAAAAAAGATGTAATTGATAAACTAGAAGCTGTTGTGCAGTGGAGGAAAGCACTATTTGAGATGGTAAACAATTTGAACATTATAGAAAGAAAGAGCCATGACCTACTGTCACAGGTGTATCAAAGAAAGAAGAAGTGAAGAAAGCTTTCATGGAATATCAGCAAGAATGTCTTTTGTCATGAGCCAAAAGGTCTAGGAGGGGAAGAATGTTAGAAGAAGTATTTTTGATGGAAAATAATTGTAAAATGCCAAAAACTTGTAAAACTATTTATGCAAATGATGTAAAAATGAGAAAGAGTCTTCCTCATGTAGATTAAAATCATATGTATTTCTTCTAGAATTTTTGGAAACTCCTAGATAGCATATTTTTAGATTAAAAGGGAAAAGGACCAAAATTCAAGTGTGAAAAGGGACACTTGAAAATGTATAAAAGACAATTTCCTCTATTATGAGAGGGTTGGTTATTTGTATTACATGCTATCTAAGCAAAGAGAGAGAGTTTCCTACAGAAAATCGTGTTTCTTCCCTTTGTGTGATTTCTTTGATTTGTTGAGTCTATTCTATGTGTATCCATGGAGATTTGTAAGCTTCTATTGTGTATTTCTGATCAATGTGTATGAAGAGAGTTGATTACTGATGTGATGAGTGAGAAATTGATGAATAATGGTGCTGGAGATGAAAATCGTCTGATTTCACAGAATCACGATTGTTTGGTCTGAAGGTTACAGGTATCATTTTTGAGTTTTGACTTTATGGTTGTAATCTGCTGAGAAAATAACATGTTTTAGACACCAAGATTATTGAAAATGGTGGAGTATTGTTCAAGATAATCCAAACCCTAGAATTTCTTCTTCATTTTCATTAATTCTCAGAAATCCAGCCAGTTTTCTCTTCTTTCTTGGATTCTATCATCTAGAAGGGGCTGTGGTGTCATGTATACTTCCAGGATTGACAAAAATAAGATGTATTGTTGATTCTTTATGCTAAATGATTGGAGAGGACAACTCCAAAGATCTACAACAAACAATCCTATTGCGATCAAGCCACAACAACTGACTCAACTTCCTATTAGTGATCAACGACACAACACTAAAAGAAGTCTTCCAAAAATTCTTCTGTGAAAGAGAAGTCTATCTAGGTACCGAAAAAGTTATTGAAGGCTAGCCCACAATCAAGACAAATTTGGGTGCCTAAGGCTTGCTTGCGGGCTCAAATAGATACACGAAGACCACACCCTGTACAACATGGTTCACTCATTTGAACAACTGATACCCACTCTTATACATCACACACAAACACATATTCACCCATGAGCACGAGTAGAATCACTTGTAAATGGGTCCCTAAAAAGCCTCATTTCCAAGTAGACACTCTCACAAAGCCCTTGAGAGTCTCCATAGAACCAAAACCAAAAGCCATCCACAGTGTTTGGCTGCCCAAAGCTTGTAATAAACCCCCCGACACCCACTTGTAAATTCACCTCCCCCTAGTAACTGCATCATTCTCACACTGCATCTTTCCATTTAGCTCATAGGACAACTCATCCACTAACTACACCCACAATCACCGAGCACTCACTAACTAACTAACTTATCACTAAAAACTCATGTTAATGTTGTAACGGGGACACATGACCACTTGGTGTCCATTTGCAATGTTAACATTCATTTGTATATTCTCACAGAACCGGTGACCACTTCCTTCAATATGGCCGAGGCTGCAGGAACAAGCTCCCAGGCAGGCACCAGTCCTCAGATCGTAGACATTGAAAGTATCTCGATCGAGGAGGAGTTGAAAGAAAGACCACTAGCATTGAGAGCATTACATGCCATACTTGTTTAGAATCCTCCCCAGGGGCACACATTGCTAGTTAGCAAAAACTCGCATTGGTTCAGTGACATGGCAGGACCTCTTGGAGAAGGCTCTTATTTGTGGGGGGTAGAAATAGAGTTCAACGGACGCTGGGGCCGATATCACTTCTTTACAAGAGAGTTTGAGAGGCTTCAAAACAATGAAGGGTTGAAACCAATATGGAAGAAGGATGGACTATATGATTACTTCAAAGCTCAGTTACGCAAGCCGAACTTTCTAAGGTGTTCATACTTGATTAGCACCCTCACTCCTAGTAAAGAGAAAAAGGGGTATATCACCTTTGTCCTACCATCTCTTAAAAGAGGTAATGAATGAAAGCACTTCAAATTGATGAATAATTTGGCAAGGGAAGCTCTCGATATGAAAGGTATGCACATCCCCACAGAGAAAGAGACAATGATCCCAGACAACATGAAGAACAGGAACTTGACTAAACTAAAGGACATGGTGGCAATGACACCAACTATTGCCATTCACCTCCGAATTCGCATGCAACACTTCGCTTTCCCTGCTCAAGAGAGTCATGATGCCACACTAGAAGATTTGGTTCAGTTTGTACTTAGCAAATACCTTCAATTTAACCATCAACATGCCTCATTGGATCATTGAACAAATACACCTGACACATCAACGATCGTATAAGAAGCAGAAGTCAGTACTTTATAGGTGTTGTGCTCTTACAAGAATTGTTTATCGGTGCTTGGCATATGATGTGCCAATTCAAAGAGCACTTGTTTGGACTAGGGTGCAAGAATTTCAAGGAAGACTATCAGCTGCAGGGCCTCCATCCAAGAAAATGTTGGGAGCGGTTCAGATGACTTGTGCACAGGCCCGAGGTGCTACATTGACACCAGAGACAACTCCACGACTTCCAAGGCGCGTGCAGCCTTTCACGATCAGATTACCAAGGCCCAGTGCAGAAGGACCTAATTTGGTGTTCCCACCCATACCAACTGATTTAGAATTCCCTCATGGCTTCACACTAGAGGACCGAACTGATGAGGAGATAGCAAGAATAATCAATGCAACGAATTTGGAAGTGGAAGCAGAGCAAGTAAGTGGGCAACAGACAGTCACGGACTAACCCCATCCAACCCAACCAAAAGTCGTTGAAGTAGAGGAAGATGAAGATGAGACTGTAGAAGAGGAGCAAGAGGATGAACAAGAAGGACTATCCGACGAAGAAGAGCATGAATATGAGCAAGACATTGTACCGGAACTTGAAGGTGCCCCTGCGTATACGAAGCAATTGAAAAGACTATATGATACCATCAACCGAGTTCAAGAACAACACAAACTATCCTTGGCAATGAGAAAGGCCCTCATGAACCAAATCCTTGAAGATGAAGGTGTGGATGATCAATACAGGGTGTTGGAACCTTGAAGTTATGAAGGACCGATGAAGCTATGAAGGCTATGAAGTACTTGGAGGCCTCCCTTGAGGTTAAGGATACTTGGAGGCTCAAACCCTTGTGCGGCAGTCTTCCAAATTTCCCATTTTTTCCTTTTGTATACAAGTTCTTCATAGGAACTCTCTCTTACTTGTTTTTGTGAGAAAACCCATAAAAACTCAAGCTTACCCTTCTTTTTTGTAAAAGGCTTCTTTTTGAGTCCTTGCCTTATTTTAGAAATTAGAGCTCTCTTTTGGATACGTGCAAGATCTCTCTCTCTCTCCAAAACGATTCAGTTTTTATTTTATCAACTATCTATCTTTTTTAGAATATCTTTAGTTAATGAAGCCTTTGGCCACTTGTATTCAACGGATCTCTCTCCTCCCTTGAGGTTAAGGATACTTGGAGGCTCAAACCCTTGTGCGGCAGTCTTCCAAATTTCCCATTTTTTCCTTTTGTATACAAGTTCTTCATAGGAACTCTCTCTTACTTGTTTTTGTGAGAAAACCCATAAAAACTCAAGCTTACCCTTCTTTTTTGTAAAAGGCTTCTTTTTGAGTCCTTGCCTTATTTTAGAAATTAGAGCTCTCTTTTGGATACGTGCAAGATCTCTCTCTCTCTCCAAAAAGATTCCGTTTTTTATTTTATCAACTATCTATCTTTTTTAGAATATCTTTAGTTAATGAAGCCTTTGGCCACTTGTATTCAACGGATCTCTCTCGTCTCTTATATAAAAAGAGGTCCCTTGGCCATGGTCTTGGCCTCCATTTTGGGAATGGAAGAAGGTGTCATTTGGTTTCATCCAAGGCCTTGTGTGCAATGGCGTTGGTCTTGGTGTGTGTGCATGGTTGGGAGGATGTTCCCCTTTGCTCCTTGTGACGTTGGCCATTGTTGCCGTTGCTCCATGAGTGTGAGTGAGCCTCTCCTTTCATTCTTTGCCCCAACTTGGAGAAGCTTCTCGCTTCCATGCGAAGCGATTAGGGTCCGTTGCTCCCCTTTTCTCAACAATTTGGCGCCGTTTCCGAGAATGTCGGCCTTTAGCTATTGTTTTGTCCAAGTTTGCGTGTCCATATTTCGTGTGATGCACCTTGACACTTGGAGGAGGATGAATATGTGTGATCTTCGGTTGGTCAAGGGATTGAGGGCTTCTTGTGAAGGCTTTTCTAGTCTTACAAAGGGTTGCGCAACACGATGTATGCAAGGGGATTGTGTCAGTCAACATCAAAGACTTCAAGACTTGAAGACTTGCAGACTTTGAAGACTCAACACGACTTTGATCAGCTATGTATGGTCCTTTTTTCTTAGCTTTGTCGAGGACGACAAAGACTAGGTGGGGGAGAGTGTTGGAACCTTGAAGTTATGAAGGACCCATGAAGCTATGAAGGCTATGGAGTACTTGGAGGCCTCCCTCAAGGTTAAGGATACTTGGAGGCTCAAAGCCATGTGCAGAAGTCTTCCAAATTTCCCTTTTTTTCCTTTTGTATACAAGTTCTTCATAGGAACTCTCTCTTACTTCTTTTTGTGAGAAAACCCATAAAAACTCAAGCTTACCCTTCTTTTTTGTAAAAGGCTTCTTTTTGAGTCCTTGCCTTATTTTAGAAATTAGAGCTCTCTTTTGGATACGTGCAAGAGCTCTCTCTCTCTCTAAAAGAAGATTCCCTTTTTGATTTTCTCAACTATCTATCTTTTTTAGAATATCTTTATTTAATGAAGCCTTTGGCCACTTGTATTCAATGGATCTCTCTCCTCTCTTATATAAGGAGAAGCTCATTTTGTAAAAAGAGGTCCCTTGGCCATGGCCTTGGCCTCCATTTTGGGAATGGAAGAAGGTGTCATTTGGTTTCATCCAAGTCCTTGTGTGCAATGGCGTTGGTCTTGGTGTATGGATTTGCATGTGTGTGTGCATGGTTGGGAGGATGTTCCCCTTTGCTCCTTATGACGTTGGCCATTATTGCCATTGCTCCATGAGTGTGGCTGAGCCTCTCCTCTTATTCTTTGCCCCAACTTGGAGAAGCTTCTCGCTTCCATGCGAGGCGGTTAGAGTCTGTTGCTCCCCTTTTCTCACTATTCTCCAACATTAGCTTTTCTTTTAGGCATTCATACCATTATTCTTCTATCTTCTATCTCATACTTCTTGAAATTCTCGAGAGCCTCAAACAAAGATTTTTCTTCCTATGACATGGTTTCTTTCTTCTTTCTTTTCTTACCTTCACTTTTGCCAGTCACTTGTGTCGTTAATCTCACCTCATTCATAATTTCTATGTGACTCTGAGGATGAGCTTCTACCTCGTAGAAATATTCCTCATCTAATGCAAAGGGAGGGTCCATGATAACTGACTCTAGATCAAAGTCACTTGCATCCTCAAATGCATCAGTGTAGGGTTCACATTCTTCTATAATCGAATCACACATGATTGGCTCTATTGTGAAGAGTGAGATGTCATAGCCATCCTCGTCACAGTGGGGTGTCCATTGTTCTTTCTTGATCGCTACATCCAATGTTGCTAAAATTTCCGCCCAACCATGAGGCTCGAATTCCTCGTCTGGAAATACTATAGGTGCATAAGTTGGACCTTGAGGTGTTCGTGGATGTTGTTCTGAAGCTAAAGTTCTGGCTGCTAACTGTTCTTCCTCTTGTTTGGCTACTTTACACATCCATAGATGAGTATCCTCGTGCAACCATGAGGGATCTGATTCCAATGAGTGCACTGATTCTGTTTCTTCATGTGTCTTATGGATGGTATTCCATTGTATTGGGGGTACATCTCGATGGGAATAGTCTTTAAGATTGACTTTAGTAGTCATCCTAAATGTTGCAAGTACAAAGAATTAGTTCCCCAATCTTGTACGATTTGCAATTGATGCATGAATGGTCATCCTAAAATCATTTTGTAAGCATGGTTTTTCCCAAAATCACAAATGGTGAAAGTATGCTCAAACTCCACACCACAAGTGGTGAGTGATATGCCTTCTAGTAAGCCTAATGGTTTCTCTATATGTCCATGAGCCATTTGTAGCTTCATCCTGGAAGGTCTTAATGTTGTCTTACCCCAACGTTTCCATAGAGTTGTGGTAGCGATGGCTACTCTGGCTCCTGAATCTAAGATGGCTTTGGTGGTGTAGCCTTGATGGGTTATTGGAAGATAAGTGTTACCTTCCTCTCCCTCGCTCATATCTCCAATTCGCTTTACGAGTGTTTTTGGTACCTTCTTGTGTGATCCTATTTGTGAGGGAGGAGTAGCAAGTTCAGGGAATTGATTTGCTACATGTTTTCACAATTCTGGTTTAACCTTCAATAATTCCTCTAGAGTGAGGTGACATTGTACTTTGGTGTTCTTGATCACTTGTGTTCCTAGGCATTACTGATTCTTCATTCCTCACTATTATAGTGGGTGCTCTCATGCTAATGGACTTTGCCTCCCAAGGTCTTGTGAACTGAGGTAATTCTTGCAAAGAGTTAGATTCAAAATTTGTGTGTTCACTCAGTTTTTCTTCCTCTACGTCATCATAAATAGAGGGGATGTCTTGGGGAAATTGCTCTTGCAAGTCATCTATTTCTTGAATAGGAGGATGGGTTCCTTGTTCTTTTCTCCACTTCTCTTCTTGGATTTCTCTCAAAAATTTGTGTGAGTACTTATGTATGGAAGAGAGGTTGTCTTCTACCTCTGTATTTGGCACTTGAGATAGGGATGGAGCATTCCTTTGCTGGGTCTCAAAGTCATTCGGGTTCCTATGCTGATTCTTTTTCTCCTTGTTATTAATCTAGTATTCTAACGTCTCCAGTAGTCCTTGAAAGTGTAATTCAGGTTTTGCCATGTTATTCCAATTGAGATAACGAGAGGCTTTGAGCATAGTTTGTGCTAATTCTACCATCTTCATGAAAAGTTTAGTTCTCTCAATTTCTCAATCTACTCTCAGATAGTTCTTACTCATTTCAGCTATCTGGGGTCCTTCTTTTAATCTAGCGTGATATGCATGAAACATCATGTCTAGGTTTTCTGGTATGGGTTCCGCTAAAACTGATCTTGATTTCTGAGCTGGGTTCTCCTGATTCCATTCTTGAGAAGTCAATTCTAGGCTTTTGGCTCTATATTCCTTGATAATTCCTTCCAACTCAGTTATCGTTTTACTCCATTTCCTCTTAATCCATTCTCTAGAATCTTTCCAAGATTTCTTCTTTTTACTACTAGATTCTCCAACTTCGCTTGTTCTGGCTACTTTCTTAGGATTAAGCTCTTGATTCTATAAGAGCATCCCGGCCTTGGTTATAGATTGGATAGACACGTATGTAGGGTTGGATCCATCTTCATTATGTACAATACCTATGATGTTGATCAGTGTCACTTTTGAAGCATTAGCAGGGTTCATAAGACAATCTTTTATGACATGCTCTTTACCACACTCGGCACAAAAGCCTTGTATGTTATAGTATTGTGACTGTTCTATTATTGGAGGATGTGGACAATCCTTTATGAAATGATCTCCTTGGCATCTACAACATGGTCATTTAGATCACTATGGTCTTTGCTGTCTTAATTGGGGTTGCAGATTAGGGTTGGTATACATCACATTAGCATAATCGGGTTCCCAACTAGGTTCCAATGGTGGACTATCATATTGATATGTTTCCACCTGTTCTAGTGACTCTGTATAATATGCCGGTGGACTATCTACATGAGTAGAGTCAAAACTGTTAGAGTTCGGGTCACTTTCTGTGATCAGGGGTGAAGAAGACACTAAAGCCCTATTTAGGTTCTCTTCTACAACAATGTATCTAACTGAGATGACATTAGCTGGTGGGGGTGGCTTTTGAGGTAAGACAGGTTGTGGTCTCTGTTCAGCCTGATAAGGATAGTTCTGAGGAGGCCTATAATAATGAGGCTGAGCATTATGTTGACCTTGCTACCTACCTGGTTGTGGGTATGCTTGCGGGTAGTTCTGTCGTACTGCTTGTTTATTGTATGGGTAGTCTTGAGCCATGTGATTCATGTATCATCTCTTAATTGTACAGTATTGACCACTAGGGTTGGCTTGCGGTTCTGTTGCATTGGGACACACATTCGCCATATGATCACCACCACAGGTGTAACAATGCTTGTTTCTTGTTAACCTAGGCATCTGTTTACTAAAAACTCCTAGTTTTTGGGCCACTTTTTTTGCTAGGTCTTCTATCGAGCTAGATAATTTGGAGGATGCTAGAGATGAACAATCTGAGTCCTTATAGACCTTTGAGAGTTCCAACTCGTCTCCAAGGTTGTCCTCAATGTCAATAAAACTTCTCACACACTGCTCTAGTATTCTAGGTTCCTTCAAGTACACATAGGAGCATAGTTTAGAGCTTAAGAGGCCATCTAAAAACAATGACACTTGCTTGGCTTGTGAGGGTAACTCTTGCATCGGACATCTTTCAACGTATTGTCTAAACCTACATCCTGCAAGTCTAAATGTTTCCTGAGGGGTCTGTTTGAAACTATGAATCAACGAAGACGTATCATGCCTAATTCCACTTTTAGAGAGTTCAGTGATGAATGACTCCAACAAGTGATGGATGTCTCTAAAGTGCCTTTGTTGCAATGGTTGGAACCAAGTTAAAGCTGTATTCTTTAACATTAGTCCAAATGCATTATATTGCATGAACCTGTCTTCTACTTGCTCTTCTCTTAGCACTTGCTTAAACTCCACAACATGATCGTAGGGATCTCCTATCCCATCAAAATATTTTTTCATGGATTTTACTAATTGAGTGGGTCGCAGTATCCTTGGGTGTTCACATGGTCTAGGTAGAGGAAAATTGTGTCTACCACCTGGTATTCTAGGTTCCCTTTGACTTTCCACTCTATCGGCATCCATGGTGGTTCTATCTCTCCCTATGGGATGAGTGAAACTTACTTCCGGTCTCTCTTTGTTCTTCTCTCTTTGAGTACCATGGGCTGATGATGTCCCAGCACCTTGATGGCTCGTGTTTACACTTGCTCGTGATGGAGGGAATACTAAATCACCTCTCCATGTGTAGGTATTTATCGCATGGTCTGGTACTACAAATACCCATTTTGAAGTTTCATCTAGGTATACAACCTTTCCAAGTGTATCTGGGTCCTTGAATTTGTAGATCACGATGGAGCCTACCTCACTAGGTTGTTCCATCTGGTACCTCCAAAAAGCTTCATCGGTTTCCTTTCCAACCTTTCCAAGTGTATCTAGGTATACAACCTTTCCAAGTGTATCTGGGTCCTTGAATTTGTAGATCACGATGGAGCCTACCTCACTAGGTTGTTCCATCTGGTACCTCCAAAAAGCTTCATCGGCTTCTGTTATCCTGAGGGATCCAATCTAGAATTAGTACTCTTATTAGTACAGATTTCCCTCTAGGTGTCCTTAGTTCTTCTCCCACTAGTTCTTTTCCTTGGGTTCTTGTTTGCATATCTGGCTGAAGTACACCAAACTCATTGGTATGATTTGGCTGAGTACTTATGATGTACATGGTTACTTCTTTGTCTATGTACATGTCTCTCTCAAATTTCACCACTAGACAATCCAATCCAATGGGTTGATCAGGATTATGCATTTGCACCACTTGTCTTTGTAAAACATCCTCATAGATGCGAGCACCTAAGTGGTTGTTCGGACATATTCTAATTGAGTTCTATAGGGTCCTTCGGGTTTTTCCAAATATGCTATGTTTAACCCTCCTTTTGGTCTTTCCATGCTAAAAGCCATTTCTGATTCACTCGTATCTAAGCCCAACTCGTAAGGGTAACTATTCAATTGTTGTGCCCACAAACGTGTAGTAGTTCCTACACATGCTTTTGATGATCTAAGACTTTTTCAGTCTGACTTACCTATACGCTTGCCCGATCTAAGGTTCATGAATTTACTTCCTGGTACTCTCTGATCGTCAATGGTTCTTTGCTCTTAATTGCTTGTTTCTTTGTAAATTCCTTTAAGTTCTTGTCTTGTCTCAATGTGTACATCAGGAATCGACTCCTCGTTGTACTTTTGAGTTCTCGTTCCGTCAGACTTAAGTTCTTTCCTTTAGGTTTTCATATTGCACACATTTGTTTTAGCCTTGGACTTGAAAAATAAAGTCTCTTGAACTTGAGGCATTCCTATCGTCTTTAATCCACAATGCTACCATTTAGCCTAAGCTAATAATTCACTGAGGGGGTTGAGTATTCTTCTAACCTCAAATTAGCTTCGTTGATTGCTCTGATGCCCAAGAAGTCACACTTCCCCAGCCTTGCATTCTTCACTACCTTGCTTTGATTGCCTTGATAGTCCTTGTTAGACCTGTAAAAATTCAATTTTTCGACCACCTCTCAAATGGATGCTTAAGCACTTTGATATATACACCTTTTAGGTCCCTTTTTCCTTTGCCCAAAATTTTAATGCCCCCTACCTTTTCTAGTCCCAACAATCATCAACCTCAAACTATCCTCTCTAAAAATCACGTAGTACTTGTAAAGAGCTTTCTAACGAGCTATAAAGCTCAAAAAACGAACTTCTGATGAAAACGATATGTGTTCAGGGTCTCGGGGGTAAAAACTGACAATTAGGTTTTTCTTCACTTATGAGCTAAGTGGCCTCCAATGAGCTTAATCACCCAAAATTTTTCTCAAAATAGCCTCAAATTTGCCCAAAAATTGAAACCCTAATTTTTCTATTTGGGGTGGAAAATCCCGATGGTCTGGGACAATCATGATGGTCTGGGACCGTCGCAATGGCTCAGGTGAACCGTCGTGATGGTGTGGTACAATCGTGATGGTCCAAAGGAGCGAGGCGTCGCGATGGTCTAAATGAAGCGTCACAATGGTCTAATCGACGAGCAATCGTGATGGTGTCGATCAACGGTCAACGCAACAATCACGATGGCATGAGCCCATTGCGATGGTCATGAGGTGCGATGGATTGATCCAATCGTGATGGCTTTGAAGCATCGTGATGGCGTACCTGGTATCATCGCAATGGTCTGGCTTGACACATGGCAGATGATTATCGCGATGGCATGGGGTCGATGGGATTGTCACGATGGCATGGGGTTGAGGAGATCGTCGCGATGGTCAGGGACCATCACGATGGTTCAAGTGAACCGTCGTGATGACGTGAGACGGTCACGATGGTCCGACTGAGCCATCGCGATGGCATGAGCCAATCCGGATGGTGTGACACAATCACGATGGTGTGAGCCAATCACAATGGTCCACCGAATCAATGATTTTCCAAATGCAACCTTGGATTCCTATGTGCGCAAGTCTGCTCTACACCATGGTGAACTCGCTTAATTCCGAGTTTGGCAGACCATCACGATGGTCTGACATAATCGACAGTTTCTGATAGAAATGGATTTTCTAACCTTTTGGAAGCTTTCCAACTGCCCTAGAGCACTGTACTTGCAAGAAAACTCAAAAACACACATGCACAAGCAAGCACAAAAGCTCTCTCTCTCATGCACAAATGAGGGGAAATGAGGAGAATGGGTGGATATGGTGAATTTTCTGATTTTTTTGGAGTGGAAGATGATAATGCGGTGGTGAAGAAGGAGTCTAGGGGAGATGAAAAGGACAAAATAAAAAAAAATAAAAACAACAACAAAAATTGAAATTTTTACCTTCTAACGCCACTTCTTGCTATACTCTTACCATCACACATTTGTCCTAGACTCGATCCCCGTCAACGGTGCCAAATTTGGTGTTGCTCTAGCACAATGGTAAGTACCACGTTAAGAAGCTCCACCTGCTTAATGTCAATCCGCGGAACAAATAGGAGTGATATGAAGACCGTGAATGTGAGATGTAGAGAGAGTGAAGGTGAGAAGCATAGAGATGCACACACACATACACACACACAATGAAGAGACAAGCAAGACACAATGGAAGGTAGGAAAAGACTCTATTACTCAAGATCTCATTTACAAGTCAAAAAAACTCTAAGGTCTTCTCTACTCATACAAGCTAACCTAGCTAACCTAAAAATGTGCTCTCTAGCTCTATTTATAGTTTTTAGACTAGTTTTGATCGGTTTCACATCTAGTGATCGGCATAGTTAAAAAATAGGCTCTAGGTGCTATTTGAAAGGGTAAACGGAATCCAAAAATAACCAAAATTGGTAGGCTCATTCTACCTAAGCTCCTCAAGCTCAAGGATTCCTCGGCTTGCACAAAATGGAGCTATCAATTACAAAAGTAGTTGTTCTATGATACATATGACACAATAGTGATGAAAATCACTGTTGAGAGATTTTGAAAAGTATTTATAAAACATATTTGTTTGAAAAATAATTTGTCTAGCTCCCCACTACTTTGTTGTGCTCTATCTTTACATGCTTTCGTGCCGTCTATGCCTCTGACTACTTCCAACACCAAGCATGTGGTGCTTGCTTCAAACCATGTAATGCCTTTTTCAACCTGCACACTTTGTTTTCATGTCCTTTCTACACAAAACCATGGGGTTGAAAAACATACACTTCTTCATACAAATCACCATGGAAATGCAGTTTTAATTCCCAACTGATGTACATTCCAACCATGATGAGGTACAAGTGCACAGATGCTATGAATAATAGTCATTTGGCATGCGGGAGCAAAAGTCTCATCAAAATCAATGCCTCCTTCTTGAGCATAACCCTTTGCAACAAGCCTAGAATTATACATGTCAAGTGTTCCATTACGCTTCAGGATATATACCCATTTAGTGCCAATGGCCTTCTTTTGAGCAGGCAAATCACATAAAGAGCAGGTACCATTTTTCATAATAACATCATATTCAAATTGCATATCAACCATTCAATTTGGAGAATTTTGTGCTTCATCAATGGAAAGAGGCTCATTCTCATTACAGAGACTAGGTGCAACCATAGCATAGAAATATGATGTAAAAGAAGCACAATGAGAGCCTGAACGAGTATGGTATGACATAGGTGCATCTAATCTTTTTATCTCGCAAAGTTCGCACCATCGATTTAGGCATAGTTTTTGGCTCCTCTATATCAGTTCTCTCATCAATAAGTGCATCATGTAAATCTGCATCAGAAATTGAATGATCTATATCATCATGTGAAACCGCTAAAGGCAAAAAGCTACCTCATTTGGATCAACACTAGATTGTCCACCTGTAAAAAGAGGTAGCAAGGTGTCATATACATCTTTGGAGCTAACTGATGTCTCCTTAGAACATGAAAGTAATTGCTGAATAACATCTTCCACAAAAACAATATCATGGCTAACCAACATGCATTTAGTTTGTGGATGATATAGATGGTAGCCTTTGCTTTCTGAACTGTACCCAACAAAAATACATTTCATTACTTCATCATCCGATTTCTCGCATTTGTGTTTAGGCACTAATGCATATGCTAGACAACCAAAGACAGATAGGTGAGCAACAGATGGCTTGCAACCATGCCAAGCTTCATATGGAGTGATCAACTACAATGCTTTAGTGGGATACCTCTTAAGTACATATGTTACACACATAACAACCTCAAGCCAAAAACTATGTGGTAAAGCCTCATTCGTGACCATACACCTCACCATCTTGATGAGTGACCTATTCTTCTATTTAGCAAGTCCATTGTTTCGAGGTGTATACAACACTCTACATTGATGTTTTATCCCACGTTCTGCTAGAAATGCATTAAAGTGAGAAGAAATATATTCCCTCCTCGATTAGAATGAAGGGTGCCCATTTTACATGTTGATAGATTTTCAGCCAAAATAAGAAACTACTTGAAGCACATAAACACTTGGAACTTTTCTTTTAATGGATATACCCATGCATGCCTAAAAAAATCATCAATGAAAGTCACAAAGTAAAGATACTTCCCAAACAAAGGTATCTCCATAGGACCAGAGACATCACTATGAGCAAGGTCGAATATTTTAGTAGCTCGAACTGAACCATCTTTTTGGAAGGAGGAACGCTATAATTTTCCTAGAATACAGCCTTCACAAACATGTTTACCAAGTGCCTCAAGTTTGGGCAAAGAGGACACCATTTTCAGATTTCTGCAAGCGTAGCAAACTGGCAAAATTCAGATGTCCAAAGCATGCATGCCAAAGCTTTGCATCTGGCTTGAACTATGCATGTTGAATCATTCATAGATTTGGCATAATCTATGAGCTTATATAACCCATGACATAAAATACCATAAGCAATAATGACATCACCATTTGATAGATCATAAACTGTACATCTGTCATGAAGAAATTTCTCAACCAAGCTGATCTCGGCTAATGCTGAAATTGATAACAAATTTTTCTTGATCCTTGGCACAAATAAAGTATTTGTCAATGTAAAAGAACTACCATTTACCGTCAGAATGATCTTACCAACTCCCATGATGGGATAAGAGGAGTTTTCGGCACATTTGACTGTATTCCCCGTAGCAGTAAGCTCAAATGAAGTGAAGAAACTATATTGCGAGGTAATATGTTTGGTTTCCCTACTATCAAAGTACCAAACTTATGAGTCTACTGCAGGCATATATTGTTCATGAGAAGATGGGTCACAATCGCAACCAACAATAAATTCACATTCTTTGTTTTGCACAAGATTATCAAACTCAATTTTTGATGTAGAGGCCTGTGCAACAACCATTCTAGCCTCTTTTTTCTTTGCCTCTTTTGCAGCAAGTTTTGATAGCTCTTTATGACATGATCTTTCCTTTACAATATTTGCAAAACAATTTTTGCTTTTATGTTTTCTTCTTATCTATGTTATCCTTCTTTGATTGTGCAAAATTAGCAGATTTCTACTTACTAGTAGATGAGCTCCATTTACCTTTGCCCTTCTGACTACCCACGAAAGCTTGATCTCATACATGCATAATGGATCTATTCCATCTAGACTTGGTGAAGCAATTGGCTATTGCTATGCCTTGATGGAATGCTAGAGAGTGAAATCTATTGCTCTTTTGCCTTGTGGAAAGCCATCAGGGCGAAAGTTGTATGGAAGATATGGAAAGATAGATGTGCTGCCAACTCTGATGATAATAAAAAATAAAGTTTGATTAATAAATCTCTATATGTTAGGGAGAAGAATTTAAAATTGTAAAAAGCTCCCTCCCTTCAAACACAATATGATCTTCATATTTGAAAATAAAAAGGTCGAATGAGGGGGATGAAAAATTCATTAAACTTATCTATAACTCTCTCTAAAACCTAGGGTTCCTACCAAACTTGAGCCATTACTATTGTTGCACCTTTGGGTTGTCCTACCCTTGCTTTGTAGGATACAGAGGATCCCATGGATGCTCCACCCCTTCATTGTGAAGTGCGATCATTGTGTGAATAATTATTGCTTGTAATCAATCAGCCTATGTTGTAAGCATTGATTCTTTGTGTAGATAGTTAAATTTTGTGTGATTTATATTGCATTATCAAGAACATTAATTATAATAATAATGCAAAAGTTACTAGCCATCTTTGCGCAGCCTTTGAGAAGGAACATATTAACTTGATGCCTTGTTGTATTTCTTCAAGGATAGCTCCTTCATCTTTACTTGAGAACATTGAGAAATCATCCATCAATATCCGTAAGAACCATGTGAGCCACTTACGAAAGGGAGAATGCAAAAGGGAGATTTTCTAAAACAAAAAGCCACATTATGTACGAATTCGTTCCCCATGGTGTGACAAAACTGGTCTTATCTTGATATTTTGGGTGTGTGGATATCTAGTTATAACCACTTGATCCATCTAACAAACTATATAATTAATTTCTTGCAAGTCTTTCTTAGAATTTTCGTGGAAGATTATGGACCATAAAAGATAGTCATGTCAATGTTAAGAACCTTTTGGAAGTGGAAATGTGCCATCAACCCCTATAGTTTGTTATGATTGTGGTCGAACCTTCTAGAAGTCAACAAATCATTTGAATTTTCTTATAATCCTGCCATCCATTACAAATTATTATCCTTGACCGTTGAATTCATATCCAATTCATAGTGCTTGTTGCATTGATTCTCGGAAGATACATGTAGAATGTATTCACTATTTCCCTAGATTGTCCGAGAAGAGAGGGTTGAGATACCTCTTTGGGTGGAGTTACCCACTGAACTAAGAGTATACATAGGGGCCCCTTTCAATAGATGGCGATCCTTGACTTCATAGCTAAACTTAAATGACAAGCTTTTCTCAACATGCACTCACTTGCAATGTGTCCTTTGTTATTACAATTAGTACACCAAATAAATCTCTCTAATTCTTTCTTTTCTTTGAGCTCTTCCAATTCCCTCCAGTTTTAAGATAAAGAATCCTCCATTCCAAACTTCTCTGTTGGGTGGCCTCTTACAACTTGAGCATCTCTAGATCTTGCCTCACTTGAGACATAGGATCAATTTTGTGACTTAAGTCTTCTGTGGTGCAATATGGCTTAGGTGCTTACTTTGGTAGTCTATATTGATGAAAAAGTGATGATTCATTGCAAAAATGTCACTACCTTTATGCTATCAAAGAATCCAGCACATCTTGTGGGATCAAAACACATCAACCATTATCACTTTTGTTTCAGTGAAAGTATTTCAAAGAGAATTGGGGCTAATACACATAAACATTGGAGAACAAGTGGTAGGCATATTCATGAAAGTTCTGACCAAAGACATATTCATCTATTTGAAAAATGTTTTAAGAACTCGAACACTTAAAATTTGCATGTAGCTTTCAGTTATACTGAATTTCGTATGTGCGGGACATCTC
This sequence comes from Ceratopteris richardii, assembly GCA_020310875.1. Taxonomy (NCBI): domain Eukaryota; kingdom Viridiplantae; phylum Streptophyta; class Polypodiopsida; order Polypodiales; family Pteridaceae; genus Ceratopteris; species Ceratopteris richardii. The sequence goes on from CM035411.1 coordinate 62,919,987, forward strand.
TAGCTATTTCGTGATTGTATAAGTTCATTCTGAACTTGGGGGGGGGGATTTGATGATATGAAAAATGCCCAATTCATATATAAAAAATGCCTATTTTGTTAATTGAAATTGATATGGATTCGTGCATTCAAGCATAGCACTACAGGTAATCAATCAATCCCCCCTTCCCCTTGAAATTAATATGGATTCGTGCATTCAAGCATAGCAGTACATGTAATTAATCAATCCCCCCCCGGGTCCCTATTCGGTGTACGAAAAGATAATAGTGCCATAGCTAGAAGTTGCGTGAGCCCAACAATTACTACCACCGCTTGCCATTTCTTTTGCTTTTCTATTGTGCTTGACTGATGTCAACTGTGTATCGAGGATATTTTATACAGAGACGATCAGATATGAAATATAAATGCAAACATATCACTTATCACATGTTTACTTTCATAGCAGTCTCATACATTCAGGAACTATTACACTTCAATGAAACATTAATGCTCTTTGTGATGAATGTGCCGTATAAATTTTGGTGCTCATTGGCTGCAGATGATTGCGCATAATGCAGATGCCGTTACCAACATATCTGAATGACACAGATATACTCAAGAGTGTTAGAATACACCATTGTATTGACCCTACATAATAGATTTTTAGGTTGATTGATACACACACACACACATACATACATATATATATATATATATATATATATATATATATATATATATATATATATATATATATATAGAGAGAGAGAGAGAGAGAGAGAGAGAGAGAGAGAGAGAGAGAGAGGGAGAGAGAGAGAGAGGTGATAAAAAGTATTAAAAGACTGATGGAAATATTATTGTAGAACCAACATTCACAATATTTCCGTAGTAATGTTGTCAGCCAGATAAAAGTTCATGCATAGCATGTTACAACACACTTAATCATTTCAATCATAACCTTTTCTGTCCTTCAAGTAGAGACATTGAGCCTATGCTTTGTAGTTGAAGAAGAAAGAGAGATTGGGAATATCTTGAGCCCTGAATACAATCATGAGTAAAAGGCTATCATTTCATGGCACAAACTAAAAAAGATATTCCAGTCCTCAATAGGAGTCATTTTCGACTACAATCCTCCAACACTTTGTCATTATCGCCACTCTATGAACGTATGTTACTTGAAACTTATGAATATTTATCCAATCCGTTCCGGTTTGGTGAAACATCACTGGATCAATGAACTCTTTATCAATTGAGAGGTAATGAAAAGTAACTCTGGAAAAAGTAAAGTCGGAAAATTTTCTGTTGCAATATATTTAGAGCAGGTTGGATATTCCTCTCAACTATTTGGAATAGTATGGATAGAAAACTGCATGCATGAAAAAGCAAAATATACTAGGTTTTGTGCTACATGTGTTTCTCTTATAAGCTAATTTTCCCAACTTGCAGAATGTGATCTAGAACTTAGAAAACAAAGACGATTTTTGCTGAATATGGTGTAAGGTGGTTCTCTGCTTGATGTTTGACCTCTTTGTAGCCTCTTCAATAAGTTCAAAAGACTTATAGAAACATTGAGATCTTAGTATATTCCCAGATTTCAATACGCATAGTTTAAATATGTTAACTTTATGATTTTTCTATGTATTTATGCTTTTGAAATCAATAAATAAAGCTAGGGACATGAGTGTGAGACATATGAGATGACCCCATAACATGCAGCTCTAACTGTGGGCTTAATGTTCATTATAATCCTTTTATTCTTTTATATTTTATGTGTAGAAACTTTTTTACGTCAAGTAAAGATTAACATTCTAAGTTTCGAACATGGATTCTACCTCAAATCTGTTCAAACTTAGGCCAAAATAACATATAAAAGTTTTTCCCATATAAAATTTTTATCAAGAAATAAGTAAAAATGTGCTAGCAAAGAAGTAATTAAAATATGAACATAAATCACGGTATGTTGAAGCTCATGAATAGTATCAGCATAAGAAAAGCCATAAACGTAAAAATAATAATAAGAAATGGCTATAGTTCAAAGATGCCCATGGCTGTCCTGTATTTGAAAGATGCCCATGACTATTCTATAATTTGGTTCATGTTCAATTTTTACAGATCATTGCCGTGCAAGTAAATTTTATTTCTTAAGACTCACAAACCCTAAAAATAACAAAGATAATTCTTTATTTTTTTCTCTCTTTCTCTCTCTCTGTCTATTTTCATGACATTCTTCCTTTAATGTGTCATTGATTTAGATAATCAAGATCAACTGTTTTAGTTCTTAAAAGATCATTTCTTCTCAAGCAATCTTTTTAGTCTTCGTGCCGTCACTTAAGTCATAACACTTTCTATACCACTGCTACTACACACATTCAAGTTTCGTATACATGTATATGTATAAATGTTCTGAATATATATTCTGAATATATATATATATATATATATATATATATATATATATATATATATATATATATATATATATATATATAATGAGCGAGAGAGAGAGAGAGAGAGAGTGATGCAATTAGGTGTGATCTAACTTTTCCACTTGTATGTAAGCATGTTTTAGATTCAGAATGAGTATCCCTACTTGTTTTTGAGCTGAATATGTGTCATTTGTTAGTTCTTGAGTATAAGAAAGGAGCCCTCTACTTAATTTGGCACCTTGCCTGCTTTCCTCGTTAGTTTGAATAGCCATATCAATTCCTATGTGCAGACATTGTTGCAATTCTCTACCTTTGAGCGGTTAGTATTGCTTTTCTTCATTGTTCATCTACGTTTTCTAATCTTGATGCCATTGAAAAGATAATGTTGTCTACCAAATTATTCTGTAACTATTCTTTGAGGAACCGTTATTCGAGTGAAGTGCAATCATAGTGTGACTAAATATTGTGTAATCAATTAGCCTATGTTTTTGGCATTGATTCTTTGAGTGGATAATTACATTTTGTATAATATTAATTATAATAAGAATGCAAAAAAGGTTACTGGCCATCTTTTCCCAACCTCTAAGAAGGATTATATTAGTTACTATGAAGCAATGGAAGTTATCTATGGAGGCCATTCAGGCTTCATTGTTGCATAGGAGTTGCATATTAGTGATCTAAATGAAAGCCAAAGTATACCTTCAAGTGGTTGGAAGCTACGCATGTGTGCATAAATTACTTTGAAGTGTTTGAAATTTAAAGCTATATCAAGACTTCCATCTTGATTATTGTAGAATTAAATCATTGTAATCATAAACTTTTTCGAAATGGAATCAAATTTCATTTACTTCAAATGAAGAGGTTGAGCGTATAATTTGCAGTTGAAGAAGAAAGAGACATTGCGAACTTTTTTCCTTGCATACAATCATGAGGAAAAGGCTATCACTTCATAAAACAAAGTAGAAATTATATTTCAATCCTCCATAGAAGTTATTTTCTACTACAATCCTCCAAGATTGTCATTATCATAATTTATGCCCTAAAATGAGACATATATAGCAAGAAAAGATGATAAAAATGTATTCCATGTAAAGGGGGGTTATAAATTATTACTAAAAGAAAACGTATCTTAAAAGTAAAACATAAACTAATCAATATTTAAGGAATATCATGTGACTTTGAGGAATTCTCATAGACATGTTTTTAAGGTCCCACTCAAAAGAAGGAAACACAAAACTTGAGCTACATATTGAAGAATAATATTTTTACAGTGAAAATCATTTTATTTCAATGATTTATAATGTAACTATGAAAGAATTAACATAAAGGAAGGAAGCAGGAAGGAGGAGAGAGAGAGAGAGAAAGAGAGAAAGATGGATGCACTTATTTGCTATTCCCCTTTGTTTCCTTAAATGCAAAGATGAAGACAGACCATATATGTGCATATGATAAAAAAGAGAGATATATTTGAAGAAGACAAAGTTCGAATAAAGGTGTTAATATGTTTCTCACACATAGAATGCAAGACCCAACATTCGGAGCACTTTGGATGAATATAATGAACGACAAGTTAAACACTAAAAGAAAAATGAGTGCCACGAGTTTCAAGCACCTACATGTTTTTGGGTCCTGATTTCATCTAATCACCTTAGTAATCACACTTAGGTGCAATTTCCTAACTTTTAGGAAAAGTGCCTATAAAATTCTAACAAGTATATAAGCACGTTTTAGCTTCAAAATGAGTAACGTTTTTTAGTTTAATATGTGTCATTTGTTAGTATCAAGTGTGAGAAAGCAGTACCCTACTTAATTTGGACCCTTGCTTACTTTCCTCATTAGTTTGACTAGCAATATCTATTCCTGTTATAGAAAATGTTGAAGTTGACTAGATTTGAGTTTTTCACATTGATTTTCTTAATCATTTATCTATGTTTTCTAATCTTGGTGTCATTAGATGGCTATATAGTTTAATAAATGAGTTAATTCACACTATTTACTCTTTGAGAAATTGTTATTGGAATGAAGTGTGATCATTTTGTGATGAATTATTGTGTGATCAACTAGCCTATGTTGTAGGCATTGATCGTTTGAGTGGGGAAATCCATTTTGTGTTATCTATTTCACACCATCAGTCACATTAATTATAATAATAGTATGAAAAAACTCACTAGTCATCTCTAAAAAACTTCAGAGAAGGAACAAATTAGTGTTAAGACAAATGGGCAGAGTGTGTTGTCTCTTGCTCCAGCAACATTACCATGATGTTGTGTAGCAAAAGACAATACATTTTGCCTAAAAGAAACCGAGTACATGTGAGGTGTACTCTAATGGCAACCAAAACATGATTTCATAAAGCAAAACACTGTTCGACACAAAAGAGATGAGCATAATGAACTATGAAGCATATATAAAAAAGTTATATATGCCATAAATGAAGCATGTACAAGAGTGGGGCATACCACTACCATATATGAGCCAGATACAAAATGTTACAAAGCACTACCATATAGGAACCAAATAAAAAATTCTAGTGCACCACTACCATATATGAGCCAAATACAAAATTGTGGCACACCACTGCCATACACATGTTCAAAAGGACCATGCGAACGGTAGCATAGGTTTTGTAGTTGACTTTTATCAAAGGATCCATGTTCTCTAACATGTGTAGTACAAATCTATCATTTTTGATAAATTTGATACTTGCACTGAGTGCAAGGACATGCCATTCTCTCCTCTGGATCCAAAGATGCCATCTGATACAAAATGGACATTTTAGAACATTTAATTTTTCTTATTAAACCTAAAAACCCTAATCCTAAATACCTAAAACTAAAATATGTATATGTATCTATGCATGTGTATATACTATATATATTTAATTTATATATTGAAAACACTAGTTCTTTTCTTTTTTTCTTAATTGTTTTCCTTAGATATATTTAATTTAATTAAAAAACCCTAAAACCCTATTTTATATATATTTGATTATATATATGTAAAACACCTAAAAAACCTAAAAACCCTAAACCCTAATCATGATGTCTATAACTAAACCCTAGAACTCTATTTTTTATATATTTAATTTGATAGAAAACCCTCAAATCTTATTTTTATATATTTAACTATGTATATTTGATTTGTTTACTTAAAACACTAGGTCTTTTCATATTTATTTATCTATACAATTATCCTATTTCATATATATATATATATATATATATATATATATATATATATATATATTCTATTTTTTTTCTTATATACATTTAGTTGAGTTAGAAGACCCTACAAGCCTATTTTTTATATATTTGAGTATATATATGTAAAAACCTAAAATCCTAAAGACCTATTTTTTATATATTTACTTTTATTATATGTATGTAAAAAACATAAAAGCCTAATCCTAAAACTCTACACTTAAAACATGTATATGTGTGTATGCATGTGTATATACATGTATATATGTATATGTATTATATGTGTATATGTGTATATATGTTATGCATGTGCAAAATCTTAAAACCCTAATCCTAAAGGCATAGACATAGAACATGTATATATGTGTATGCATGTGTATATACATGTATATATGTGTATGTATTATATGTGTATATGTGTATATGTATTAAAACCCTAATCCTAAAGGCATAGACATAGAACATGTATATATGTGTTATGCATGTGTAAAAACCCTCAAACCCTAATCATAACGACCTAGACCTAAAACATGTATACGTGTGTATGCATGTGTATATTTATGTGTATGTGTATATGTATTATGTGTGTATATGTGTATATGTGTGTATGCATGTGTAAACAGCCTAAAACCCTAATCCTATTTTTATATATTTAATTTGATAAAAACCCTAAAATCCCATTTTTATATATTTAATTATATATATTTCATTAAAACACTAGCTATTTTCATACTTATTTATCTATAATTAAATCCTATATTTTATATATATTTAATTATATATTCTAATTTTTTCTTTTATATATTTAAGTGAATTAAACAATCATAAATCCCTATTTTTTAAATATTTGATTATATATATGTAAAAACCCTAGAAATTGAGTGGAAATATTTTTATATATAAATTTAATTAAATTAGAAGACTATAAATCTTCTTTTCTATATATTTGATTTTATATATATATATATATATATATATATAATCTAAAAGTCCTAAAGACCTATATATATATATATATATATATATATATATATATATATATATATATATATATATATATATATATATATATATATATATATATATATATATATATATATATATATATATATATATATATGTGTGTGTGTGTGTGTGTGTGTGTGTGTGTGTGTGTGTGTGTAAAAAACCTAAAAGCCTAATCCTAAAGCACTAGACCTAAAACATGTATATGTGTGCATGTATGTGTATATACATGTATATATGTATATGGATTATATGTGTATATGTGTATATATGCTATGCATGTGTAAAAACCCTAAAACCCTAATCCTAAAGACCTAGACCTAAATCATGTATATGTGTGTATGCATGTGTATATACATGTCTATATGTATATGTATTATATGTGTATATGTGTATATATGTTATGCATGTGTAAAAACCCTAAAATCCTAATCATAATGACCTAGACCTAAAACATGTATATGTGTGTATGCATGTGTATATATGTGTATCTGTATATGTATTATGTGTGTATATGTGTGTATGCATGTGTGTAAACAGCCTAAAAACCCTAATTCTTTTTTTTAATATTTAGTTTGATAAAAAACCATAAAATTAAATTTTTATATATCTCATTATATATATTTAATTAAAACACTAGCTATTTTCATATTTATTAATCTATACTAAAATCATATTTTATATATATATTTAATTATATATTCTATTTTTTCTTATATATATTCAATTTAATTAAAAACCCGTAAATCTCTATTTTTTATTTATTTGATTATATATATGTAATAAACCTAAAAATCGAGTGGAACTATTTTTTACATATTTAGTATGTGTGTATGTATATATGTATGCATATGCATGTGTGTATGTATGTATGCATATGTTGTTACATTTATGTGTTCCTCGAGTAGCTTTGATGTGAACCTTTTCCCTATACATGGGCATTTTTTACTCTAGTGCTGGCTAGAGGTTTTTTCCCCATGTTACCACATACTTGATACTCTCATATGTGGTGGTACTTTCTACTTAGGGATATTATTCAGCTCTTACTTCAGTTCAGTCCATCGATCAATAGAGAGAGTTATTCCATCCATCGTCTTCTCCGTGTGTCTTGCTGCGTTTGTGCTTCTTGTGTGTCTCTCGGACTTCTACAGACACCCAACAGTGGTATCAGAGCAGGGTCAGCTTCTTCTCAAGTTTCGGTTTTTCGCGTCGCGGCGCGCGTGCACTTTAACAGTGCAAATCGACTTCGGAGCATAGAAGTGTGAATTTCAGCAGCCTGAAAACATTTCCAGCAGGTGCGCTGACGTTTTACCCCCATTTCAAAGCCATTCATGCAGTCAGAATCGCCATCAGAGTGACGGTTTGTGAGCTGAAATTTCAGCACTCATTTCAGTTTTCGTCAAAGTGAAGATTTTGTCATATTCTTGTTCCTTAGTGAAATGGCGGGCATCAATGACTTGTTTGGCATGCTTCAAGCTGAAGATAAGCTTGATGGGACCAACTATCCGATGTGGTCTTACATGATGAAGCACGTTCTTGTTGCAAAACAACTTTGGAACATAGTGGTAGATGTAGATCGAAGACCGGCAGGTGCTTCTACTTCACAGTCTACTGTCACAGATGGAGCTTCTTCTTCGAGTACAGTGGTTTCTCCTTCTCCACCTACACAAGAGTAGCTTAGATGGGATGGAAAAGATGCTCAATCTCATGCTTTGATTGCGCTTTCAGTGAAGTGTCATATAGTTCCACACATTCGGTCATGTTCTACATCACGACAGGCATGGGACACTCTTTCTTCTTTGTATGCCGTGCATAAGAAAGCACGTGTTGCATACTTGAGGAAGCAACTTGAGGATCTATGTATGGCTGAAAATGAGTCAGTGGATGTGTATGTGACACGCATCAAGGACTTGAAAGAGCAATTGGCAAACATAGATGAGATCATTCCGGATGCATCACTCATTTCTACATTGTTGAAAGGATTATGGGAATCTTTTCAAAGCTTTGCTAATACACTTCGTTTGGTTGCAAAAGGAAATCCTAATATGTATGCATTTGATGAGGTTGAGTCTCTTCTTTTGCAAGAAGAGCAATCTAGAGTGAATAGGAGTGGTTTGATTGAAGGAACGCAAACACTTGCTATCTCACAAAAGGGGAAAAGCAAGTATGGTTCAACTTTTGGTTCATAAAAACCAAAGCCTCAAGCTTCCTCTTCCACTCATTCCTCTAATGATGGTGATTTGCAAAAGAAGAAGAGATGCAAATATTGCCAGAAGGCTGGTCATACTATTGGTGAGTGTAGAAAGCTTGCTAAACGCAATGAAAAGAAGAAGGAATCGGGCATGTCTATTGCTGAAAATTCAGCAAATGCAAAGAATGATGAAGCTAACATGGCTCAAGATTTTTGGGCATGTGTTGTTACATGTCATTATGATGCTTCTTTACATTCTAAATGTATGGTTGTGAGTGAGTCTCATTCGGATTGGTTCTTTGATAGTGGTGCTTCAAAGCACATAACATCATGCAGAAGATTTTTTGCCTCTTTGAAAGATGCATCTAAAGGAGGACATGTGGTGTGTGCAAACAATGCCTCTTATCCTATCATTGGAGTAGGAGAAATTGAGCTTACGGCTGCAAATGGAGGTGTGATTCTCTTGAAAAATGCATTGTATGTGCCCGGTATCAAGAAGAACTTAATTTCAGTTCCATTGATTGCCAACATGTACACTTTGTTGATGATAAGTGTATGGCTCATGATTTCAGCAATGGCGATGTTATCGTGATGTCCGATACATTATGTAATGGTTTGTATCGCATGGATACATACAAGAGGGCTGCCTCGAATGCCTTAGTTGCTCATACTTCTTCCATGGCTGAAATGGAGCTTTGGCATGCTCGTTTTGGTCATTTAAACTTCAATAGTTTGCTCTACTTGCAAAAGAAGGACATGGCTATTGGCTTGCCTACACTTGAGTCCATTGAAAAGCATGCATGTGAAGGTTGCATTCTTGGAAAAATGCATCGTGCTTCTTTTCCAAAAGATAGTCACACACACACCACAAGAAAATTGCAACTTGTTCATAGTGATGTATGTGGTCCCGTCAAGACTCCATCTTTTGGGAAGCATGTATATTTTGTTACCTTCATTGATGATGCTACTCTCCATACATGGGTGTATTCTATGAAAGCAAAGAATGAGGTATTTTCTTGCTTCAAAGCATTTTTAGCTATGGCTGAAAATTTTTCTTCACAAAAGCTTTTGACTCTACGCATGGATCGTGGTGGTGAATACATGTCACATGAGTTTAATGCTTTTCTTCGTGAAAGAGGTATTTCACACCAATGTACAGTGCCATATACACCTCAACAAAATGGTGTTGCTGAGTGTAAAAATAGAACTCTACTTGAAATGGCACGATGTATGGTTAAAGGAAAGCATCTTCCTCATAAGTTTTGGTTGGAAGCGGTCATATGTGCAAATTATGTGTTGAATCGCTGCCCTACAAAAGCATTGAGAGTCATCACTCCTTATGAAGCTTGGAATGGTCATAAGCCTATGGTTAGTCATATGCGTGTGTTTGGTTGTTTGGCATATGCTCTTATGCCATCACAACAACGTCACAAACTTGATGACAAGGCAAAGAAATGTATATTTGTTGGTTATAGTGCTGAAAGTAAGGGATATTGGTTGTACCATCCATTGACGAACACAATTATTGTGAGTCGAGATGTGGTATTTGTTGAAAATTCAATTTTCCCTCTACTTGAATGCAAAAAACTGCCAATACTTAGCTCACAAGATGTGTTTGATACACTCATGCCTTTGTTCCAAAATGGTGTGCTTGACTATAGCCATGTAGACCAACCAACTGAGGTTCAAAGGGCTGAAAAATTCCAGCCAAATAGAGCTGAAAATGCAGAGAATTTCCAGCCAAACATGGCTGAAAAAATTCAGCCAAAAATTGCCAAAACTATTGGAAATTTTCAGCCACATATGGCTGAACATTTGCATCCAAATATGGCTGAAACTGAGCACAAAATTCAGCCTACACATGATGTACATATTGAAGATGTTTTACATAATGAACGCATGTCTATCAAGAGTGCAAAATCTATGCCAAAGTGGCTGAAACAAACTTTGCAGGACAGCAAATTGAGTGCACCTTTACTTGGAAAGAACAAGATCAAGCTCTCACCATGCATCAAGTAATTTTGTGGATTATTCTCTTATTGCTACAACATGTAATGAAGAGCCACTTTCTTTTGAAGATGCATGTGATGATCCACAATGGATGAGTGCTATGCAATCAGAAATGGATTCCATACATAGGAATGGTACTTGGGAGTTATGTGAATTACCAAAAGAAAAGAATCCCATTGGTACAAAGTGGGTTTATAAGATTAAGAGAAAATCTGATGGTAGCATTGATCGCTACAAAGCTAGATTGGTTGCCAAAGGATATGCGCAACAATATGGCATTGACTATGAGGAAACTTTTGCACCTACTTCATGCATGACTACCATTCGTACTGTGGTTGCATTGGCTGCCCATCGAGGTTGGAAAGTGCATCAGTTGGACATAAAAATAGCCTTCTTGAATGGAGATTTGCAAGAAGAGGTTTATGTGAAGCAACCTCTTGGATTTGCTATGAAAGGGAAAGAGCATATGGTTTGTCCCTTGCATAAAGCCTTGTATGGTCTCAAGCTCCACGTGCATGGTATGACAAAATACATAAGCACTTGATTGCTCTTGGCTTCACATGTAGTCCGATTGAAAGCACACTCTATGTACGGAAAAATGGGGCTGATCTTATAGTGCTTGTTCTTTATGTTGATGACATACTCTTGACTGTGTCATGTGATGCAAAACTTGAAATTCTTATGGCTGATTTGTAGCATACTTTTGATGTCACTTATCTTGGTCTTTTGAGCTACTATCTTGGCATCCAGTTTGTATCCGTTGAGGGGGGAATTGTTATGCATCAAGCAAAGTATGTTGAAAAACTACTTCAGCGTTTTGACTTTGAGGATTGTAAGCAAGTTTCCACACCAGTTGAGACAGGATTCAGGTTCTCAGTTGAGGATTCCAGTGATGCATTTGACACCTCTTTATCAGTAAGCTATGGGATGTCTTATATATGCATGCAACACAAGGCCGGATATACAGTATGCAGTTTCCCAGTTGAGTCGATTCATGCATAGCCCTGGCACTAAGCATTGGTAAGCTGTGAAACGTGTGTTTAGATATCTTCGAGGCACTTTGAGCTTAGGTCTCTTTTATGGCAGAGATGTCCAGCCATGCTTGCATGCTTTTACAGATAGTGATTGAGCTGGTTGTTATGATACTCGCGTGTCCACTAGTGGTAATTGGTTTTTCCTTGGAGACTCATGCATATCTTGGTTGAGTAAGAAGCAACCTACAGTGGCGACATCGAGTTGTGAAGCTGAGTACAGGGCAGTTTTCACAGCGACAGTGGAGTGTATATGGCTGAGACGCCTATTGATGGATCTTTGCATGGAGATTGATGCTGCTATGCATATTCTCACAGATAGTCAGAGTGCTTTGGCTGTTGCAGGAAACCCAGTGTTTCATGCACGGACCAAACAGATTGAGGTGCATTATCACTATGTGAGAGAGCGCCTTCATGCAGGAGATATTGATTTGGTATATGTGCCTACACAAGATAATGTGGTAGACATATTCACCAAAGCTCTTCCACGGGAAAATTTTGAACCTTTTCGCAAAGCTTTAGGCTTATTAACTTGTGGGGGCTGATCTGTCACTCCCTGTATGTGTTCACATCATTCGCTCTAGGGGGGTTTGTTACATTTATGTGTTCCTCGAGTAGCTTTGATGTGAACCTTTTCCCTATACATGGGCATTTTTTACTCTAGTGCTGGCTAGAAGTTTTTTCCCCATGTTACCAATACTTGATACTCTCATATGTGGTGGTACTTTGTACTTAGGGATATTATTCAGCTCTTACTTCAGTTCAGTTCATCGATCAATAGAGAGAGCTATTCCAACCATTGTCTTCTCTGTGTGTCTTGCTTCGTTTGTGCTCCTTGTGTGTGCTTCTTGTGTGTCTCTCACACTTCTACACACACCCAACATATGTGTGTATGTATATATATGCGAGTGTTTATGTGTATGTGTGTACATGTATATGCATGTGTATATATAATATGTATGTGAGTTTATGTATATGTGTGTATGAATGCATGCATATTCCTGAGTTTGTGTCTATGACTATGTAATATGTATGTGTTTGTACATATGTGTATGAATGTATGTTTGCATATGTTTGTGTATGTATATATGTATGTATGTGTATGTTTTTGTATGTGTATATGTGAGTGTGTGTATATGTATTTGAGTGTGTATGTATATGTTTGTATGCATGCATGCATATGCATGAGTATGTGTATGTGAGTAGGTATTATATATGTGAGTATGTATGCATGTTTGTCTGTATGCATGTGTGTATGTATGCATGTGTGTATATGTCTATGTGTGTATGTATGCATGTGTGTATGTGTGTGTGTATGTATGCATGTGCATATATGTGTGTGTGTGTATGTATGCATGTGTGTATATGTGTGTGTGTATGTATGAATGTGTGTGTGTATGTATGCATGCATGTGCCTATATGTTTCTATGTATGTATGCATATGAATATGTATGCATGTGTGTATGTGTGTTTGTATGTATGCATGTGTGTGTGCATGTAAGCATGTGTGTGTATGTGTGCGTATGTATGCATGCATGTGTGTATATATGTGTATCTATGTATGCATATGTATGTGTATGCATGTGTGTGTGTATGTATGTATGTGTGTATATGTGTGTGTGTATGTATGCATGTGTGTATGTGTGTGTGTATGTATGCATGCATGTGTGTATATGTGTGTATGTATGTATGCATATGTATGTGTATGCATGTGTGTATATGTGTGTATTATATGTATGCAAGTGTGTATATGTGTGTGTTGTATGTATGCATGTGTGTATATGTGTGTGTATGTATGCATGTGTGTATGTAAGCATGCATGTGTGTATATGTGTGTATGTATGTATGCATATGTATGTGTATACATGTGTGTGTGTCTGTATGAATGTGCATATATGTGTGTGTGTGTATGTATGCATGTGTATATATGTGTGTTCACGCACGCAAGTTTGACAAAAGCAGTCCTCAGTTCAAATGATGCGTGAAATGTTGAATTTTTGCTCTGGGGTCCCTGTACGTTTAAAATACAGCATCAGTATAGACACAGGTATAAGCATCGATAAATTACTAGAAATTAATGATGCTTATGCCGATGCTTATGCCGATGCTTATACCAACGCCTATACTAACGTGCATACCAATGTGCATCTTAAATGGTCATATTGGCGGTCAAGTGACCATTGGTATGCCTAACAAGATCTGTAGAGATATTTTCAATGATCATACCGACGTTCAGGGGTGATTGTCGGTATGGATAGCATCGGTATGCCCCTCATATGTTTTAGTGATATTTTGAAATCCTAATCATCCTGAGTACACTCATCAATTTTCATATGATGCTAAGATTGTGACCGGTGGGTTATTGATGATGGCCTAGATGAAGGAGTGACATGCTCTGATACCAATTGACATCACAAGAAGAAGGAGAAGTATGGAGCACAGCAGAACACTAAATGAGTTACCAAGTGAATGTACAAAGATAAGTAACATGTTAGGGTCAAAGGTGTATATACAAGCAGGGGGAAAGAAACCTCTTAAATAGGGAAAACAAAGCCCTAAGTGTGTTCACACACATCACTATTAAAATATATCAAAAAAATTTTATTAGCTCAATATGTTGGCTCTTTGTCCATGAGGATTGAACCCCTAGATTCTATTAAACAATAGAATATCTAAAAAAATTATTCCATTGAAGCTTTAGTGCATGCACAAGATGTGATCATACAGAAGATTGCATGGAAGTCTCTGGTTGCACAATTCTTAGTGTATTTGCGTACTTTAAATGTTAAAGAGAAAAAAAGAAGAATAGATGAGATGCAAGAATTCTAGAATGAGCAGTAAGAAATAAGAAAACAAGAAAAATATGATGGGAAGAGAGTACATTTTGATTAAGCTAAAAATTCTAAGGAAGAACAAAGATCTAAGGTTTAAAGAAAAGAAGAAAACAATAAGAGAGTGAGTAATAAGAAAACAAGCAAAGTATGAAGGGAAGAGAGTACATTTTGATGAAGCTATAAATTCTAAGGAAGAACAAAGATGCAAGGTTTAAAGAAAAGAAGAAAACAATAAGATATTATCAAGTTCACCGTAAACAAATAAAAGAGCAACCAACTATTAAAATCACTTTTGAACCGAGTATAATACAAGAAGAAGGAGATAAAAAGAATAGAAAGATGAGAAGGATCCCAAAATCTGTCCTAATATCAGAACTTGATAAAAGGTGGATTCAAAGGAAATACTCTATGCCGTTCTTTTAAAGACCCAAGTCACTATACCTTTGGAGCAAGCCTTCTCTATTGCGAAACAAGAATTCAAAGAAAACTTTATTAATCTTGTAAGAAGGAAATGATTTTCTCTTTCTTGAGAAGTCGAGATGTAGAATTTTGCAAACTTGATGGAAGCCATGAATGATGTTGTCATGTTGACTCTAAATA
Organism: Ceratopteris richardii; assembly: GCA_020310875.1. NCBI lineage: Eukaryota > Viridiplantae > Streptophyta > Polypodiopsida > Polypodiales > Pteridaceae > Ceratopteris > Ceratopteris richardii. The sequence continues at coordinate 62,935,262 of CM035411.1, forward strand.
AGAAGACGGTGATGAGACTTATTAAATTAATAGAAATTTTCTTGGACCCATGGTACATCGCAAAAATTTAAAAGAAGCAGAGGGCCACTATAGTAAGAACTTATAGGCAAGATGTACCCTAGAGATAAAGATAAAGACTGGAGATAAAAAGGAATCATTCTTAGCTGTTAATTGGTTGTTTCAAGTTTAGAGATCAATGTGATTTCCAAAAAGCTCTTCAATAAATTAAGATGTCCCATTGGAAAGGACCAAGGATAGTAAATAAGAACAGGAGATAATGGGTCAAGTGATCTTACTTGGAGCTTGTGCCAACATACTTGTTACAATTGGTGGACTTTCAGATAAATTCCACTTATTTTTCAAGAAAATTTTTCATATGAAACTATTCTTGGAAAACCCTTTATAAGTAAAACAAGAATGAAAACAAAGGTTGTTGATGATGGATTCTCTTATGCCAAAATATCCTTTTGAGCTGGTTTGCACTCCAAATTATACCAATCTATCCAAATCATTCATGAAATGCGAAAAACCTAAGGATGAATCATATTTATTCATTTGAACATGTGTGTGTGTTAATATATGATCAATGTCTACCCCTCATGATTGTATGCACATTTTGTAAGGCCCCCGTTATGAGGAGAAGCAAAGCATGCATTACCCAATTGATGGGAATCCCAGCTTGCATGTTGGATGAAAGTCATATTGGACCATGTAAGGTATTGTAAGGAAAGGGAGTTACCAGGGTCCCCAATTGGGGGGTCCGGGGCAGCGGGGAGCAACCCCGGCTAGGGGGCCCCCTGGTGGGGGTCCGGGGGCAGTGCCCCCGGCACGATGATAAAGGGAATATTCCATAGAATATTCCCTGTCGGAGTCAGAAACCATTTATATTTGTTAGGTCGGCTCAACCGGTCTAAGCCGTGTATGAAAATTATGCGGGCGGTGGCCGCCCACACTCTACCGCCCATGTATAGCCGTCCACAGAAGGCCACCCATGATCCTATATATACATGAGTTCTGCACTACCTGAGACATCACATTGAGCCAGCATACCTCTACCTTGTATCTCCCTATCTAGAGTTGTCTAGATCACCATTTAAGCTCTACCTTGAGAGCGCACGTGTGGACAACGCCATCATCTTTGTACTTGCTGTTAGTAGAAAATAGTTGAGATTCTCCTATATCTGTTATCTTCTCTGCTACTGCTCGTGTGTTATATTGTGTAACTATTGTCTTACATGGTATCAGAGTTGTAAGGTTCGAATAGCTTGAGAATATCACTATTTTAGCCTACTAGGAGACTACAATATCAGTAGATTATTTGAGTGATTACATGATGGCTTCATCGTCGAACACTAGTCTTGGTGCTTTAGCTAATGTGAATGCTGCACCGATTCGAATTCGTCCACCTGCATTCACTGAAGGGAAGCTGGATGGAATCAACTATACACTCTAGAAGTTCAAAATTTCTGCAATTTTGGACTCCTATGAATTACTTGACACTGTCATGGGACCGATGGGATTGGATCCAGAGCCTATACCAGTTGAAGATCCAGCAAATTCAAGATTGATGATTCAGCCAGATCCAGATCTTCTATGAGCTTGGAAGAGGCAGAATGCTGATGCATTATGTGCAATTGTCACTAGTGTAAGTGATTCTGTGCTTACTTTAGTTCAACATACTATTAAAGCACATGAGGCTTGGGGCATATTGGCTCGACAATATGAGACCAAGAACCATACTAGGATACAGAATTTAGAAAATCAGTTGGCAAATGAAAATCATTCTGATTCTAAAAAGGCTCAAGATTTTATCAAACGGATAAAGCATCCTCAAGATCAATTGGCTACAGTTGGTGTTGTTATAACACCAGAAGAGCTCGCTCGAAGATCTGTACGTGTTCTTCCAGCAAAATATGATGGATTAGTAACAACCCTTAACACTCAGGTAAGGCCAACTCCTCTTACATTTGAAGAGTTTTGTGCGATGCTTTTAGAAGAAGAGATGCAGTTGAAGAATCGGCAAAGTACAACTGATGCTGCATTCTCAACAAATGCAAAAGGTAAAGGCTCTTCTGAGGGATCAAAGAAGAAGACAAAGAAGAAAAAGTTCACCGGAAGTTGCTTCTATTGTGAAAAGAAAGGCCATGCCATCAAGGATTGCAGAAAGAAGCAAGCTGATGAAAGGAATGGGACTGTAAAATCGTCATGGAAGAACAAAGAGTCTGCAAACAACACAGAGCTGGAACTTTGGGTAGCTATTGAAGAGGTATGTTCATCTGCTCAAGCTCGTGTTGATGAACCATGGATTTTAGTGGAGCTTCTCGCCATATGACCAGTAAAAAGGATTGGTATAGTTACCTAGTGCCTCTATGAGAATCCATCAATGTAGTGGTGGGAAATGACTCCAAGTGTCCAGCCGAAGGAACTGGAAACATCTCTTTTATCACTTCTCCAGGTGTTGAGAAAAAGTTATCTGATGTTCTCTATGTACCTAGACTCAAAATACATTTTTTGTTAGTTTATGCAATAACAGATCGTGGACTCAAAGTTCACTTCAATAAGAGTGGTGCGGAAATCATGGATTCATCAGGTAATGTTGTAGGTAAAGGCATACGACGGGATAACTTGTATGAGTTAAGTGCTTTAACTGCTACATAAGATAAATATGTAAGCAGGTTATGGCACCAACGATTTGGGCATCTCAGATTTGCAGTTTTGAAGGAGATGCAAAGAACAGGGATGGTTGCTCATTTGCCTGCATTTTCAGAGTTGCAGGAACCTTGTGAAGCTTGTATGATGGGTAAGCAACAACGAAAGGCATTTCCAAGAGAGACCAACAATCGATCTCAAGCTCCTCTAGAGTTGGTACATGCTGATCTCTACGGTAAAATGTCTACACCTGCTTTAGGAGGATCTTTCTACTTCTTGCTGTTAGTCAACGATTATAGTAGAAAGATGTGGGTTTATTTCATTCGAGAGAAGGCTGATGCTTTTGAAAAATTTAAAGCGTGGCATAAGTATGTAGAAAATGAATTAGGAAGGAAACTGAAGAAATTTAGAACAGATAGAGGAGATGAATTCTTGTCAACAGAATTCAACAATTACTGTAAGGAGCATGGTGTGAAAAGGCAACTTACCACAGCTCATACACCTCAACAAAATGACGTTGTTGAGCGCAGGAACATGACAGTAGTTGAAATGGCTCGTTGTATGTTAAAGGCTCAAGACATGCCTGATTCATTCTGGGCAAAAGCAGTCAATACAGTAGTCTACATCCTCAATCGAAGCTACACAAAAGCTCTGAAGGGGTTGACTCCTCAAGAAGCATATTCTGGTAAAAAGCCTTCAGGTTTGCATTTCAAAATTTTTGGTTGTTTCTGTTATGCACATATTCCTGATTCAACAAGATCAAGTTGGATTCAAAAAGCAAAAAGTGTGTCTTCCTAGGATATAATGAAGAGTCTAAAGCATATAGGTTGTGGGATCTTGAGGCAAGGAAGATTTTTGTCAGCTGAGATGTGGTGTTTGATGAACGACCACACTTAGTAGAAGATAAACGTAAATCTACTACCTCATCAAACGGAGAAATATCTCACCTTGTGCCTATCAAAAGTCAGGTTAAAGTTGAGGAGGAGGAAACATTTGATGGAGAAATTTCCTCAATAAAAAGCCAACCAGTTGTAGTTTCACAGTGTAAGCCACTACCGAAGTGGGCACAACAGCTCCTTGATGATCACAATCCACATGTAGATGTACGAGAATCATCATCGGATGGATTACAAAGATCAAAGAGAATAGAGGAGCAAAGAAGAGCCTCAGAGCACATTGTTAACATGGCTCTAATGGCAGATATCATGGGCTCGATAAAGGAACCTACCACCATTGAAGAAGCCCTTGATGATCCAGGTTGGAGAGCGGCAATGCAGTTAAAGTATGATAGTATACTCAAAAATGGTACATGGGATCTAGTTGACTTGCCGCCAAAGAAGAAGGTAATAGGTACTAAATGGATTTGGAAAGCTAAGTATAAAGCAGATGGAACATTAGAAAAGTATAAGGCAAGATTAGGTGCACAAGGTTTTTCACAGATCAAAGGATTTGATGTTCAAGAAACTTTTTGCACCAACAACACGCATGACAACTATTCGGACGGTACTTGCAGTAGCTGCAGAAAAGGCCTGGCCTATTTTCCAGATGGATGTCAAATCTGCATTTTTGAATGGTCACCTCAAGGAGGAGGTATATGTATCTCAACCACCAGCCCAATTCAGAAAATAAAGTTTGCAGGTTGAAGAAAGCTTTGTATGGACTTAAGCAAGCTCCACGGGATTGGTACCAACGAATAGATCATTTTTTCAAAAATATGGGTTTTGAAAGAAGTACTTTTGATGCTAACTTGTATGTAACGAAAAGGGATAGCAAGCTACTTGTTGTCATTGTATATGTAGATGATTTGATCATTACAGGAGATCATCAAGAACTCATCAATCAAACTCGGATCAGCTTGGGAACTGAGTTTGAAATGACAGACTTAGGTCTACTCCATTTTTGTCTAGGAATTGAAGTATGGCAAAGGAAGGATGGCATTTTCATCTCACAACAAAAATATGCCAAAGAGATTCTCAAGGCATTTGGAATGATGGATTGCAAGCCAACTAGCACACCTATGGAGGTAAATCATAAGCTATCTATGGATGGTAACATGCCTGATGTAGATGCTAAGAAGTATAGGAAGCTCGTTGGAAGTCTTATTTTTCTGTGCAACACTAGACCAGACATTTGCTATGCTGTTGGAGTATTAAGCAGGTTTTCCAACAAACCTAAGGAGAGTCACTGGAATGCTGGAATTCGAATTCTAAGGTACATTGTAGGAACCTTGGATTTTGGTATTTTTTATACCGTAGGTGATACACTCCAAGGATATTGTGATTCAGATTGGGCTGGAGATTGTGATTCTAGAAAATCAGTTTCTGGATATTGTTTCTCACTTGGATCAGGAATATTTTCTTGGGTAAGTAGAAAGCAACCAACTCTCGCACGCTTCTCCACTGAAGCAGAGTAAAAAGCAGCTTGTCTTGCTTCTTGTGAGGCAATTTGGTTAAGGAGAATTCTTGCAGATCTAGGCTTTACTCAAGTGTGATAATCAAAGTTGTATGGCTATTGCAAAGAACCCAATATTTCATGCCCGCACCAAGCACATAGAAGTACAGTACCATTACATTCGTGAGCTAATTGAAGATGAAATTGTGGAGCTAGAATATTGCCCAACAGAGGTAAATTGTGTTGACATATTCACTAAAGCACTTGGAAGAGAGCAGCTCAACAGACATCTTCAACAGATGGGCATAGGACCAAAACCTACTTGATTTTTCATCGGTAAACATTGAGGGGCGGTGTTAGTATATGATCAATGTCTACCCCTCATGATTGTATGCACATTTTGTAAGGCCCCCGTTATGAGGAGAAGCCAAGCGTGCACTACCCAATTGATGGGAATCCCAACTTGCATGTTGGATGAAGGTCATATTGGACCATGTAAGGTATTGTAAGGAAAGGGAGTTACCAGGGTCCCCAATTGGGGGGTTCGGGGGCAACGCCCCCGGCGCGACGATAAAGGGAATATTCCATAGAATATTCCCTGTCGGAGTGAGAAACCATTTATATTTGTTAGATCGGTTCAACGGGTCTAAGCCGTGTATGACAATTACGCGGGCGGTGGCCGCCCACGCTCTACCGCCCATGTATAGCCGTCCATGGAAGGCCACCCACGATCCTATATATACATGAGATCTACACTACCTAAGACATCATGTTGAGCCAACATACCTCTACCTTGTATCTCCCTATCTAGAGTTGTCTAGATCACCATTTAAGCTCTACCTTGAGAGCGCAAGGGTGGACAACGCCATCATCTTTGTACTTGCTGTTAGTAGAAAATAGTTGAGATTCTCCTATATCTGTTATCTTCTCTACTACTGCTCCTGTGTTATATGCATAACTATTGTCTTACAGTGTGATGATAGTAAATCAATCTATGAATATAGGATCTGTTGATATATTTTGGTAGTAATGTGTGTGAATACAATAGGCCCATTGGGGTACTTTTTTTCTCTTTAGGACATCTTTCCCCCGACTTGTATATATGCCTATAAACCTAATGGATCACTTATCTTTGCATATTCACTCGATAAACATTCAATATTGTGTATTGTGCTCCAATCATCTTCTTTTTCCTCGTGTTGTTTGCATGCTTCTATAGACGTCAAATTCCAACAATTGGTATCGCAGCAAGTCGTCTCTCATCTAGGGTTTCTTTGACACTGCGATTATAGTATGAGAATGGCACAAAAATTGGTGAGCATACTCAACATGATTCGGAGTCCAAAAGGGCTTTGCTTTGTGGTGTTGAAATTTCAATATGAGCTCATTTCAGCCTCAAAATCCACTATCATAGTGCCTATGTAGGAGATTTTGTCCTTTTGTGCCAAACATATATACAGGTTTGGTTCGCAACTATAAGTGCCTCAAAGTCTACTACAAGTTTAGAAGGGCTCAAGAGGGTAGTTTTGTCCAACATTTTGAGATACAATCATTTTTTTGCATCACGGTATTTTAGTTAGTGGTCATGGATGAAAGCAATGATGTATTACATATGTTGGTTGTTGAGGACAAGTTGGATGTTACCAATCACCCATTATGGGCATATATGATGTGTCACCTCTTGGTTGCAAAAGGACTATGGAATATTGTACAGGGTGTTGCAAAATAAACTATTATATCTATAAATACAGTTACAAAAGGTTATGCAGATGGCATTGAAGGTGATGTTCAAATTCCTATCGTGTTATGATTCATGCTTCAGCTACTATAGAGCAGCTTTGATGGGATGGAAGAGATGCTCAGGCACATGCATTGAAAGCTCTGTGTGTCAAATAAGACATTATCCCTCATATTCACTTGTGTAAAAAAGCAAAGTATGCTTGGGATACCACTCTATTCTAGACAAGAAATGAGGCTCATGTTGCCGAACTCCGAAAACAATTGGAGAGTGAGCATATGAACGAAGGAGATTCTGCAGACATTTGTTTCTGACAAAGGTCAAAGATTTGAAAGAGCAAAGGGTTTTTCCACATGAAGTCTTGCCAATTAGTTCACTTGTGTAGACCATTCTTAATGGTCTTCGTGATTCATATCACAATTTTTCTTCTACTCTTTAGTTCTTGATGAAAGGCAATCCAAATGCCTTAATATTTGAGGAGTTAGTCTTTGTTTTATTGCACGATGATCAGTCTAGGAAGAACATGTCCATTATGCATGTTGCAGATCAAGATTTCTTAGCTAGTCTGAAGGGAAAATGTAAATGGAACTCATCTACTAGTGGGCAAAAATATATTAATTCTACATGAAAAGGGAAGACAAAGATGAGAGGAAAATTGAACAGTAGATACATTTATGCAAATAATATAAAGGAAATGATCATGTCATAAAGAGTTGTCCAAAACTGGATGCAATAGAGGAAAAGAAGAAAGATACTAGAATTGTTATTGTAGAGGCCTCTACAACTAAAACAAAGTCTGATAATCTTCAAGAGAATGAAGAATGGGCATTTACTATTGTTTGCAGCTATGATCCATCTTCTCATGAACACTATATGTTTGCAATATACACAAATGTTTGGTACTTTGATAGTGGGGCAACTAGACATATTACCTCATAGTGTAGTTTCTTTAGTTCACTTCAGCCTACCACAACAGGGAATATTGTCACATACACTAATAGCTCCTCTTATCTTGTAATGGGAGTTGGTAAGACCATTCTAACTAATCGTAATGGTAGAAGCTCTTTCACATTGTTAGATTATCTTTTTAGGCCAAGGATCAAGCGAAATATGTTGTTAGTTCAGCATTACCCATGATTGACTTGAGTGTCAAATTTGTTGATGACAAATATACAATTCATGATATGTCAATTGGTGATGTTACTATTGCATCTGGCATTTTATTTCATGGGCTATATAAGCTCATAGAGTATGCAAAAATATGTGTGCAGTTCAAGACTCTAAAGCTATCTTAGATGCAAAGCTTTGGCATGCATGCTTTGGTCATTTGAATTGCTAGTTTTATACACTTGCAAAAATTTGAATTGGTTTTCTCTCTACCCAAAATTGCGACACCTGGTAAACATGTGTGTGAAAGCTATATTTTGGGCAAAATGCAGGGTTCCTCCCTCCCAAAAGATGGTTCAATATGAGCTAATTAGAGCTTGTAACTTGTTCACACTCATGTTTGTGGTCCTATGCAAACAACTTCTTTTGGGAACTACCTTTACTTTGTGAATTTTATTGATGATTTTTCTATGCATGCATAGGTGTATCCATTAAAAAAAAAAGTCTGAAGTGTTTATGTGCTTCAAACAGTTTTTGGTTTTGGCTAACAATCTATGAACATGTTAATTGGGCACCCTCCATTTTGATTGAGAGGGGAATATATGTCTTGTGATTTTAATGATTTTCTGGTTGAACATGGGATAAAACATCTCTGTATAGTTCCATAGACACCTCAATAGAATCGAGTTGTTGAAAGAAACAATAGTTCTCTCATGGAGATGGAAAGCTGTATGGCCAAAAGTCAGGCTTTACCACATCTCTTCTGGCTTGAGGCTGTTATGTGTGCAACATATGTAGTTAACAAGTGTCCCACCAAAGCACCCTAGTCTATCACTCCATATGAGGCTTGGCATGGTCGCAAGCCATATGTTGCTCATTTTGGTGTCTTTACTTGTCTCACATATGGATTAGTGCCTAAACAATGTAGAAAATTGGATGATAAAGTAGTAAAATGTATTTTTGTTGGGCATAGTTCTAAAAAAAAAAAAGTTAATGTGTGTATCATCTAGAGACTAGATGCATTTTGACTAGTTGTGATGTTGTTTTTGTGGAAGATGCAATTCATCCATTCCTTTCATGTACTTGGGGTACATCAAATTAGATACAAGGATATGTATGATATTTTGCTACCTCTTTTTATAGGTGGACAATCAAGTGCTAGTGTAAATGAGGTGATTTCTCAACCTTTGCAAGTTTCACATGATGGTGGAGATAATTCCATTACGAATGCATATTTACATGATGCACTTATTGATAAGAGGGCTGATATAGAGGAGGCAAAAACTATGCCTAAATGAATGGTGCAGACTTTATGAGATAGCAAATTAGATGGAACTTTGTCCTATTGTACTTCTTTAGACTCTCATAGTGCTTCTTTTGAATCCAATTCCTATGCTATGGCTTCCTCTAGTCTTTGTAATGAGAACGATCCTATTTTTTTAATGGAGCACAAAATTGAGAAAATTGTATGGCTACTATGCAATCAGAATATGATGCTATTATGAAGAATGGTACCTTGTCTTTATGTGGTTGGCCTCCATGAAAAAAGGACATTGGAACTAAATGGCTATACAAGCAGAACATAAACCTGCTAGAAGTGTTGATCTGTATAACACTAAGCTTGTTGCAAAAGGGTATTCTCAAGAGAGAGGTATTGATTTGGATGAGATCTTTGCACCCGCATATCAAATGGCCACCATTCGTAGCACTTGTGCACTTGCAGCTCATATGTCCATGAGAACGAAGGGCGCCCATTTTAGATGCTGAAATTTTTTCAACCAAAACCAAAAACTATTTGAAGCACATAAACATTTTCGACTTTTATTTCAGTGGATATACCCATGCATGCCTGGAAAAATCATCAATGAAAGTCACAAAGTAAAGATACTTTCCAAAAGAGGGTGTCTGCATAGGACCATAGACATCACTATGAACAAGCTGCAATTTTAGTAGCTCGAATTGAACCATCTTTTGTAAAGGAGGAATGCTATGTTTTGCCCAAAATATAGCCTTCACAGACATGTTTATCCGGTGCCTCAACTTTGGGCAAAGAGGAAACCATTTCAGATTTCTACAAGTGTAGCAAACTAGCAAAATTCATATTAACAAAGCGTGCATGCCAAAGCTTTGCATCTGACATAGCTTGAGAATCATGTAGTGCACATGCAAAATCATTCACAAATTTTTCATCGTCTATGAGCTTATACATCCCATGATATAAAATTCGAGAAGAAATAATCACATTTCCATTTGACAGATCATGAACTGTACATTTGTCATTAACAAATTTCACAACCAAACCAATCTTGGCTAATGTAGAAATTGATAACAGATTTTTCTTGATCCATAGCACAAATAAATCATCTGCTAATGTAAAAGAACTACGATAAGTAGTAGTAAGAATGATCTTACCAACTCCCATAATAGGATAAGAGGAGATGGTTGCACATGTGATAGTATTCCCTATAAGGGTAGGCTCAAGTGAAGTGAAGAAATTGCACTATGAGGTAATATGTTTGGTTGCCCGCTATCAAAGTACCAAACATCTGAGTCTTTTGCAGACATATAGTGCTCATGAGAAGACGGGCCAAAACTACAAATAGTAGTAAACACACATTCTCCATTATGCACAAGATTAGCAAACTTTGTTTTTGGTGTAGAGGCCTCTACAACAACCATTCCACACTCTTTTTTCTTTGCCTCTTTTGCAGCTAGTTTTGAATAGTTCTTTATGACATGATCATTACCTTTAGAGTACTTACAAACAATTTTTGGTTTTTTGATTTCTTCTCATCTTTTTATTCCTTATTCGAATGTGTAGCATTTGTAGATTTTTGCTTACTAGTAGATGAGCTCCACGTACCTTTGCCCTTCTAACTAGCAAGGAAATCGTGATCTACAACACACATAATGGACATATTCTGCCTAGACTGATCTTCCTGCAATAGAGTAGAATCTAACTCCTCAAATGTGAAGGCATTTGGATTGCCTTTCATCATTAAACGAAGAGTAGAAGCAAAACTCTGATATGAATCAGGAAGACCATTCAAAACGGTCTGCAGAGGTGAGCTATTTGATATAACTTCATCAATAGAAATCAATTGTTCCTTCAAGTCTTTGATCTTTGTTGGAAAATTGTTACCATGTGTCCATGTGAAAGGCCAAATGGCGACAAAACACGTCTTTGTATATCTCCTTTAATAAAAAAATATTGTGGCCTGGTGAATCATAGATTGTAAGTTCGATCGGATTCGTAACACCGAACAAGTTTGTGTTCGTGCTCCCAGTGTGCTGTGATTTTCTGCATATTGTGCACCCTCTATGGGAGAGTACTGTGTGCGGCCATAGGAGCTCAGTTTTCTAGTCCGAGGATATTATCGTGGAGCTCTCAAGAAGGAGAGCACACTGTGGTTCATCGCCATCAAAATACTTCACTAGTATCAGAGCATTTTGATGCAAAAGATTTGTTCCTTTTGTGCGAGCGAAGGGATCACCCGCCCACACACTCAAGGCTTTCTCCAATGCATACGACTAAGGCAACGACCAAGAAATAGTTCTTGGCATACCTTGTCATCCGAGACACTAAAGTCACCATTGGTGCAATTGGTTGCACGTGAGGGAGGACCTCAACGATCAAGGAAGATAAGAGGTTCTCGATACTTCATGGAAGGTCACCCATCCGAGTACTGCCCCCTCCCCTCGAGCTTGCTTAACCATGGAATCTCTTGCTACTAAGCTACACTCTTGTGCTGTCTAAAGAAGGGATAAGACTAAGGTTAACATTACCTTGAACATGTTTTGGTCCCTCAGAGCTTTATTCTTTGCTTTCAAGGCCTGTTCTCAAAGCATTTTTGGCTTGTCTTTTGGAGCCATTTTGGAGTACTTTGGCACATAGTTGTCTTCACACAAGTCCAAGAACATCAAGAAAAGTGTTCTCTGTACTTCTCCAACAATAAATATCAACCTTTTGGGGTTGTGTTTTTGGCCACACTCATAAAACTGCAGGCTTCTTTAAAGGTTTTCAGTATTGGTGGGAGTAGCCACTACAATTTTATGTAGGTTTTTGAGCCTAAAACATCACAGCTGACAGACACTTGCAGGTGTTTCTCGCTAGTTTTTGGCTATGCATTCAGCCTTTTGGTGTCATTTTAGTGCATATATTGAGCACATACACACCATGTACACTTCTGTGGATATCACTTATGGACGTCCATGTGGTCATTGACATAGCAGTTACGTTTTTTGCATAAAGCCTTTTACGTTTGATAAAGAGGGTGATGGTGTGCACAGAGATGATGGAGTCTCGTCGGTGATGCAGGTGGAAGACTTACCCAGCCTTGCCATAGGAGATGTATGATAGTTGCTCATATGTGATCGATAAGCCAAGGTGGCTTCTATTGGGTAAGAAATTATATGCAATGGAGTCAATGATTCACTATGCAGGTAGACATGTGTAGCTCAAGCGTAAGCACCACCTCCTTTACTTGTCAATCCGCGGAGACGTGAGGACCGGTATGAAGACCACGAGCTAGTGAAGGCACAAGTGCGGGAGTGAAAGCATACAAACATGCACACACATACACACACACGCGCACAAAGTAAGATCAAAGAGAGGAACAATGGAAAGCTTAGATTGCAAAAGAGTTCTCTTACAAAAGTTCTATTCTCTAACCAGCTAACCCCAAAAATGAGCTCTCTAGCTCTTTTTATAGTTTTTTGACTAGTTTTGGCCCTGTCCAGACCTAGTGTCCGGCCTAGTTAAAAATTAGGTTCCAGGGCTTATTTGAGGGCTCAAATGAAGTCTAAAAATTATGAAAATTGGTACGATGGTACTTCTAATACTCCTCAAGCTCGAGAACTCCTCGGCTTGAACAAAATGGAGTTACTAAAAATAGATAATGGTATTTACAATGGTTTCTAGTGATGAAAATCACTATTTTTGTAGGGGATTCTTCTGAAAATTTGACATACACTTCTTGGAGCTCCCTACTTGCTCCCTTTCCTCGTGTGTCCACCTTTTGATGTGCTTCCATGCTTTGTCCTTGACTTTGAGCTTCAACACTCCCCCCCCTCTCGAGTCTGTCGTCCCTGACAGACCCTTGTTGGAAGGGCTGTTCTGTGTAGTGCTTTGAGAGGTGGTGTCCATCCGTTGTATGAGATGGTTCCTTGGATTCCAGCAAGAATGTGTCGTTGTGAGCTTTCAAAACTGCAAGTTGCTTAGAAGAGGTTGTCAAGAGTGATTTGGAGCAACTACTGGCTTCAATTTGCTTCCGAGATATGGATGTTGTTCCCATGATGTCCGCTAGCTCTTTTAAAGATGATGTTGAGAGCATTCGTGCCAACTACTCATAACCCATAATGAATGATGGGTAAGTGTGTTCGTGCCTGGGTTGAAAAAAGTATGTGCCTTGTGCACGGCCTTGTAATGTAGCCCTACGCATGCTTACTTGGAAAATGCATTGGAAGAAGTATGGTGCAAAAATTGCGGGTCTTGAGCTAAGTGCTCAAGGGTATGCTGACGAAGAGGTTTCCTAAACTATCATGGTTATGGTGTTTCCAGAGTAAAGATACTTACCATGGCGAAGGTTGATGGATGTTTGCCTCTTCGTGTTGTACACTCGGCCTTTGGGATGGAACCTTGTTGATGAATGTCCATGTTGATTGTCCACTGATGAGATCTTTTGAGTGGTGGATCCCCTCTCCTCTTTTCAAAGCAACATTTGTCACTAACAATGTGCATTTTTGAGCTTGGGCTCATGCACGTTCACTTCCCTATATTGACACTCAGAGGAATATTGGACACATGCCGGTTTCTAAGAGATTACCATGCTGATTGACATAGACCATTCACCAGTGCTACTGTTCCATACTGGTTCAGGAAATACTGAGAATTGAATTGCTTTATATCCCTTGGCAAGCAACATCGGGTAACTACACCAAGCTGAGTGTCACATATTCTCTTTAGCTCACCATATGCAGGAGTCTTCTCCTCCAGAACTACCTTGTGCAGATATCTCCTTGGGTGCTCTGGTACATGAGGTAGTTAAGCATCACTCAAGTTGCGGACCTTCAAGCTCTTCATTCTTCTGGCCGAGACACACTTTTATCCAAATTGATAAATGCCTAGTAATCAACAGTTCCACCTTCAACTAAGCATGACTCATTCATGTTTCATAAGCCAAACCTGGGAACAAGCTCTCTCGCACTTCTTTTTTTTTTTTTTTTTTTTTTTTTTGGAACAGGATATCACAAAACAAGAACACAAAAGTTAGTATCAATAGAAATGTTCGACATATGTCACTGTGCTCTTGTGCATGGGATTCTCCAGTGTGTCTATGCACGGCCGTGTAATGTGGCCCTATATTAATGCATACTTTGGAAATGCATGACCTAAATGGTGCAAAAGACAGGGTTGTGCAAGGAGCACATGGTTGTTGCTCGTTCGAGGCTTTTGATGTTATTTGTGGAGGTTGATGCCGACCTTGGTGGAGGTATCCATTGAGTCTCGAACTGATGTAATCCTCCTTATTGGAGTCCATTTTAGAACATCATTTGGCACTGTAGAGGTCACTTCAGGCGTCTTTCTCTTTGGATGCTTTCTGAACTGTGGTATCCAGTGTGGTTGATGCTTTGGTTCGGTGGAGGCTACTTGCACTTTTGGCTTCCAAACCCATATCCTTTTTGCATGTCTTCCTACTAATGTTGAAGAGCTGATTTGATCTTCCTTTGGTCTCTGTACGTGGTTCTTACCCTTTTCTCTTTTTGGCTTCTTTGTTGAAACCTTTTGCATGTGGGAGAACAAAGGTTGTTGTGGGTGTAGGATCTTCTTAGGTACCCACATCTGTAATTGCCCTTGTTGAGCTGCAGCTAACTTCTTAGGCACCCAAACTTGTTGGATATCTTGTGATGGAGCTTGTCTGAGCTGCTTCCTTCGTCTTCTGGCCTGGTTAGTGTGCATGGATGGGATTTGTGGGGGTAAGGCTGGTGGTTGCTCTCCTTTGCGTACCCAGATCTGCTTCATGCCCGGAACCGCTTTTTTATCGAATGGTGTCTTTCTATTTGATGTAGCAGTTGTCGTGAACGGTTGTGTTTGCTTGTGTGGTGGGCTCACTACTGTGGCTACTTGAGTCTTTGGAGAAGAAGAAAGATCCACCCGCCTTCGAACCTGGTCTTCCACGATTGACTCCTTCTGCATCATAGAGCTTTTGACACATACAACATCTTCTTTCATATGATTAGTCTTGGAAGAACTAAGAGAGTGTGTGGTGCCATGATCTAGGAGCATGCAGTTCTCTAATTCTAATGTAATGCATTGTTCATGTACCCAAACTTGAAGAATTTGACTTCTTAGGTTTAAGTTAACTGCATGGTCATAGATCCAATCTTGACCCAAGACAAGTGGTTCTGTAAGGTTCTCATCTTGACATACTAGCGCTTTGACTTCCATTGGAACATCTTGAAGGTAGATGGGAAGTTCCACCTCGCCCAAACAAGGGGTTTCCACACCTCCCAATCCTATGAGATAAGCTTCTATGGGATTGATGTTCAACCCCAAGTCTTGGCAGTAGGAAAGTTTAACTGCACTACTTGCTGCGCCTGAGTCAATCAATGCTTTCACCGTCCTTGCACCCTTCCCTTGTCCTATCTCTATGGTCACAAAGGGTCTTCGGTCAATGACCTGAGAAGTCGCAATGCCTGACTTTTGACACATATCCATGTGATATTTTGGGGCTTTTGAGTTGACATCTAGGCCTAATCGCCTTAACTTATTTTGCCTAATACGCTCTCTGGCCTCTTCCTGTGCTTCTTCTCTCACTCTTAACTCTTCTTCTTTTCGCTTCTTCGCAGTGTTGAGTCTCATTAGCATATCCTCAGTAAGAGGTTCTTGATATAGCTTGACTCTACAACCACTAATATAGTTTGGCAAGATATCTCCTTCTAGAGTGGCCAACTGAACTGCACCACTAGTGGAAATTCTATTAATGATCATGGGTCCATAACCTCTTTTTTCCAACTTACGGGCATGTTGTTTTAGTGTGTATACCAACACTAGATCTCCCTCTTTCAATCCCTTATCCTTGATGTGTGCATCAAAGTATGCCTTTTGCCTCTTCTTTGCAGCGTAGATGCCTGCTGCCGCTCGTAGCCTCGTTTCACCCAAGCGTTCGAGATCAAAGATCCTAGAGGACAATTCATGCCCATTCCACTCATACTCTTGTGCTACTTTTAAGGCAGGGATTAAGAAATCTAATGGTAGCACAGCGTTCTGTCCGAAGACCATCTGAAATGGGGTGGCGTTGAGTACCGTTTTGTAGGCAACTCGATAAGCCCAAACAGCATGATGAAGTTGTTTGTCCCAATCAGAGCGTTTATTATTTACCAATTTTGTCAATACGTTACAGAGGATCTTATTGGTACTCTCGGCTTGTCCGTTGGCTTGTGGATGATAGGGGGCGGATTTCTTATGTATCACCAAGAATTCTTGGAGAAGATTTTCAATGACTTCATTCAAGAAGTGTGTGCCTCTATCGCTCACCAACTCTATTGGTAGTCCATATCTCGTGAACACATTCTCGAATAAGAACTTAGCCGTAGTCTGAGCATCATTCTTTGTTGTGGCTTTGACTTCTACCCACTTTGTAAGGTAATCTGTGGCTACAATGATGTATTCTGCATGGGAGTTTCTAGCTGGGGGGTTAATAGGACCTATGAAGTCTATGCCCCACTTCGAAAATGCACGTCCTCCCATCATTGGCTTCAAGGGCATCTCGTCTTTTCTCACTGGATATTGTGCACGTTGGCATGTGTCACATTTCTTCACATAGGTATGTGCATCCATATGAAGAGTGGGCCACCAAAGTCCTGAGAATAGAATGGTTTTAATCACTCGGTCAGGGCCAAAATGTCCACCTGCAACACCACTGTGTGCAGTCTCTAAGACCCTTAAATAGTCTGATTCATGAACGCACAGTCTTAAGTAACCATCTTTACCTCTTCGGTATAGGTTTTCTCCTACTAAGGCATAGCCTTGAGCCTCTTGCTCCATATTTCGTCTTCTTGCTAGACTGGCCTCTTTGGGTAATCTTCCCGATCTCATAAACTCTACCAATGGAGTACTCCAATCTGGAATTAATGATACTTGATAAAGGGTCGCATGCTCCACTGGTGGTTTCTCTCTACACATTGGACAATTCTTGATCCACTCATGTATTTCTTTGTCCATGCTAGGCCAATATACTCCTAAGCGTTTCAAATTCTGCAATGTTCGTTGTTTAGAATAGTGATTTCCTAGCAATCCCTCATGAGCTTGCTGCAACCAACTACTATGTTCATCATCCTCGACACAACAAGCTAATACACCCTCAGTATCTTGTTTGTACATGCTTCCTGCCAATATGTGATATTTTTGTGATTTTACAATTTCTTCTTGTGATGTTTTCACATTCTTATTTGCAGGGCCGAAGGTTAGGACTGGTACCAACTTATTTGCCCATTTAGGAACAACTTCCAAATTGAACAGATAAGCATCAGGTAGTTCATCAGACACTCCTTGTGGTGACTCTCCTGAAGTAATGCGAGAAAGGTGATCTGCCCGAAGGTGGGTTCTACCTTTCCTGACAACAACTTCAAAGTCATACTCCATTAGTAAGAGGAACCATCTTACTAAGCGTCCAGTATTGCAAGGTTTATTGACCAAATATAACAAAGCTTGATGATCAGTGAAGAACTTGAACTTGTTGGCCAATAAATAGTGTCTAAACTTCTTTACAGCATATACCATGCCTAACCCTTCTCGCTCGGTTGTGGTATAATTTCTTTCGGCTGGGTTTAGTTGTCTACTAGCATATGCTATGGGCAAATCTAAATTCCCTTCACCTGTGGGTTGTGCCAGCACACATCCTATGGCATGATTGGATGCATCCACATGGACATGGAATGGTTTATTCCAATCAGGAGTGGTCAGTATTGGTGCTGTGCACAAACGTTTCTTCAGTTCATTGAAAGAATTCTCGCATTCGTCGTTCCACTCAAAATTAGACAACAAGGCATAAAGGGGTCTAGCTATGATCGCGTACATGTGGATAAACCTACGGTAATATCCACAATGGCCCATAAAGGCTTGTACCTCTTTAACATTCCTTGGCCTTGGCAGCTCCGCTATGGCTCGTACCTTATCTTCATCCGTTGAGATTCCATTCTTAGAAACAATATGACCGAGGATTTTACCTTGACGCACCATGAACACACACTTTTCTGGGTTCAGACACACTCGATATTCTCTACACTTGTTGAAGATTTGTCTGAGTTCAGGGATGTGAACCCTTCTCCCTTCTCTCTTGGGAATGAGCACATAAATCATCCACATACACTTCTAAGCTCTTTCGCAAGAACTCTTTGAAGACATGACACATGAGCCTTTGGAATGTTGCAGGTGCATTGGTGAGCCCAAATGGCATCACCCGAAATGCAAAGATTCCCCACTCTGTAGCAAAAGCTGTTTTGTGTTGATCTTCTGGGGCAATGGCTACTTGATTGTAACCTGAAAATCCATCAAGGAAGCTATAAACTTCCTTGCCTGCAACACGCTCCAAAAGGTGTTCTGTGATTGGAAGTGGATAACTATCTCTAATCGTAGCGGCATTAACTTTTTTAAGGTTAATACACACTCGCAACTTCCCGTTCTTCTTGGGTACCACAACAATGGGGGACACCCATTCGGTATGCTCAATCTCATAGATGAATCCAGCCTCAATCAACCTATCAATTTCTTCTTTGATTTTGGCTGCATAGGTATCATTATATGTGTAGGGCTTCTGTTTGGTGGGCTTAGCATCAGCAGTCATGGGGATAGTATGAGAGCAAATTCTTGGATCTACCCCTTTCAAGTCTCTATAGTGCCATGCAAACACATCCCTATATTCCCTTAATAGAGCTATGAGCTCCATTTCTTCTCTTGCACTTAGGTCATCTCCTATATATGTGCATCTCTCTTCGTTCTCTTCGATGGTCACTACAATCTTCTTGGTCTTTTCTTTATTATCATATGATTCTCCTATGATGGCCTCTCTCTTAGGCATTCGTACCAAAATTTTGCGGTCGTCAACTTCATATTTCTTGAAGTTTTCTGGTACTTCAAACAATGATTCCTCCTTTTCTTGTTTCACTGCTTTTCTTTTCTTTTTCTTTTGACTACTCTCACTTCCATCCTTTGAGTTTACTGTTTTAATACTTGTGAGAGGTTCTTCTTCTTTCTGGGTGAACACTCCTATATCTTCTAAATAGTGCTGCTCTGAGTTAAAGCAACTATCCATCACAATAGACTCCAGATCATCGTCATTCTCTTCCTCTTCTATGACATCACTAGGGTCACATTCTTCTAGCAAGGGTTGACACATGAATACTGAGATATCATAACCCTCCTCATCACAATGAGGTGTCCACTGTTCCTCATTGACAACAATGTCCATGGTGGCTAAGATTTCTGGCCAGCCATGAGGCTCAAACTCCTCATCTGGAAAGATCATCGATGTGTAGGCTGGGTCTCTAACTGGTCTATCTCCTAACGAAGTTCCTTCTTCTCTTGCCTTTAAACGTTTTTCCTCTTCCTTTGCAACCTTGCACATCCACAAATGAGTATCTTCATGCAGCCATGATGGATCAGGTGAACTTTCAGAATGCACAGAGATGGAATCTTCTTTCACTTTGTGGATAGAATTCCACTGTAGGGGTGGTACATCTCTGAAGGTGTAATCCTTCAAATTGACCTTAGTGGTGACCCCTAAGTGCTGTAAGTACAAGGAGTTAGTTCCCCAATCCTGTACTATTTGCAATTGTCGTAGGAAGGGTCTTCCTAGGATCATCTCAAAGACATTATTTTTCTCAAAGTCACATATAGCAAATGTGTGCTCAAACTCTACACCACAAGTGGTTAGAGTGATCCCTTCTAGCAATCCTAGAGGTCTTTCAAAATGACCATCAGCCATTTGAAGCTTCATTCTAGTTGGTCTTAATGTGGGCTTGCCCCATTGCTTCCACAAGGAGGTGGTCGCAATAGCAACACCAGCACCTGAATCTATGATTGCTTTGGTTGTGTAACCTTGGTAGGTGATTGGAAGATAAGTATTACCTTCTTCACCCTCACACATGTCCCCTATTTTGTCTAGAGGTATCTCTGGTACCCTTTGCTTAGAGCCTACTTTTGGCATATTGGACTCAAGTTCTGGGACCTGATCCTTCACATGATTCCATAACTCAGGTTTTGCTTTGAGCAACTCTTCTACAGTGAGATGACACTGAACCTTAGTGTTGTTCACGACATCCGTGTTCCTTGGAACCACTGAGTCTTCATTTCTTACTAGTATTGTGGGAGCTCTAATCTGGAGTGATTCAGATTCCCATGGGCCTGGAAATTGAGGCAGTTCTTCTAAGGTATTAGATTCAAAATCTAATCTTTCGTCTTCTTGTTCTGCTTCATCTTCGTAAATAGATGGAATGTCTTGGGGAAATTGATCATGAAGATCATCAATCTCCGGAATAGGAGGGGAATTACCCTTCTCCTTGGCCCATTTCTCCTCTTGTATTTCCCGCAAGAACTCTTGAGAGTACTGTTGAATAGAAGGAGGTATTCCAGCATCCGTGGAATTAGGAACATAAGCTCCCCTTGGTGGTGAGCTTCCTCTTTCAATAACTGGTTGAGCCTGTGGAGGTAGAGAAACTTGTGGTTTGTTTACCAACTGCTCTAATCGTTCTAGTAAGCCCTGGAAATGCAAATCCGATTTGATAGAGTTTGTCTGATTGAACTTTTGACTAGTCTCAAGTATGGCTTGAGCTTGTTCTACCATTTTCATGCACATTTTCATCCGTTCAATCTCTAAATCTGCTCTAGGGTAACTCTTGTCTAGGTTTGCCGCTGTAGGCCCTTCTTGAAGTCGAGCCTGGTAGGCCTTGAACATCATGTCCAAGCCTTCTAGGGTTGGATCTGCAAGAACAGACCCTGGTTGCGGTCTATTTACAATGGGTGGTGGGGTGGGATGAGGTGGAGTGGATGGAGTTTCGGCATGCGAGGGGCTTTGAGATGCAATGTCTTCTATTTTTGTTTTCGCTTCTTTTAAGCTTTCTTCTAGTTCCGATAACTTTTTATTCCACTTGCGATTGGCCTTCTCTCTGGTATCCTTCCATGTTCTTGTTTTCCTCTTACTAGGCTCTCCCGATTCACTCGACTCTGATTGTTCTACTGGTTTATCCTGTTTTAAGGCTTGTGCTCTAGTGACAGCTTGTATAGGAGCCACATTGCTACTACTTGAACTTGGATCTGCCACTAAGCCTACCACATTAATGGGTGTAATCTTGGGTGCACTAGAGGGGTTTCTTGGACAATCTCTGGGGAGATGGTCTTTGCCACAATCAGGACAAAAAGCCTGTATTGTGATAGCCTGTCCTTGACTCGGAGATGGTGGGTGGGGACAGTCACGAATGAAATGGTCACCATGACATCTGAAACAAGATCCTCTAGGGGCTTGTGGTCTCATTTGTCTCAACTGGGGCCTAGGGTTAGGATTTGTGTACATGACATTGGAGTATTCTGGCTCCCAATTTTGCTCCATAGGCGGTGCCTCATATTGATACGAGTAAATCTCACTATGTTCAGGTGACTCTGTGTAATAAGCATATGGACTACCTTCATGGGAGTAGTCTGAACTATGAGCATGAGAGTCATTATCTGGTATCAATGGGGTTAGTGGCACCAAAGCTCTATTTGGATTTTCCTCTCCCACAGCATACTTGACTGGAATCACGTTGGCTGGAGCTGGTGGTTGGTTTACCAAGACAGGTTGTGGCCTATATGGCACCTGATATTGCTGTTGTGGTCTGTAATATGGCTGTTGGTATTGATTCTGATACCTACCTTGTGGGTAAGGTTGCTGATAATTTTGTCTAACAGCCTGCCTATTGTAGGGACAATCTTGAGCCGTGTGGTTTGTGTATTTTCTCTCAATAGTGCAATATGGAGCATTCCTTTCTCTAATGTTTTGGTTTGGCATTGGGCATACGTTAGCCATGTGGTCACCTCCGCAAGTATAGCACCGATTCAATGAAGTGACTCCCTGTGTTTGTTTATTTTGGACTCCCAGCTTCTTGGCAACTTGCTCAACTATCTCTTCTATTTCTGTGGAGATCTTTGGAGTATGACTAGTAGAACTATCCGAATCTTTGTAGAGTTTGGCCAATCCTAACTCCTCACCCAAGTTATCTTCTATGTCTATGCACGTCCGCACACACTCTTCTATGGATCTAGGATCTTTCAAGTATACATAGGATCTTAACTTTGTGCTCAATAAGCCATCTAAAAACAAAGCCACTTGTTTGGCTGGTGTGGGTAGCTCTGGAGCAGGGCATCTTTCTAGGTACTGTCTGAACCTTCTACCTGCTAGTCGCACTGTTTCTTGGGGTGTCTGCTTGAAACTATGGATCAGGGACGATGTGTTATGCCTGATACCACTCTTGGAAAATTCTACAATGAATTCGTCTAGCAGTTGACCTATATCGCGATAGCCGCTTCTACTCAATGGTTGAAACCAAGCTAAGGCAGTGCCTTTAAGGGTCAAACCAAATGCCTCGTACTGGGTGAACCAGTCCTCAATTTGTTCGGCTCTCAGCACTTGTTTGTACTCGGCCACATGATCATAAGGATCCCCTGTCCCATCGAAATAGTTCTTCATTGCCTTGATCACGTGACTGGGTTTAAGGGTTCTTGGGTACTCCCGGGGTCTAGGCAATGGAAAATCCTGTTCATCTCTTTGTTGCCTATGTGCTTGATGTCTCTCTCTTTCAGGTCTTTCATTTTCAAATCCTGACCTATTCCTGCCCACAGTGTGTGCAAAACTTACCTCAGGTCTCTCTCTAGTTCTTTCTCTCTGGGCTTCATGAGCCTGGGATGATCCTACCCCTTGGAGGCCATGGGAAACATTGGATCTTGGTGGGGGGAAAATCATGTCATTCTTCCATGTATATGCATGTCTATCATGTTCCGTTACCAAGAAAATTTTCTCTGATGTGTTATCCAGGTAGACAACTTTGCCTGGTATCTCAGGATCTTTGAATTCATAGATGATAACTATGCCCAATTGGCTAGGTTGATCTGGCTTGAACCTCCAAAAGGCTTCCTCTGTTTCTCTATTCAAAAATAGTTCTATGCTTTTGTTGTCTTGAGGGATCCAGTCCGGAGTGATCACTCGGGTCAAAACTGACTTACCCCTAGGAGTCTGGGGTCCTTGTCCTACGTTTCCTTGTTCTAGGTCTCCTATCTCATTCTCATGAATGATATTTCCAAACTCATCGGTCCTATCTGGTTGGTTGGTAACCACATACATGGTTCCTTCCTTATCAATGTATGAACCCTCTTCGAACTTGACCACCGGGTGTTCAAGTCCAAAGGATTGATCTGGATTTTTGAGTTGGACCACTGATCGCCTCAGACCATCCTCATAGATGCGAGCACCTAATTGGTTGGTCCGAATATATTCCAACTGTGTCTTATAGGGACCTTCCGGTGTTTGTAGATGGGCAGTCCCTGAGCCACCTGTAGGTTTTCCCATACTAAAAGACATTTCTGAATCACTCGTGTCTGATCTGAGTAAAAGATGACCACTTAGTTGTTGTGCCCAAGACTTGGATGTATGGTTGACACTAGCCTCAGAAGATCTAATGCTTTGTTTATCCTTGCCTAAGTGTCTACCAGATCTCAGGTTCATAAGCTTTAGTCAAGAGTCCAAATTTTCCCTTTGGTATGGTTCACAATTCTTTAGAGCCCCCTTGGTTCCCTAGTCCCACTTGAGGGTCAACTTCAAATTATCCTATCTCAAAATCAACGCATTATTCTTGAAAAAAACAGTTGAGATCGTGTAGGATTTGAAACGAGCTTTCCAACAAGCTATAGAGCTCAAAAAATGGACTTTGGATGAGAAAGTTATGTCAAATCAGGCTCCTGGGGGTCAAAACAGGCAAACAGGACCTTTGGAGAAAATCGCGATTTTGTGAACTTTCTGAAAATCGCGATGCTGTGAAGTCAAAAAAAAATTCGCGATGTTGAGCACAAAATCGTGTTTTTGAAAATCGCGATTTTGAGCAGAAAATCGTGATTTGAAAATCGCGATGTTGATCACAAAATCGTGTTTCAGAGAATCGCGATGTTGATCACAAAATCGTGTTTCTGAAAATCGCGATGTTGATCACAAAATCGTGTTTCTGAAAATCGCGATGTTGATCACAAAATCGTGTTTTAGAGAATCGCGATGTTGATCACAAAATCGTGTTTCTGAAAATCGCGATTTTGACTCAGAGAATCGTGATTCACAAAATCGTGTTTTTGACTGAAAATCGTGTTTTCTCAGAATCGTGTTTTTGACATGAAAATCGCGATTTTGAGCAGAAAATCGTGAATTGAAAATCGCGATTTTGAGCAAAAATTCGTGTTTTCTCAAAATCGTGTTTTTGACTTGAAAATCGCGATTTTGTCCCACAGAATCGTGTTTTTTCTCAAAATCGTATTTTTGGCTGAAAATCGTGATTTGTGAGAATCGCGATTTTGAGCAGAGAATTGTGTTTTTTGAAAATCGTATTTTTCACATGAAAATCGCGATGTTGAGCACAAAATCGTGTTTTTGAAAATCGCGATTTTGAGCAAAAAATCGTGTTTTCACAGAATCGCCTTTTTCACAAAATCGTGTTTTTTGCTGAGAATCGTGATTGGTGAGAATCGCGATTTTGAGCAGAGAATCGTGTTTTTTGAAAATCGTATTTTTCACATGAAAATCGCGATGTTGAGCACAAAATCCTGTTTTTGAAAATCGCGATTTTGAGCAAAAAATCGTGTTTTCACAGAATCGCCTTTTTCACAAAATCGTGTTTTTTGCTGAGAATCGTGATTGGTGAGAATCGCGATTTTGAGCAGAGAATCGTGTTTTTTGAAAATCGCGATTTTGAGCAGAGAATCGTGTTTTTGCTGAAAATCGTGATTGGTGAGAATCGCGATTTTGAGCAGAGAATCGTGTTTTTTGAGAAAAACATAGAATCGCGATTCTTTTCAACCAACTTTTAGGCGGGAAACTGAAAATCGTGATTTTTCAAAAAATTTTGAATTTTCACAGAATCGCGATTTTCATCACAGAATCGCGTTTTTTGGCAGGAAATTCAAATTTCTGAGTGCCGGCTATGGCGAGCTCCGTATGAGCAGAAAATCATGAAAAAAATACAGCGCTTGCTCTCCCTTGCACCTCCTAACTCCTTCCCACACAATAATGCATGAAAAATGGTATGAAGATGGTGAAAATGCACTAAAAAACAAGAAATTTCTATGAAGAAGAAGATGGAAGAAGGTGGAGATGATGATGATGATGAAGATGAAGAGGAAAAAACAGAAAATGAACTGAAATGATAGTTTTTTTACCTTCCAACGTCGCAAATCTACGATCTTACCATCACAACGCTCGTCCTCGAAGCTCTCTCCCCGGCAACGGCGCCAAAATTTGGTGTAGCTCAAGCGTAAGCACCACCTCCTTTACTTGTCAATCCGCGGAGACGTGAGGACCGGTATGAAGACCACGAGCTAGTGAAGGCACAAGTGTGGGAGTGAAAGCATACAAACATGCACACACATACACACACACGCGCACAAAGTAAGATCAAAGAGAGGAACAATGGAAAGCTTAGATTGCAAAAGAGTTCTCTTACAAAAGTTCTATTCTCTAACCAGCTAACCCCAAAAATGAGCTCTCTAGCTCTTTTTATAGTTTTTTGACTAGTTTTGGCCCTGTCCAGACCTAGTGTCCGGCCTAGTTAAAAATTAGGTTCCAGGGCTTATTTGAGGGCTCAAATGAAGTCTAAAAATTATGAAAATTGGTACGATGGTACTTCTAATACTCCTCAAGCTCGAGAACTCCTCGGCTTGAACAAAATGGAGTTACTAAAAATAGATAATGGTATTTACAATGGTTTCTAGTGATGAAAATCACTATTTTTGTAGGGGATTCTTCTGAAAATTTGACATACACTTCTTGGAGCTCCCTACTTGCTCCCTTTCCTCGTGTGTCCACCTTTTGATGTGCTTCCATGCTTTGTCCTTGACTTTGAGCTTCAACAACATGTCACTACTTGCAGTTTTATGATATTTTGACACCGGTCATATGCTCATTTTGTAGAGGATACTCTAGAAAAATGTTTCTAGTTTTTCGGTTTGTGAACTATATAGTGGTCAATTTACTCCTTGATAGACTTATCCGTTGGTGTTTGGACTCTTCTAGCTCCATTACATTCTATTTAGTTCTTTACCATCATGGCAATAGAGGTCTTAGGCACATCGGGTGGATTAGGGTCTAGTGCTAGTGTTCCAAAGAGGAGTTGTAACTTGCAAGGCAAATACCATTTTGAGATATGAAAGTTTGATGGCACAAAATTTTCTCTATGGAAGAATCAGATTAAAGATGTGCCGATTCAAAGGAAGCAATGGAAGCCAACAAATGGGATTTCAAAGAAGCTTGCTGATATGGATGAAGATGATTGGGATGAGTTAGATGAAATGGCCAGGTCTACCATTTGATTGCACCTGGTAGATAATGTTTACTTTATAGTATTAGACTACAAAAGTGCAAAGGAGCTTTGGAAGAAGTTGTGCAATACATATGAAAAAGAGATGACATCAAATAAAGTGTATCTAATGAGAAAACTATATGACCTTCACATGAAGGACACAGATAGTGTTGCTGCTATATTCGCCTAGTTACAAGTTCAAAAAATAGATATGGATAATGAAATGAGAGCAGTATTGTTGTTATGCACCTTGCCATCATCATGGGATACATTTTGCACAGCTATTAGCAATAGTGCACCTAGTGGTAAACACATCTATGATGACGTACATGGAGCACTCTTGAGTGAGGAGATTCGTAGAAAATCAATGTTTGGCATATAATGTCCATGATTCTTACCATGGAAAGAATCAACAATGTGGTAGGAGCAGGAACAAGGAAACGAATGGTCAACAGAATAAGAGTAGAAGTAAATCAAGGAAGAGGGATATCGAATGCCATTATTGTCATAAGAAAGGTCACATGATGAAAGAGTGTTATGCATTAAAGAATGCTAAAGGGAAAGGATAGAATGTTGATGGGCATGTTAAATAGTTACCTACACCATCTACTTTGACTGTGAAGATTGAAGAAATTAATGCTATTTCTGATGATGCTCATGTGTTGACACTTGATAGTATTGTGCCAACTGAGGCTTTTATGGCTCATTCTCTTTCCCGGATGTGGCTGCTAGATTTTGGTTCTTCTTTCCATGTGATACCACATAGAGAATGACTCTCTAATTATGTAGCAAAGTCTCTTGGTACCGTGAGACTTGGTGACTCTTACTAGTGTGACATTGTGGGGATTGGAGATGTGGTTGTGTAGTTCAGTGATGGTTCAAAATTTACTATGCATAATGTATGCCATGTATCTCAGTTATCATGCAATTTGATGTCAGTTGGTCAACTTGATGACCTTGGTTACAAGGTGGTCTTCTATGATCAGTCCTTTTGTATACCAAAGGGCAATATCGTTATTGCAAAAGGAAGCAAAGTTGGCTCACTTTATCCTTTATTTGTATCGCAGAAAGAACACGTGTTAGATCTTACTAAACAGCTTATGGCTTGTATTTGGCATGGTCTTTTGGGCCATATATCTTGTAATGGACTGGAAAATCTTTCTCGTTCTGGCTACTTACCTGTGTTATCTTTCTCTCCTTTTTCATTTTTGTGAGCATTTTCAATATGGAAAGAAAACCAAAAATGTGCAAAGAATGCACATTGACTCTTCAATTCAACCTTTAGATCTCATTCGTACAAATGTGTGATGGTCCTATGCCTACTAGGGCTATTCCCTACTTTCCAAAAATGGCTTGCTTCAGTTGAGACTGAAAAAGGAACTAAGCTTAGGGCTTTACATTCAGATAATGGGGGTGAGTATACCTCACAGGAATTCAACCTTTTTTGTCAGTCTAGAGGGATTTGTAGAGAGTTTATAGCTCCTTATAGCCTAGTATAGAATGGTGTAGCTGAAAGGATGAATAGAACTATTCGAAATAGAGAAGTCTCTATGTTGTATCATGCAAACCTCTCACAAGGCTTTTGGGCAGAAGTAGTATTGACTGTAGTTCATGTGATTAACCTTTCACCTAGTATTGCCAACGATCTTAAAGTGGCACAAGAGTTATGGACAGGGAAGCCACCATATTATGATCATCTTCAAGTTCTTGGGTGTGAAGTGAATGTTCATATACCCAAGAATCTTAGACAAAAGCTAGACCATAAGTCAAAGAAATGCATTTTTCTTGGATATGGTCGAGAAGGACAATTTGGATATCACTTATGGAATCTTCAAACATAGTGAGTGATCAAAAGTAGTGGTCATTTTCAATGACACTAAGATGCATAAACAACCCATTAAGGAGGTTGAAGTGAGAAGAGTGGTGTTTGCGGATACTAGTCCTCCAATTAGCATGCATAAAAATGCTGCATATATGGACGTTCAAGAGAATGTTCGATCAAATCAGTCTACACAGGTTCCTGTTCAACAACCATTGAGATGCTTTGCATGTGTCTCACATCCACCTGATAGATATGTTCAAGGTTTAGATTTTCTTATGCTGACAGATGTCGGGGCACCTTCTTGCTACAAAGAGGCTATGCACATGGAGGATCATGTCAAGTGGGAGCATGCTATGAAGAGTGAGTTGGATTCTATTCACAAGAATGGTACTTGGGATTTAGTACCTTTGCCAAAGAGTAGGAAAGCTTTACCATGTGAATGGGTATATAAGCTGAAAGTAACATCAGATTATGCTTCTCCAAAGTATAAAGCATGACTTTTTACGAAGGGTTTTAAGCAACAACATGGTGTTGATTTCGAGGAAATCTTCTCTCTAGTGGTCAAGATGACTACCTATGCATGTTGCTTGGGTTCCTTGCAATGGAGGACGTAGAGCTAGTCCAAATGGATGTAAAAACTCCTTTCTTGCATGGAGATCTTATAGATGAGATCTATATGTAACAATCCTAGGGATATGTAGTTCCTGGCAAGGAAATTCTAGTTTGTAAGCTCAAGAAGATCTTGTATGGACTTAAACCATCACGTAGACAATGGTACCAAAAGTTTGATGCTTTTATGAAGTCTCAAGGCTATTCTCAAAGCAATGAGGATCATTGTCTCTACACAAAGAGATGCTTAGATGGTAGCTTGAAGTTGAGTGAGACATTTGATAGAAGGATTTGGGGGTTCAATATGCACGTTGGAAAGACATTGAGTATACCTTTACCCACATATGTGAAATTGAGCAAGGATGATTGCCCAAATGGAAAAGGAATTCATGAACAAAATTCCCTATCAGTGTGTTGTTGGTAGTCTCATATGTTGGTGCAATTCACAAGCCTACACATTTGGCTTGAAGGATACCTTGAAGTCCATACACACATGGAGAAGCATAGGAACATATTCTAGTGGTTAATTACCACTTTACCTCTTTGTAAAAGTCACATTTGACTTGGAATCTTTGTAAACACATACCAAAAGGAATTCGTGGAAAAAGGTTAGCTTTGCTTGATAGAATATATCGCAGGATATAGGAGCTTGATCATAGGGAGCCAAAAGTTTGAATTTGAATTCAAATTTTTACTTAACGATAAAAGTGATCATCAAAAAGTCCCAGTTAGAACTCATCACTCCGAAGCTTCTCATTACTATTTCTGAGTGTGTGTGAGGCCTACACTCTAGCCCACACCTATCTACACCATTAGGCAATGATATTCATGCCAATGGTGTAGCTCAGTGATGAGTAGGACCTCGTTTAATGTCAATCCGGGAAGACATGAGGATGGTATGAAGACCTCGAACAAGTGATGGCACAAGTGCATGAGTGAGAAGCACACTAACATGCACACACATACACACACACACACACACACACGGCAAGGCAAAGAGAAAGACAATGGAGTTCCTTAGATTACTTCAAAAGTGCTCTTACAAGTTCAAATCTATTACAAGCTAACCTCAAAAATGAGCTCTCTAGCTCTATTTATAGTTTTTGACCAGCTTTGGTCGTGTCCAAACCTAGTGTCCGGCCTAGTTAAAAATTAAGTTCTAGGGCCTATTTGAGGGCTCAAACGGAGTCTAAGAAATATGAAAATTGATAGGTAGGTACTTCTAGGCTCCTCAAGCTCAAGGACTCCTTGGCTTGCATAAAATGGAGCTACAAAAATATGAAATGGTATTTACAATGGCTTTTAGTGATGAAAATCACTATTTTTGTAGGGATTTCTTCTAACCGTTTGACATACACTTCCTGGAGCTCCCTACTTGCTCCTTCTTCTTGTGTGTCCACCTCTTTGATGTGCTTCCGCTTCATGAAAAATAATGGCCTACTTGCCTGATCTTCTTTGATTGCTCTGCCTTCTTGGCCCTTCATGTTGGCTCCCTTGTCTTGTAAATCCTTGACCTCTTTGAACACTGCCAACACCCCGCCCCCCCTCTCGCGTCTGTCGTCTCTGACAGAACCTTGTTGAGTGGATCATTGGATATAGTAATTCATGACATCGGTCGCCAAGTGATGTTTTGATAATCTTAGTCCTTTTGCCAAATCGGTGAGTAGGGCATCCCAGTCTACTGACCCAGGAACTTCCGGATGCGGCATACGTAACTTTTCTGAATGTAGGGCATGTTCCACAACAAATAACTGTAATAAATGAGATGGTCTGGGAATGAATATCTCTGAATGATATTCCCAGAACCCAGTGATAAACATTTCCTCAAATGTTTGCTTGAAGCAGGCTGGTAGATACTTGATACGAGCATGCCATGCATAGACGACATTGATAGATGGTGTGGTGCTCATATCATAAACAAGGCCTTGATTTCTTTCATTAAATCCGAGAGCAAAAAGATGAGGTTCCTTGATACTCTTAAAGGTCCTGAATGTAACCAGCATTAGCTCAAAGATTTTGAGGCACATCTGTGCCATGACATCTGGTATATTCTTGAATCTGACTGCCCAGTGTCGGATTGGTGAAATCATGTAGTTGACCGTGGGTTGGCCATGAAGGGGTGCTAAGTACACATAGTCTAGCCACTTTTCACATCCTTTAACCATCAAAACTGTTTTGGTGTACTCTGGCCAAGACCTTTGTCCAAAGACAGGGTAGTAGCATGGGTTATACTTGATGTATAATGGCATGTTATTCCAAGTGCGTACCATCTCAGGGTATGTTTCAAGTAGATGGATCCTCCAGGTAGGTTGAAATATATTCCCATGTGTGGCACTTGCAGGGATGTCTTCTGGTGCAAACTGTGTCGCCGAGGTTGGTTCTTTTGTTGTGCGCTGCTTGATTTCAGCATTATAATCTGCCATTAAGACACAAAATGGAACATACAAATCATCGAATGTGCCAATCCACCTATGATGGGAGAGGTTTCTGAAGTAATGAGATTTGATGATGATTTCTTCCAATCGGGACATTGACTCTATCTGTACTGCCACCCTCTCATCGTGGGTTGTAGCCACCTTCTCTAACCTCTGCATCCATTCAGGAGCTTCGATCTCAATTGTGTCCATTACTTCTTTTGTTTGCTTACCCCCTGGTGCAGGCATCGGTATGTATGGGTCTTCAAAGATCTCCTCAACTTCAATTGGAACTAGGTCTTCAGGTTCTGGCTCCACGAGGGGAGAGGGTTGATGCTCATATTGAAGAACTTTATTTTGTAGTTTTGCCAGTTGTGCTCTGAGTTCTGTGACTTCTTTAGATGTGTCTGTTGTGGCTGTAACTTCTTTTGGTGAATCTTGCTGAGCTGCCAGTTGCTTTAGTAGGTCATCTCGCTCTCTTTCTAAGGCAGTGTGTGCTTCCAGGAGATCGGCGTGTGTTTCCAATACGATTTGCATATTTGCCGATGGGATGGCCTTGAAATTCTCTGGGTCGATTTCTTACGCTGAACCCTCCATTGTTGCTTCGAGGTTCTCTTCGTTCTGTTTTTGTACTCGTTTATTTTCTTTGAGTGCTGTAGACATGTGCTTTCGTAGCAAGGCGAGGTTACGTCGAAGCTTGAGATTGTCAGTTATCTGAGCATGGAACATCTCATCAAGTTGTTGTTTTTCTTCAGTATCTATCTAGGGTGGATTGGCGACTAACTGATCATGTTGTGCTTGCAATGTACTATACTGCTATTATAACTGCCTCTTCTCCTTCTCTAAATTAATGAATCTCTCCTATAGCATTTCATGATTTCTGAACAAGCTCGTATGCTGGGCATCTAGATGCTGGTAATGTTGTTGTAGTTGAGACATACACTGGTACATATTATTAAATACATTATTAACAGGAGTGGATGCGGGAAAGGTGTTGAATGCAGGGGGGTAGGGAAAAGGGAATGGGAGTGTGTATGCTGTGCTTGAAAAGGGTGAAGTGGGTGGTGGGGGAATGGGAGATTGTGGAAATATGGGAGGAGGGAGAGGTGCGGAAGTAGGTGATATGTCCATGATGTCATATGTGGATGCAGTCGTGGGAGTGATTGTGAACATGGGAATTTTCGGTGTAGTGATGGTTGTGAAGGTGTAAAGTGGTGTGTGTAGTTGTGAATATGGACCGCGAGGGAGCGTGATCGAGGGAATGGGATTTTCAGCAGCTACAGTCAGAATAACCGTGTCAGTGGTAGTATTTTCAATAGGGGTGATGATAAGTTGTGCGGATTGTGAGGGTTGACTCACAGTCTGTGCTTCCGTATGGGAAGTGGACTCTAGGGCAGTGGGTGGTGGTGACACTGGTAGTGGGGGGTGAAGGTGGTGGAGTTGGAGGTAGGGGTGGTAAAGGGGGTGACGGGGGTGCACTTGAGGTATGTACTTCCTTAGTGTCATGAATGGTTTGAGCTGTGCCCGTGGTCATGGATGTGGTGCCCTGTGGTTCTGATACCAATACATTCATTTCTTTCCCTGATCGAAGGGGGAATCTGTCCTATCTTCGCTCTGATCTTTGCGAGTGCGCAAGAGGGGTATGCAACGTCTCAGGTACCCCCAATGCATCAGCAATCATGTCAAGGGTTGCCCTGTATTGCTCATCTATGCCTTCGTCTTTTAGGATCTGGTCCATCAGGGCCTTTCCTGCTGCCAAGGATAGTTTGTGTTGTTTTTGAACTCGGTTGATGGTATCATACAATCTCTTCAATTGCTTTGTATAAGCAGGGGCTCCTTCAAGTTCCTGTACAACTTCTTGCTCATATCCATGCTCTTCTTCATCGGAAAATCCTTCTTATTCATCCTCTTGCTCCTCTTCTACAGTATCCTCTTCATCATCATCCACTTCGACTACTTCTCGTTGGACTGGATGGGGTTGTTCTATGACTGTCTGACCGCTTGCCTGCTCTGCCTCGGCTTCTAAATCAGTAGCATTAATTATTTTGGCTACCTCCTCATCAGTTAGATCTTCCAGTGTGAAGCCATGAGGGAACTCTAGGTCTGTGGGTATAGGTGGAAACAGCAGATTCGTGCTTCTGTGCTATGCCTTGGTAATCTGATAGTGAAGGGTTGCACTCACCTTGGAAGTCGGGGAGTTGTCTCTGGTGTCAATGTAGCACCGCGGGCCTGTGCACAGGGCATCTGAACCGCTCAACTCATTTTCTTGGATGAAGGCCCAGTGGTTGATAGTCCACATTGGAATTCTTGCACCCTGGTCCAAACAAGTGCCCTTTGAATTGGCACATCATATGCCAAGTATCTGTAAACAATCCTTGTGAGAGCACAACATCCATAAAGTACTGACTTTTGCTTCTTATACCACCATTGATGTGCCAAGTGTATTTGGTCAAGAATCCAATGAGGCATGTTGATTGTCAAATCGAAGGCGTCTGCTAAATATAGACTGAACCAGATCTTCTTGGGTGGCATCGTGAACCTCTCTTGAGCAGGGAACGCAAAATGTTGCATGCACATTCGGAGATGAATGGCAATAGTTGGTGTCATTGCCACCATGTCCTTGAGTTTAGTCACGTTCCTGTTTTTCATGTTGTCTGGGACCATTGACTCCTTCTCTATGGGGATATGCATGCCTTTCATGTCGAGAGCTTCCCTTACCAAATATTTCATCAATTTGAAGTGCTTCAGTTCATTACCTCTTGTAAGAGATGGTAGGACAAAGGTGTTATACCCCTGTTTCTCTTTACTGGGAGTGAGGGTGCTAATCAAATATGAACACCTTAGAAAGTGTGGCTTCGGTAACTGGGCTTTGAAGTAATCATATACTCCCGCCTTCTTCCATATCGCTTTCAAGCCTTCATTATTTTGAAGCCTCTCAAACTCTCTAGTAAAGAAATGATACCGACCCCAGCGTCCGTTGAACTCTATTTCTGCCTCCCACAAGTAAGTGCCTTCTCCAAGAGGTCCTGCCACATCACTAAACCAATGTGAGTTTTTGCTTACTAGTGATGTGTGCCCTTGGGGAGGATTCTGAATAGGTAGGGCATGTAAAGCTCTTAATGCGAGTGGTCTTTCCTTCAACTCTTCCTCAATGGGGAGGCTTTCAATGTCCACAATCTGAGGACTGGTGCCTACCTGGGAGCTAGTTCCTTCAACCTCGGCCATTTTACTTCTTGTTTGCTGGCTCTATGAGGATATACAAGCATGTGTTAACATTGTAAAGGAAAAGATAGAATAATTTTTGTCCCTTTACAACATTAACATGAGGTTAATGAGAGGTTAGTAGGCCACTAAGTGCTCCGTGATCGTGTATTTAGTTAGTGATTGGATAGTCCTAGGACCTCTTTGGCTTTTTCTCTCTTCTCTTCTTCTACTGTCACTTTGCACATCCATAAGTGGGTGTCTTCATTCATCCATGAGGATTCTTATCCTATGGAACGCACTGACTCAGTATCATCCTTGGCTCTATGGATGGGATTCCATTGGATGGGAGGGACATCTCTATGAGAGTAGTCTTTGAGATTAACCTTGGTCGTGACACCTAAGTGTTGCAAGTACAAGGAATTGGTCCCCCAATCTTGTACCACTTGCAACTGTCGCATAAATGGTCTTCCCAAAATCATCTCATAGGCCTGGTTCTTACTAAAGTCACAGATAGCAAATGTGTGCTCAAACTCTACACCACATGTAGTAAGAGTTATTCCTTCTAGCAAGCCTAAGGGTCTTTCTATGTGACCATCAACCATCTGCAATTTCATTCTCGTTGGCCTAAGTGCTAGTTTGCCCCAACGCTTCCATAGGGAAGTGGTAGCAATTGCAACTCCTGCGCCTGATTCCAAAATTGTCTTGGTTGTGTACCCCTGGTGGGTAATGGGAAGATAGGTTTTTCCTTCTTCTCCTTCACTCATGTCTCCTATCTTGTCTAAGGGTATTTCTAGCACTGTTCTATGAGATCCTACCTGGGAACGTGGTTTCACTATCTCTGGTACCTGTTTGGCTACATGTTTCCACAGTTCTGGTCTAACCTTGAGTAGCTCTTCTAAAGTGAGGTTGCACTGGACTTTAGTGTTCTTTACTACCTCCATATTCCTAGGTATGACTGAGTCTTCGTTTCGTACCATGACTGTGGGTGCTCTCATGCAAGTAGACTTTGCTTCCCATGGGGTTGTGAAATGGGGTAATTTGTGTAAAGAATTAGACTCAAAGTCTAATCTCTCTTGAGATTGTGCACTCTCCTGCTCTGCATAAATGGATGGGATGTCTTGTGGGAATTGTTCATGCGCATCATTCACAAGTTCAATAGGAGGAGGGACTTCACTCTCTTTTGCCCATT
This sequence comes from Ceratopteris richardii, assembly GCA_020310875.1. Classification (NCBI taxonomy): domain Eukaryota; kingdom Viridiplantae; phylum Streptophyta; class Polypodiopsida; order Polypodiales; family Pteridaceae; genus Ceratopteris; species Ceratopteris richardii. The sequence goes on from CM035411.1 coordinate 62,970,970, forward strand.
TCTCTTCTTGAATTTCTCGCAAAAACTCTGGTGTGTACCGATTCATAGAAGAAGATGTGTCTGGTTCTGTGGAGTTAGGCACATAGGCTTCCTAGGCAGGAAGGCTTACTCTTCCACTTGCATTGCCCTTATTTGGAGGGGTGGGTTCCTTTTCTGATTGTGGAATTAGCCTCTCCAATCTTTCTAGCAGTCCATCAAAGTGCAACTACGTCTTAGCTAAACTAGAGATGTTAAAGAGGCGACTGGCTTCAAACATGGTTTGAGCCAATTCCACCATCTTAGCACAAATTTTAGTTCGTTCAAGCTCTAGTTCTGCTCTAGGGTAACACTTTTCATGATCGGTTACATTTGGCCCTTCTTGGATTCTGGCCTGATATGCTTTAAGCATCATATTTAGGTCCTCGCGAGTGGGATCTACTAATACTAATCCTACTCTAGGGGGTGGTGGGGTCGCATGAGGCGGGTTGTAAGGTGCTGGGTAGGATGGAGATGGGAATGGTGGTGGTGGAGTAGTGTGAGAGGGAGGTGGAGATGTAAGTTGAATTATCTTGGCTCTCGTTTCTCTTAGGCTTCCCTCGAGTTCACTCATCTTCTTTGCCCATTGCCTTTTCATTCTTTCATGGCTACCTCTCCAGGCTCTCGTCCGTTTCTTGGTTATGCTCTCAGATTCACTAGCTTCAGAACTCTTTTCATGGCCTACACTTTGGTTTTGTTGTGCAGCTTGAGCTCTAGTGACCACTTGCACTCGTGTAGTGAAAGTCACACTCCCTATGGAGTCTACAAATAACCCAATAACGTTAATAGGAGTGATTTTTGGCATATTATTGGGGTTCTTGTTGGGAGATTTGACAACTCCCTATGCAACTAGAAGCGAAATATGACCTCCCAAGGTACACTCAACTGGACACTGTTCTAGTGCTTTGGTTATTTCTCAGAGCTGGAGATTTCCAGCGAAATCAAAGTAGACTTACAGAGATTTCTAACAAGACAAATTTCATCTAAAATGGATGCTCACACATGAAATGGCAATGTCTGCAAGTCAGGCTACTTTGTCAACACTCTCACAGACCTGTGCAGAGACATACCTTCACTCCAGATACAATAACGCAAAGAATATGCAAAAAAAGATCCTGAGATTTGAACCACAATGAGAGGACTATATTAGCTATCCAGCAAGAGTAAAATCACAGCAAATGCATGTCTATAATAGGAGAACCAATGGATACAACTCAGAGAAATAGAGACTAGTCACTGCTAGCATAGATAGCGAGATATCCTAACCCAAACTTGGGATGGAAGCAAGAAGGGGGCTTGCTTAAGCTAGGGGGTTGCTTGCTGGAGTTCCAGCACTCTAAGAACACTCCAATACACCAAAGAAACACACGGGATACCTCTAAAAGTCGTGATCCAAGCCTATTTTAAATAGAGCAAGTAGACTCCTACAATCTAGGAACCTCTTTTCCTAAAAATTGCTCCTCTCTAAGTTAGAGGAATTGATTGCAATGATTTGGGGAGTGGTTGAGTGGTTCCTTTTGGGGAAATCTCGTGACTTGAGGCCTTCATACATTGGTCCACTTGTACAAATTAGTTTGCCCACGAATTTGTACTTTGAAGCTTGATTTTTTAACACTCCCCCTCAAGCTTCAATCTTCATCTTCATCCAAGGTCCTTCATGCTAATGCCTTGCTTGAACTTCATGAGCTTTGTGCCATCCAATGCCTTTGTAAACATATCAGCAACTTGGTCTTTTGTACCTATATGAATCACTGAAATCTCCTTTGTCAATACCTTTTCCCTTATGAAGTGGTAATGCACTTCAATGTGCTTGGTTCTTGCATGGAAAACAGGGTTTGAAGCGAGGTGTATGCTACTCAAGTTATCACAATAGATAGGATATGTATCAACCTGCAAATTCAAGTCCATAAACAACTTCTTAAGCCACATAAGTTCACATGTGACTTGTGCAAGTGCTCTATACTCAGCCTCTGTAGATGATAAAGCAAATGTCGGTTGCTTCTTTGATATCCAAGATATAACTTTGCTTCCAAGCATCACTAGATAACCACTAGTGCTTCTTCTATCTTCTTTGGATCCGGCCCAATCCGCATCAGAGTATGCCTTGACCTGCAAATCATCATCATATGCATAGCATAATCCTTCATTTATAGTACCCTTTAAGTACCTAAGCATTCTTCTTGCTACGAACAAGTGAGTAGTCCTTGGACTATGCATAAATTGTGACAAGACGCCTACTCCATAAGCTATATCAGGTCTTGTGATGGTTGCATAATTAAGTGATCCAACAATAGACCTATACAAAGTGTCATCTTCAAGAGGATTACCATCACTACAGCTCAACTTCAAATTAACCTCCATTGGATTGGAGATTGGCTTGCAATTTATCATTCCAAACTTTTCAAGTACATCTACAATGTACTTCCTTTGCATCAACAGGATTTCATCTTGTTTGTAAACAACTTCAATGCCAAGAAAGTACCTCAATTCCCCAAGATCTGAGATCTTGAATTCTTTGGATTTGATGTCTTCAATTCCCTTTATGTCATTACCTGTGATAATAAGATCATCGACATAAACACATATGTAGGCAGCTAGTTCACCTCTTTGCTTCATGAAGAGAGAGTGATCTACATCACTTTGTTTGTATCCACACTTGATAAGATATTCCACCAATCTATGATTCCAGGCCCTTGGTGCTTGTTTTAGGCCATAAAGAGCCTTTTTCAACCTGCAAACATGTGTAGGAAATTTACTACTTACAAAACCTTGTGGTTGCTCCATATACACTTCTTCTTCCAAGTCTCCATTGAGGAATGCATTCTTGATGTCCAATTGGTATAATTTCCATCCTTTGGTGGCTGCCATAGCTATAAAGGTTCTGATGGTGCTCACTCATATGTTTGTGCAAAGCCTTTTGCAACAAGCCTTGCTTTGTACCTAGAGATAGTCCCATCTGCTTTCCTCTTTACCTTGTGGACCCACTTGCTTCCTATCACTTTCAAGCCATCCTCCTTGGGCACAAGACTCCAAGTCTTGTTTTCTTCAAGAGCTTCAATCTCTTCCTTCATAGCTTCCTTCCATTCTTTATACCTATTTGCTTCTTCAAAACATGTAGGTTCACGATCTTCTACAACTTTATTCATATAAACATAATGAGTTGCCATAAATGAATCATATGTGAGCCTATCTACTTGATACCTTGGCCTTAAGGACTTCCTCTCTTCACCTTTTGGAGGTATGAACCTTCTATTTCTTGTTTTATGCTTTGGTACATGTGAAGATTCTCCATGGTCTTCACCGCTCACTTCAACTCCATCATCGTCTAGCTCCACAAGCTTTGCTCTCCCTTTTGTTGAATGACTTGATGCTGAATTTCCTCTTGCTCCCCCTTTCCAAGGTGATGAAATCTAATCTTCATCCTCTGAACTTGAGCTTTGATGACCACTTAGTTCAATACTTGTTTGTCTTTGAGCTTCTTCATGCCTAGATCCATCATCTTCATGTTACTACAAATACTCTACCTTCTTGTACCATGGAAGTAGCTCATCAAAAGCTACATCTCTTGATACTTTGAGCTCCTTTGTATTTGGATTGAAGCACCTAAAACCCTTTTGATCATTTGCATAGCCAATGAAGACACACTTTTCTGACTTTGCTTGCAACTTATGCCTTAACTCACTAGGAACATGAACAACCAAATATTTTGAGGTGGGAGAGGTTTGGCTTCTTACAATACCAAGCTTGATAAGGTGTTGAGGTGTATATTCCTGATGTTGGAGCCCTATTCATGAGGTATATGGCTGTATTGGCTGCATCACTCCAACAATGGTTGGGCATATTCATTTCATTCAACATTGTCCTAGCTATCTCTGCAATGTACCTGTTCTTCCTTTCTGCAACCCCATTTTGTTGAGGTGTATACCTGCATGTTACTTGCCTTTTGATGTCTTGCTCCCAAAGAAAATCTAAAAATTCATTTGAGAAGTACTCTCCCCCTCCATCGGACCTTAGCTTCTTTATGTAGTTACCTGTCTCCTTCTCAACCATAGCTTTGAACATTTTAAAGCATTGAAACACATCTGATTTTTGCTTTATGAAATAGATCCAAACCATGCGAGTACAATCATCTATAAAAGTCACAAAATACCTAATCCCTCCTAGGGATGGCTCCTTGGTTGGTCCCCATACATCTGTGTGAACCAATTCAAGTGGATGTTGACTGATGTATCCACTCTTCTTGAAGGGAAGTCTTGATTGCTTACCCATCCGACAAGCTTCACATAAGTTCTTCATTCCTTGACCTTGAAAACTTGGTAGACCTTCTACTAGCCTCTTTTGCTGCATCTCCTTCATCCTTTGAATGTTGATGTGGCCAATTCTTTTGTGCCACAAGTCCAACTCCGCAATCTGCTTATTACCAAAAGTAAAGTATACATGATGTGAAGGATTTGGTTTTACCTCTAATGTAAACAATCTTCCTTGCTTGTTTCCTCTTGCAACCAGCTTGTAACCTTGTTTTGGGTTCTCCACAAAGCATCCTCCTTTGTTGAATCTCACTTGGTAGCCTCTATCCAGCATTTGTCCCACAGATACCAAGTTCTTGGTGATTATAGGTACATGAAGCACATCTTTGAGACACCTTCCTTGCTCTTTGTCATCCAAAACCACATCACTTATGTGTGTGATCTTATGGGCTGTATCATCCCCTGTTTCCACATGCCCTTTACCACTTGGAGCATGTAGAGTAGTGAACAAAGTTTGGTCACAACTCATATGGTTGCTGCAACCGCTATCGATATACCATGTAGTATCTACATTGTTTGAGCTTCCATACATATGCATCATAAAGAGATTTTCATTCTCAGAGCTAGTGGATGCATAATTACCTTGCCCTTTGTATGTTGAGGCTTTTTTGTAACTCCTTTGGTTGCTCCCTTGATAGCAATCCCTTGCATAATGTCCATGTCGTCCACATATGTAGCATCCTTGACCATCTTGGCTTCTTGATTGTTGATGTCTTCCTCCTTTTCCTCTTGTCCTTCCTCTTCCTTTATATGAAGAGCCTTCTTGGTCATGTCCTTGATTGCTTTGTCTTCCTCCAAATCTTCCTCTTCCCCTACTTTGGTTGCCTCTTTGTGCTTTGCCCCTTGAGTTTCCTGCATAAAACACTTGGGCATCCTTGCCCTTTGATGAACCTCCATTTATATTCATTTCTTCGGTTACCATAAGAGAAACTAGTTGCTCAAAATCTGGAAGTGTGTCCCTTACATAAATTGAAGTGGTGAATGGTTTCCACTTTTCATCATCCCTCAAACCCTTGACGGTATACGCCACTAGATCATCATCATCTATGTGGTTGCCAATAGATCCCAATGCATCTGAAAGTTCCTTGACTTTGAGAATGAAGTCGTTGATGCTACTCCCTGAGGTCTTCTTTAGATTGTTTAACTCATTTTTAATTTGAATCTTCCTTGCTTTAGTACTCGTAGAGTAGAGCCTCTCCAAAGTTTCCCAAACTCTCATGCTTGAGTATAGGTCTTCAATGTGACCTATCATACTGTTGCTAATGTGTTGTGAAAGAATGAAAATAACTCTTTTGTCATGCTCATTCCATTCCCTAAATGCTCTCAGCTGGTCATTGGTTGGATTATCCCCCAACCTAGGTCTTGGATCAGTCCCACTGATCAAACCCCAAAGACCCTTGCCCATGAGATATTTTGACATCCGAAACTTCCAAGGCTAATAGTTGCCTTTGTCAAGTTTCTCTATTTGAGTGTTGAACTCAGCCATATCTTGATTTCCCTAAGATTTGGAACTCTTCCAATACCTCCTTGAAGTTCTAGTGATGCAAAAGTAAACTGATGTTACCTCCAAGATTAGATCTCCTTTGATAAACTCCAAGTATGCTTCACTTGACGAGGATCGAGTGCTCTCCCTTGATGAAAATCTTTGTCCAGCTTCCTTTGGTGAAGAAACCTTTTAAACTTCAACTCAAATAGCTCTTTTGCTTTGTAATGGATGCCCTCCAAGAACTTCAAAATGCTCTAATACCACTGTTGGAGATTTGACAACTCCCTATGCAACTAGAAGCGAAATGTGACCTCCCAAGGTACACTCAATTGGACACTGTTATAGTGTTCTAGTTATTTCTCAGAGCTGGTACAGAGATTTCCAAAGATATTTTAACCACTAAAAATAGACTTAGAGAGCTTTCTAACAAGACAAATTGCATTTAAAATGGATGCTCACACATGAAATGGCAATGTCTGCAAGTCAGGCTACTTTGTCCACTCTCACAGACTTGTGCAGAGACATACCTTCACTCCAGATATAATAACTCAAAGAATATGCAGAGAAAGATCCCGAGATTTGAACCACAATTAGAGGTCTATATTAGCTATCCAACAAGAGTAAAATCACAGAAAATTCATTTCTACAATAGGAGAACCAATGGATACAACTCAGAGAAATAGAGACTAATCACTGCTAGCATAGATAGCGAGATATCCTAACCCAAACTTGCGATGGAAGCAAGAAGGGGGCTTGCTTAAGCTACGGGGTTGCTTGCTGGAGTTCCAGCACTCTAAGAACACTCCAATACACCAAAGAAACACACAGGATACCTCGTGATCCAAGCCTATTTTAAATAGAGCAAGTAGACTCCTACAATCTAGGAACCTCTTTTCCTAAAAATTGCTCCTCTCTAAGTTAGAGGAATTGATTGCAATGATTTGGGGAGTGGTTGAGTGATTCCTTTTGGGGAAATCTCGTGACTTGAGGCCTTCATACATTGGTCCACTTGTACAAATTAGTTTGCCCACGAATTTGTACTTTGAAGCTTGATTTTTTAACAGTTCTTTGGGCAATCTCTTAAGAGATGCTCTTTTCCACAATCCGAACAAAAACCATGAATGGTCAGAGATTGGGGCTATGAAGGTGCAGGCGTTGGGCAATCACGAATGAGGTGATCTCCCTGACATCTATAGCATGGTCCTCTAGGAAATGGGGTTCTAACTTGCCTAGGTTGAGGTCTAGAGTTTGGGTTTGCGTACATGACATTTGCATATTCCGGATCCCAACTAGGTTCACTCGGTTCTTCACTGTAGTAGGACTCACCATGTTCAAGAGACTACATGTAATAAGCCTAGGGACTATCTATGTGAGTGGAATCAAAACTATGATCACTCGGTTCACTTTCTAAAAGCAATGGAGTCACTAGGACTATAGCTCTATTCAAATTTTCTTCTGCAGCTGCATATTTTATGGGAATCACATTAGTTGGGGTAGGAGGTTGCTGAGCTAACATAGGCTAAGGCCTTTGCTGGGTTGGGTAGGGCTACTGATAGGGTTGTTGAGGTCTGCCATATTGTTGTGGTGAGTACTGGTTCTGGTATCTTCCTTGTTGTGTATAGGGTTGAGGGTAGTTTTGCCTAACTGCTTGCTTATTGTAGGGGCAATCTTGCGCAGCGTGATTTGTATATCTCCGTTCTATGGTGCAAGATTGGCTACTCGGATTCACTTGGGGTTGAGCCATGATGGGACATACGTTCGCCATATGGTCACCTCCACAAGTATAGCACTGCTTAACTGGGGCAAATCTTGGGATTTGTTTGCTAGAGACACCTAGTTTTTGAACTATTTTCTCAACGAGTTCCTCAATAGATGTGGATTGTGAGGAAGAGAGGCTAGAAGAACTATTTGAATCTTTGTAGATTTTTGAAAGCTCTAATTCCTCCCCTAGGTTATCCTCGATGTCGATGCACATGCGTACACACTCTTCTATGGTCCTCGGGTCCTTTAAGTACACGTATGATCTCAACTTTGTACTTAGCAATCCATCTAGGAATAAAGCCACTTGTTTGGCTGGAGTGGGTAGCTCAGGAATCGGACATCTCTCTAGATATTGCCTAAACCTTCTTCCTGCAAGTCTAACCGTCTCTTGAGGGGTTTGCTTGAAGCTATGAATCATTGAGGAAGTGTTATGCCTTATGCCACTCTTAGAGATTTCAATAATGAAAGCCTCTAGAAGTTGGTCTATGTTCCTGAAGTGTCTTTCATTTAGTGGTTGAAACCACGTAAGAGAGGTGTTCCTAAGAGTTAGACCAAAGGCATTGTACTACGTGAATAGGTCCTCAACTTGTTCAACTCTCAAGACTTGCCTAAACTCAGCCACATGATCATATGGGTCTCTAGTGCCATCGAAGTAGTTCTTCATGGACTTAACCAGCTGGGTTGGCCTCAAGGTTCTGGTGTGTTCCCTGGGCCTTGGCAAAGGAAAATCATCAGCATTTCTTAGGTTCCTTGGAGCTCTAAGTCTCTCAGTTTCTTCTCTATCTGTTTTGGTTCGCGTTCGTTCTCTTCCTACTGGTTTGCCAAAGCTTACCTGAGGTCTATCTCTATTTCTGTCTCTTTGAGCTCCATGAGCTTGGGACGTTCCAGCTCCTGGGTGGCCATAAGAGACATTTGATCTCGGTTGCGGAAAAATAAATTCACCCTTCCAAGTGTAGGCATGCCTACCATGTTCTGTAACCACAAAGATCCTCTATGAGGTGTTGTCTAAATAGGTCACTTTGCCTGGGCTATCAGGGTCTTTGAACTCATAGATTGTGATCGTTCTTACCTCATCTAGTTGATCAGGCTTATACCTCCAAAAGGCTTCATCAGTCTCTCGGTTCAAGAGCAGATCTATGCTCTTATTATCTTGGGGAATCCACTCTCGTGTGATAATTCTAGTAAGAACAGTTTTGCCTCGAGGTGTTTTAGGCTCTCCACCTATGTTTCCTTGCTCTAGGTCACCTAAGTCCTTTTTTAGGATCACATTTCCGAATTCATCTGTCCTGTCTAGGTGATTGGTGACTACATATATGGTTCCTTCTTTGTCTAAGTATGCTCCATTTTCAAATTTGACTACTGGACGTTCTAGTCCAATGGGTTGATCTGGGTTTTTTATCTGGACCACAGATCTTCCTAGGCCGTCCTCATAGATGCTAGCACCTAATCGGTTGGTCCTAAGGTATTCCAGCTGTGTCTTGTAGGGGCCTTCTACCCTATATAAGTATGGCACACCTGAACTTCCTGTGGGTCTCTCCATACCTTGAGACATCTCTGACTCACTAGTCTCAGAGCTAGGGTAGTATGAATGATGCTCAACTGTTGGGCCTAAGACCTAGCATTATGATTGACACTAGCCTCTGAAGACCTAAGACTCTGTCTATCTCTCCCTAGGTGTCGTCCTGATCTAAGGTTCATATGCTTAGCTAAGCAATCCCAATTTTTGCCCAAGGTACAGCCTCGTTGCCGATCAATTTGTATCAGTCACTTGGTTCTTTTTAGTTGATTATCGTGTTTATGATCTTGTCTGATATCACGTCGTCAGGAATACTTAACTTAATTTCCGCTATTTCAGTTGATCGTTCCACGTAAAGTTCCTTTCCTTTAAAGTTATCGATCATAGAGAGATTATGTTTTAGCTTGAACTTGAGTATTTAGGTAGTCTTCAACTTGATAGATGCCTATCGTCACCCTGACTTACTTTTAACACTATTCGCACTTAGCCTAAGCTAGGAATTGACAGAGGGAGTTGAGAGTATTCCAACCTCACTTGCTGATCCTTTGATCTTTAGTGCTCAAGAACCCTGTTCTCAAGCTTGCGGAATGACCTTACTTTAGATGCCTTCTAGTGCTCTCAGTGGACCTGTAAAAGTCCCAAAGTTAGCTCAAAACTTAGATTCAAATGACATAAAAAATCACTTCCATTCATGGAATTCACATGTCAATTTGCACCATGTCTCTATGGAACCCAATTCTAGAGATCCCTCAGTTTTTCTCCCCTTGGATATGGTCCACTTAAAAATACTATGTCTAATAATCCTCATCCCCACGAGCTTTCCAACAAGCCCAAGATCATTCCAAACGGATTTCGTATGAGAAAGTAATGCCAGTTCAGGGTTTTGGGGCTAAAACAGGGTTCACACAGGCTAACAGTTCACAATATTTTCCTCAAAACATACGTGTATGGACCTCACAAAATGCTGAATGATAGACAAATATGCCCAAAATTATCCCCAAATCTTAGAATAACAAAACCCTAAAATTTGGCCAAAAATGCCTCTCAATCGCGATGGACAGGTCTGTCAATCGCAATTGACAGAGGTGTCCGTCGCAGCCTAGTGTCGGTCACGATCGACACGTCAGTCGTGATTGATAGTGTCAATCGCAATCGACAGAGTCGGTCGTGAGTCCTGTCAATCGCAATCGATGGTGTCAATTGCGATCGATACTTTTTGCGAGAATTCTGGTGAAATTTCAGTCAATCGTGGGCCTATCCGTCGCGATGGACACCTGTATGCGCGAATTCTAGTGTCAATCATCAAATTTCAGTCGGTCGCGATCAATAGTGTCGATCGCAATTCATTGAATCCTACGTGGCAATCGATCGGTCGTGGGGCTTGTCATTCGCGATCGACAGGGCTGTCGGTCGCAATTGACAGAGGCTTTCGGTCACGATTGACAGAGAAACTTGGAATTTTTTACTGTGTTTGGTGATTTAGAGTGTGCTCATCTTGTGTGTCATTATGGTGTACTTTGTTTTACCAAATAAGTGATTTTTCTGTCGATCGCGATCGACACAGGTCTGCGACATAGAGACAGAGCTGAGCTTTTTTGTACCTGTGCAGCCTGCTGGAGATGGTGGGATAGCCAGATCTTGCAAGAAAACTCAAGAAACATGCAAAAAGAGGGCACACAAATCGCTCTCTCGCTCTCTCTCACAAGTAAAAATGAGGGAAATGGGAGGGGAAAGGAGATATGATAACAAAAAACTGAAGTTTTCACGATGATGGAGATGGAGATTGAATATGGTGAGGATGATGATGGTGAAGTAAGAAAGAGAAAAGTTAAAAAAAATAAAGAAATTACCTACAATGCCAATGTCACAACTTTACGTCTTACCATCACACGCTCGTCCTCAAAGCTCGATCCCCGGCAACGGTGCCAAAATTTGGTGTAGCTTAGTGATGAGTAGCACCTCCTTTAATGTCAATCCAGGAAGATGTGAGGATGGTATGAAGACCTCGAACAAGTGATGGCACAAGTGCGTGAGTGAGAAGCACGCTAACATGCACACACATACACACACACGTGCACACACGGCAAGACAAAGAGAAAGACAATGGAGTTCCTTAGATTACTTCAAAAGTGCTCTTGCAAGTTCAAATCTATTACAAGCTAACCTAAAAAATGAGCTCTCTAGCTCTATTTATAGTTTTTGACTAGCTTTGGCCCTGTCCAGATCTAGTGTCTGGCCTAGTTAAAAATTAGGTTCTAGGGCCTATTTGAGGGCTCAAATGGAGTCTAAAAAAATATGAAAAATGATAGGTAGGTACTTCTAGGCTCCTCAAGCTCAAGGACTCCTTGGCTTGCACAAAATGGAGCTACAAAAATATGAAATGGTATTTACAATGGATTTTAGTGATGAAAATCACTATTTTTGTAGGGATTTCTTCTAGCAGTTTGACATACACTTCCTGGAGCTCCCTACTTGCTCCTTCTTCTTGTGTGTCCACCTCTTTGATGTGCTTCAGCTTCATGAAAAATAATGGCCTACTTTCCCGATCTTCTTTGACTGCTCTGCCTGCTTGGCCCTTCACGTTGGCTCCCTTGTCTTGTAAATCCTTGACCACTCTGACCACTGCCAACAAATGGTATTGTATATAAGTGTTCATTAATACATATATCTTCATTGTTCATTTTTGAGTTCTCTATCATACTACCTAAAAGTCTGTCAACTTGTGAAGAGCATATCTCATTCATTTCTCCACCAAATTCAAAGCTCTAAAGCTTATTGGAACCCGCTCAAAGTTATCTACATGCTGTCAAAACTTGAAGAGATTCTATGCAGCCATTTCAGAGAAAAGCTCATCAAGGTGATTAGTGGTCAAATTCTGCAACAGTCCTAAAAAATTGGGGGTAAAGGTTTACTTGCTAAATTGATTTCTCTAAGCATACTTGATCTTTTTATATCATTCCACTTGGAATAGTTAGCTTGCTAAGCTAATTACATACCCCTAAAAGGAATTTTCCCAATTCCTACTGTGGTGGTCATACTCAGCAAAAGATCTAGAAGGTGTCAAGACATAAATAGAAGTTTTTCTTGAGATCTTGAGGTTCAAAGTTATTTGTTTGGATTCAATCTTTACATACATCATTTCCAAAGTACATATGCCATTTTATGGTGTCATTGGAAAGCTAAGGAGATCCACGTATTAGCTCTGAAGCATCAAAGGGCTGGTACAAAGCAGGATTTGGCAGTACCTACTCAATCTCTTGGAGTGTCCATCCATCTTTCCCAACAGTGGTATCAGAGCAAACTAAGGTAAAATGGGAGATGGTTTTCCTTCATTTATTGATAAATTGGACAGGAACAACTATCAGGCATGGTCTCTAAGGATGAAGACATACCTACAAGGAAGGAGTCTTTATGGATACATCTCAAGAGATGAGGAATTGCCTTCATTCAAAACAAGAGGATTGATAACAAAGGAAGAACATGAAAAGCTCAACACATGGTGTGCTAAGGATGCATTAGCAAGGTCTTATTTACTCAACTCCATCTCTAATTTTTTTTTGCCACATATTAGGAACTGTAAGATATCCCAAGAAACTTGGGAAACCTTGTCATCTTATTTCTCTTCCAACACAAGGGCTAGAAAAAATGAGTTGTGGATTGAATTCACCACATTAAGGAAGCAACCTAAGCAAGCTATTTCAGAATTTGTAACCAAGATTAAAGATGTAATAGATCAGTTAGCAAGTATAGGAGAAGAGATTGAAGAAGAGAAGATTGTAAGGCAAGTGATCAATGGGATCAAAGCTGATGACAAATGGGAAAGTTTCACCACAGCCATGGACATGCAAATTCCATATCTTACAACTCTCATGGGACAATTGTTCACTCGTGAGGCAAAGCTCAACAAGAATGGAGACACATCCAAAGTTAATAACTCTACTGCCCTATATACTGATAAAAAGTCTAAAGATAAAGGCAAGAACAAGAAGGTGGAAGATGAAGGCACTACCTCCCAAGCCAACTATACAGGGAGAGGTATTTCATCAAGAGGAAGGGGCAGAGGAGGTAAGAAAGGTAGGGGAGATCCTATAACTCCTCATCATGCAACATTTGTGGTTTATCAAATCATACTACAGATGAGTGTTTCAGGAATTACAAGAATAAGAGAGGAAGAGGATACCAAAAAGGTGGATACTCATAGTCAAGAGGAAGATTCAACCATCACCAAGGCTACAACAAAAATTACAACAACAACTACAATGGCAATTACCAAGGAGGATTCAAATCCAGAAAGGACTACAACAACTATACAGAAGAGCAGGATGATTCTCTTCTGATCATGAACATGACTTCAAAACCAGGTACAAATGATGACCACCTATTCTACATTGACTCAGGATGCTCAAATCATGTGGTTGGCAATGTAGCACTACTCTCTGATCTTGAGGAACCAGAAGGTAAGCATCAAGTACAAACAGGGGATGACACCAAGCACTCAGTAGTTAAAGTTGGAAATGTTAAGACTTGTGATGGAAATCAGAACTTGTTGAGTAGGGTACTTTATGTACCAACCATTACAAAAATTTTGATGAGTGTTGGACAGATTGTGGAGAAAGGTTTGCAGGTCTGATTCAACCAATTTGGAGCATTTGTGGAGGATCCAAGGCATGGGTTCAAGAGGATTGCTAAAGGAGAAAAATCAGGTAGACTTTTCACTTTTGAGCTAGAAGACACAAAGAATATTGCACTCTACAGTTATAAAGATAAAAAACTTTCAGAGCTTGAGATTTGGCACAAAAGGTTAGGGCATGTAGGAGAAAGAACCTTGAAGCAGATATGCAGGGATCAATGCGTAATTGGAATACCCAATGTTTCCTAACAACATATGATATATAAATGTAGTGCTTGTCAATTTGGGAGGTCTCACAGGTTACCCTTCTCAAGGAAAGGCTACATGCATGAAGACTACCTAGAGCTTGTCCATACAGATGTATGGGGACAAAGCAAAGTCCCCTCAATCTCAGGATCAAGGTACTATGTATCTTTTATTGATGATTATAGTAGGTGGATTGTATTGTACTTCATGAAGCACAAGGATGAGGTGTTTAATTGCTTAAAAAAATATCTTACACTCGTTGAGAATCAGACAAGGAAGAATCTAAAGAGGCTAAGGTCAGGTGGAGGAGGTGAGTACTTCTCCAATGAGTTTGAAAACTTCTTGCAAGACAGAGGCATTAAAAGAGAAATTACCACAAGGTATACTCCTGAACAGAATGGGGTAGCTGAGAGAAGAAATAGGCTGATTGTTGAAACAACTAGGTCTATGTTGAATAAAAAAGTTACCTAACTATCTATGGGCACACAATGTTTCTACTTCCACTTACCTCATAAACAGGTTACTGTCTAAGTCCCTTGATGGGATGACACCCTATGAAGCATGGCATGGTAAGAGACCCTCACTAGACCATTGCAGGATATTTGGATGTGTAGCATATGTACACATTCCTTCTCAGATAAGAGGTAAGCTAGACCCTAAGGCTGAGAAGTGCAGCTTTATTGGATATGATCTAAATCAGAAAGGATGCTAGGTTTATAACCCTTCCAGTAATGGATTCATGGTTAGTAGAGATGTTGTCTTTGATGAAAAGAAGGAGCCCATGAAGGTAATAGGATCTAGATGGATCTATAAACTTAAAAGAAATTCTGATGGGTCAATTAACAGAAGTTGATCTTTTTATATCATTCCAGGACTTAGGATCGTTTTACTATGCCTCACAAGCGTATTTGGTTTGGCTTGTTTTTAGGTTGTATTGGGCCCCAAACAAAAGATCTTGCAAGTTGGATTATTGATCAATTGTATTTAGCACAACATAGATGGGAAAGGAAAAAAATCATCCATGGATGTTGTGCCCTCATGAGAATTGTTTATGTGTTTTTGGCATAGTACGACTTGCCAATAGAGCGTGCAATGATGAGTGAAGAACTGAAAGAATTCAAAGGAACCACCAAGAAAGCCAGAAAATCTAGCAAGGGACGCGCAAGAAAGCGCATGCGAGGATCTATCCCATGCCTACAAGTTCCAGAGTCCCCATCTCCTCAACCATCTCCAAAACAGTCACCTACAGAACCCCCTACAGTGATACAACCCATTCGCATATAACTGTCATGACCAATTATTACAAAAGGTACTACTAGTGCAGTTACCTCTCAGGCAACTACCGTCCATGAACCTACCACCATTGCAACGAAAATTCCCACCTCCATTGGTGCGGAAGCATTTACTTTTTTGATACCCAATCTGGAAGCAGAACCAATGAATACCATGTTTGATTTTGAAATGCCAGATGCTTTTTCAAGCGAATTTCAATTTTCAGAAGGACAATTTTTCTCCTGGGAATATGAACGACCAAGTTACCCTACCACACCCCCTAATCAACCGCAAGGGCAAGTAGTCTCTAGCTTTGAAGAAGAAAGAATAGAGAACGATGATGACGAAGGAGACAATGAAGCCAGCCAGACCAGTCCGGAATCTCAAGAGAATGTACATACTAATGAACAAGGTCAACACACTGACACTCAGGGTGACACAAGCATGCACGAAGATGAAACATTTGAAGCTGCTACATACACATTGGCAATCAAGAAGCTATACCAAACTATGCAGAAAGTTTGGGCGTGTAGAAAAATTTTTGAAGAAGAAAACCAAGCACTTATAGAATGAGAACTAGCTATAGGAGGCTTTAAAGAAGCCTACATTCAAGGTTTCAGAGAACTAGTTAAGTCAGTAGGCACTAATGAAGAATCACGTTGTTTGCAGAGGAAGCTACTACCACAGTTTGACCCACGACGAGTACGATTACTATCAAAACCGGGTCAATACATTCATGTACCAACGGATGGCCAGTCATCACAATAGGCCAGGGAAGCATGCCTCATCCCGGAAGGATCTTTGGCAAAAGAAACAATATTTATCGACTCCCGGCCCCACACCTCTAGTGTACATACGACCACTGTTGTCGAAGTACCCACCACCCCAATCGCTCCTCTTTCACCTCCTGTCCCTCCACTCTCTCCTATACACCCTACCTCTCCCACACCATCCACATATTTCGATAGTGCGATAGCAGAAGCCTTCGTTGTCTCCATTGCTCTCACACTTCCCGCACCTACACAACCTAGCCTCCCCCCTAGGACTTCAACCCTTCTATCCAGTCCATTTCTCCATCCAACCACTCCTTCCTTTCCCACCCCTACAAGACCCCTATTCCCATTTCCACCTCCATTGACCTTTTCCCCCGTTTCACCTCCCCGACCCACTGTATTTCCTCTTTCCCCTCTCCACCAAGCAGCTCAACAAACCCCATCTGTAAATTATTCGACAACCTTTGTAAATCTTGTATTCACACCCACTCACGCACCCACTACCACTCCACTATTCACAGTCACTACACTTGACACCACGTTCAGTGACATGGACATATCACCACCCACTGCACCACCACTCACGTCATCCATTTAACCACCACATTTAGGCACATCACATTTTTCTATTGTCACCACTGCATCCACATTCCCATCCCTATTTCCCCTTCCCCTTGCATCAACACCCACACCCATTGCATCTTTACTCAACCCGCCATTAATATTATCACCCACGATCAACACTGCATTCCGTCAAATGTTTGCATGCAGGACGCAAGTAAGAGATGAATTTGCATCTCTAGGCACCAGTTACCAGACGCTGCAGCAAACCACTAAGGAATTACAATCGCAACTCAATTCTTTATCAATCGAGAATGCTTCCCTTAACACACGCTACCAAGAGCTATGCTAGGCCTACCACAAACTTGAACTCGAAAGTGAACAGAAGACAAAAGAGGCCATTATAGATATTGACAACTTGTCAAGGGCTCAAACTATTCGCAATGCGATGCTCACTAGAAACATGGGCCTACTAAGACGCCACCTAGCAGTAGCAAAAGAAGAGAATCAATGCTTACAAGAATAGAATTGAGAGAACTTTGAAACTGCTTTAGATCAATAGGATGAACCCCTCCGAATCCATGAAGATGTTATTGGAAGATCATGTCAGACTACTAGAGGAGTATGAGAGTATGAATGAAGAATACCAGAAGCTCAAAGAGGAACACAAAATATTACAGTTATGAGCACTTGTACAACAAGTACCACTAGCTCCTACGGCCACATCTCCTGAGATCATAGAAGAACTCAACACTTTACAGGCCCAGGTATTGACTCTTCAAACATAGATAGCAGCATATGAAGCACCCCCTAGGCCAGACTCCCTACTGGAACTACCAGCGGATGAAGAAACAATAACTATCCTCGTGGAGGACACTTTTGAAGAAGCATATGAATCCCAACCCATCCTAGGCAAACGCGTCACGACTCAAGGCCAGACCACATTCAAACTCCCTACTCCCGCATGGACAAAGATTGTCGAAGAACTTGTCCAGACCCACTTAGCACGTGTGGAAGCTCAGTTACAAGCAATGGCTATGATCTAAGAGCGTATTTTACAATCCCCTTATTTCACTCATTTGGCCCCTTGCAGGTATATATCTAGGCCTGACCTACAATATAAGCCATATTTTATGTTAATGGTAGAATACCAAATGTCCATTGAAAAGGAAACAAGGAAGAAACCCTCCCACACAACTGAGTTTGAGCCTGATGATTTTCCACCAAACGCATAGAGAGGAGAAATATATCAACCAACTTGGCACCAGGATTTCTTACCGGAATAATCAAAAATGATGAGCACATGGGCCAAGGCACCACTCCATTTGAAGTATAACCCATGTTGGGGACTAGTGCCATGTCACCGCTCCTCGAAGGCCTTTGCAATCAAAGTAGAGAATGACAAGCAGTGCCAGGACTGGTTGAATTATCCATTCTTCACACCACCCACCGGACCACCCATTGTAGGATATATGATGGCAACTATTCGCCATTGGCTTCCTCGCTTATGTCGAATGGACGATGTAGCAGCACATATGACTATCAAAATCTTTGACATGATGCAGATGGTATTCAACGTCTTCCGTTGCGTCAAGGCACCACATGTGAACACCTCGGGATTCGAGCATGGCAATCAAGATTTAGCATATGATATGAGCATGACACCATCGCTACGAGTGTTATGCCTCGCACTGTCGCATCAAGTATCTATGAGCATGCTACAAAATGACCTTTGAAGAAATGTTTACTACTGGTTTTTTGGAATACCATTCAGAGGTGCTCATAAGCAGGCCCACACACTTACTCTAGTTATTTAGCTGTGAACAAATGGTATACTCCACGCACTACAGACTCCCACCACCAGAGGAACCTCAACCCATCGATTGGGAAAAACTCAAAGCAAATCTTGCAAGAGGTATCTGCATTTCAAAGCACACCCTCGCTCATGACCTACTACAAAATTACATTCGATAGACCCCACAACAAGGTTCTGTCGAGGATGACAAAAGCGAGAGGGAGGGGGGTGTTGGCAGTAGTCAGAGGCATAGACGGCGCGGAAGCATGTAAAGATAGAGCACAATGAAGTAGTGGGGAGCTAGACGAATTATTTTTCAAACAATTATGTTTTATAAATACTTTTCAAGATCTCTCAAGAGTGATTTTCATCACTATTGTGTCATATGTATCATAGAACAACTACTTTTGTAATTAATAGCTCCATTTTGTGCAAGCCGAGGAGTACTCAAGCTTGAGGAGCTTAGGTAGAATGAGCCTACCAATTTTGATTATTTTTTGATTCCGTCTACCCTTTCAAATAGCATTTGAAACCTATTTTTTAACTATGCCGGTCACTAGACGTGAAATCGGTCAAAACAAGTCTAAAAACTATAAATAGAGCTAGAGAGCTCATTTTTAAGGTTAGCTAGGTTAGCTTGTATGAGTATAGAAGAGCTTAGAGCTATTTAGACTTGTAATTAACATCTTGCGTAATAGAGTCTATTTTCCTACCTTCCATTGTGTCTTGCTTGTCTCTTTATTGTGTGTGTGTATGTGTGTGTGCATCTCTATGCTTCTCACCTTCACTCTCACTACATCTCATATTCACGATCTTCATATCACTCCTATCTCTTTCGTGGATTGACATTAAGGAGGTGGAGCTTCTTAATGTGGTATTACCATTGTGCTAGAGCAACACTTGGTATGAAAACATACATGCCTATTTGATTGCACATGGTTTTAAAAAGAGTCCAACTGAGAGTACCTTATATGTTAAGGGTGAAAATGATGTGCTTCTGATCATTGTTTTCTATGTTGATGAAATGCTGTTTAGTGGACTTCATGAGAAGCATAGTTTTTATTTTAAGGCTGA
The DNA here is from genome assembly GCA_020310875.1 of Ceratopteris richardii. Classification (NCBI taxonomy): domain Eukaryota; kingdom Viridiplantae; phylum Streptophyta; class Polypodiopsida; order Polypodiales; family Pteridaceae; genus Ceratopteris; species Ceratopteris richardii. The sequence continues at coordinate 62,990,406 of CM035411.1, forward strand.
TTTGCATGCCTCATTTGAGATGTCAGATTTGGGGCCTTTGCATCATTATTTGGGAATTCAGTTCATGCAAGTTGATGGCATAATTGTGTGTCAAAAAAATATGTTGACACATTATTGTAGTGTTTTGGCCTTGAAAACTACAAACCTATTGCAACTCCTATGGAGATAGGTTAACGATTGAGTCTTCGTGATGTTGGAGATGCATTTCATGTTGTTCTCTATCAGTAGGCTATTGGATGCTTGATTTACTTATGCATTATTCAGCCAGATATTTAGCTTATTGTCTCACAAATGAGCAAGTTTATGCATTACCTAGGTGTCAATCATTGGTAGGCAGTTAAGTGCATTTTTCGCTACTTGAGTGGTACCTGACTACTTGGATTGTCTCATCCCAAGGGGAAATCATTACTGCCGGATTCACATGCTTTTTTTGACTCTGATAAGGGTTGGTTGCTATGACACTCCTATATCCACCAGTTGTTTTTCTTCCTGCTTGGTAGCTCACGCATATCTTGGTTCAGAAAGAAGCAGCCTACTATGGCCACTTCTAGTTGTGCGGCTGAGTATAGGGCAGTTTTTATAGCGACTATTGAGTGTGTGTGGCTCAGACGCCTTATGACTGATTTGGGTGTTGGTCACTCTTCTGTCACCACCATTTTCACTGATAGTCAAAGCACATTGGTAGCTGCAAGGAATCATGTGTTTCATGCTCACACTAAGCTCATTGAGGTGCACTATTATTTTGTCACGGAGAGGTTCTCTAGTAGAGAGATCAGTTTGGCATATGTGCTCACACATGAGAACTTTGTAGCTTCTCTCACAAAGGCTCTACCTAGGGAGAAGTTTGAAGCTTTCTGCAAAGCTTTGGGCTTACTTCCTTTTGTGGATTGATTCCACATAGGTTGACAATTCCATATACATGAGGTCTAACTCATAGGGGGATTCATTGATATATTTAGGTAGTAATGTGGGTGAACACACTACTACCACTGTGGCTCTTTTTTCCCTCTTCACGAGGTTTTCTCCCCTAGCTTTTATATATGCCTATAATGTTGGAGGATAAACACTCCTATGTGCACAACAAAAGCAAATGAACCCTCCTAGGATCCTGAAATTTTTCAGACATAGGCTCTGTATTTTCTGAGTTTCTCTGCGTATATGCAGAGATTGAAAATGAATTTTTGCAGGCATAAACTAGACTTTAAGAGCTTTCAAATGAGAGTAAAATCACTCCATTTGGATACTGGATGATGCCTCAACCAGCTGCAACAAAACAGATAACTTGATCTCTTCACAGATTATGAGCTAACTAGACAGACACTATTCTGGACATTTCTCTGCACATGTGCAGGCACTGAACCTGAGACTTATAGGAGACAAAGTAGAACTTATAAGCTTTCCAACAAGACAAAAATCATTGCAAATGGATTCCGGATGAAGGAGAAACAACAATTACAAGACCGGGGGGTCTGCCAAAAACATCTAGATAGATAGAGTGTGTAAAAGTGAAATTTCTACAAACTATGCAGAGAATAGCTAGTAGGGGGTGTGCTTAAGCAAGGGGGCATCTTGGACACGTATTTCCACGACTCTAAGTCATAATACAACTCATTAGAGGTTTTAAAGACCTCATACTAACCTCTTTAACCAATCAAAAGCATATACATGTCAAAAGTGAGGTCCAATCACATCAAGAGGTGAGCTAAATCTTCTCTAATCAAATTCTTTCCATTATGGGCATGATTTGATGCCTCCAACTCGTGGAAATCAGCCTCCTTTGATAGTGGATGATGTGGAAGGTTCAATTTGGGGCATGTTTCCACACTCTTGAGCTTGAAAAACTTTCAACACTCCCCCTCAAGCTCAAGTCTTTTCCTTTGTTGCTTCAGCCTATGTCTCTTATGTTGATAGCTTCCTTTAATCCTCCAAGCTTTGTACCTTCAAGAAACTTTGTCATCATGTCTACAACCTGCATTTTAGTGTTCACATACCTTATATCTAGCTCTTTTGCCATCACCTTTTCTCTAACGAAGTGGTAATGAACCTCTATGTGCTTACTCCTTGCATGAAACATGGGATTGTTAGCTAGATAGATGCTTGAAATGTTGTCTCCATAAAGAGGAAACTCCTGCACTTCCACTTCCAAGTCCTTAAGTAGCTTCTTTAGCCATAATAGCTCACATGTAGCCAATGCTAAACCTCTGTACTCAGCCTCTGTGGATGAAAGAGCAACAGTGGGTTGCTTCTTAGAGCTCCAAGAGATCACTTTTGTACCTATCATGAAGACATAACCCGATGTACTCCTTCAATCATCCTTGCTACCTGCCCAATCAGCATCACTATATCCTTTGACACTTAGATCAGCATCATATGAGTAAAATAGACCTTGGTTAATGGTGTGCTTGATGTAACGAAGCACCTTTCTTGCCGCCATAAGATGATCATGAGTAGGTGTATGCAAAAATTGAGAGAGAACACCTACTACATATGCAAGATCAGGTCTAGTGAATGTAGCATAAATTAATGAACCAATTATGCTTCTATATAGTGTAATATCTTGTATAGCCTCTCCTTGACCTGCAACCAACTTTGTATTGGGCTCCATGGGCTGAGAAAGTGGCTTACAACCACTCATCCCAAACCTGTATAGCACATCCAACAAGTATTTTCTTTGAATCAAGAAGATGCCATTGTGTGCATAGATTACCTCTATTCCCAAGAAGTATTTTAGTGTTCCAAGATCAGATATCTTGAACTCCTTTCCTAGCTTTGATTTGATATCTTTAATACCTGCAATATCACTTCCTGTGATGATCAAATCCTCCACATAGATGCATATATATACCGTCTTGTCTCCTTGCTTCTTCATGTAAAGTGATGGATCTGCAACACTTTCTTTGTATCCACAACTTGATAAATAATCCACTAACCTCTGATTCCAGGCCCTTGGGGCTTGCTTTAGTCCATATAGTGCTTTCCTTAGCTTGCAAACATGATTTGAGTACCTCATACTAGCAAATCCTTGAGGTTGGCTCATGTAGACTACTTCTTCAAGCTCTCCATTGAGGAAGGCATTCTTCACATCCAACTGATATAAGCTCCATTTCCTTGATGTGGCCACTGCAATCAAAGTCCTAATTGTTGGCATCTTGGCTACGGGGCTGAAAGTTTCATCATAATCTATCCCGTAGCTTTGGGAGAAGCCTTTCGCCACCAACCTTGCTTTGTACCTAGCAATGGAACCATCTGAATTTCTTTTAATTTTGTAAACCCACTTATTACCTATCACCTTCATGCCTTCTTGAGCTGGTACCAAGCTCCAAGTATGGTTCTCATCAAGTGCTTTGAGCTCTTCCTTCATTGCCTCTTGCCATTCCTTGCAATCCTTAGCTTCTTCATAACTAGTTGGTTCTTTGTCCTTGATTACCTGAGTCATGTATGCATAATGCTTTGCAATGAAATTATCATATGTTAACCTTTGTACTGGATATCTTACTCTTGAAGACCTTCTTTCACTTCCTTTTGGTGTGGTTGCCATCTTCTTTCTTTGTTTAGCCACTCCTGGAGTTTGAACTTCTTCTATCTCTTCATCTTCCAACATGCTCTCGTCCACATAGCTTCCTTCTTCAACTGAAATCTTCTCTTTGCCTTTGACTTTGCTTTCTTCAGAGCTGGTCTCTCTTTCCCTAAGCCTTCCACTCCATGGTGAGGGTGTCCTTGTGTTGCATGAGTTGCTTGGACCACTCAAATCCATGCTTTCTTGAACTCTATCATCATTCTTCAAATCTGTCTCACCTATGTCTTCAACCTGCAATGGACTTGTGCATGCATACCAAGGCTTCAACTCATCAAAGACAACATCCCTACTTACCTTCAGCTCCTTGGTGATGGGATTATAGCATTTATACCCCTTTTGTTCCATAGAATATCCCAAAAAAATACACCTTTCAGATTTGGCATCTAACTTTGACCTCAACTCTTGAGGTACATGTACATAGCATATACAACCAAAGATTCTAACATGTGAAATGCAAGGTTTTCTTCCACTCCATGCTTCCTCAGGGGTTAGATGATGTATACCTGATGTAGGACATCTATTCATGATGTATGTGGCTGTATATGTAGCCTCTCCCCAATAACAATGCGGCATATTCATTTCATTGAGCATACACCTTGCTACCTCTGCTATGTGTCTGTTCTTTCTCTCTGCTACCCCATTTTGTTGAGGGGTATACCTGCATGTAAATTGTCTTTTGATGCCATTGACTTGCAAAAATTCAGAAAATTCATGGGAGAAGTACTCTCCCCCTCCATCGGATCTCAAAGTTTTGATAAACTTGCCAGATTCCTTCTCCACCTCTGCTTTGAATTTCTTGAAGTAGTGGAACACATCTGATTTGTTTCTAATGCAATACAACCACACTTTCCTTGAAAAGTCATCAATGAAGGTTACAAAATACCTATTTCCAGCAAGGGATGCTTCTCTTGTTGGACCCCAAACATCCGTGTGAATGAGGTCTAAAACATTTGCACTTACATAGGTACTCTTCTTGAAGGGCAGCCTTGATTGTTTTCCTTGTTGGCAAGCTACACAAATTTCATGCAACATTTTAGATGTAAAATTTGGTAGGCCTCTTACCAAGCTCCTCCTTTGCATGTCCTTGAGCTTTTGTAGGTTGATGTGACCTATTCGTTTATGCCATAGATCCAAATCTACTATCCTCTTGTCTCCATATGTGACATACATTGAATGGTGTGGCTGATTTATGTCCATTGTGAACATTCTCCCTTGCTTTTTTCCTTTTGCTATGAGCTTGAAACCTGCCCTTGGATCCTCAACAAAACATCCTCTTTCATTGAACCTAACTTGATAGCCTTTTTCTACCATTTGGCCTACCGAAATCAAGTTTTTGGTAATAGTAGGGACATGTAATACCTCTGATAAGCACTTTGCTCTTTGATTTCCTTCCAAACTGATATCTCCCACATGTTGAATGATATGCTCTGAGTTATCACCTGTTTCCACATGCCCTTGATGCTTTGGGACCTGCAAATTACTAAAAAACTCCTTTCGACATGACATATGATTGCTACATCCACTGTCTACATACCATACATCTTCACTAGCTTAAGTTGTATCTTCACCATACCTCATGGCAAGTAAATAATCATTCCCTTGGCTGGATGATGTGTTTGCATAATTACCTTGCCCTCTATAATTGTTGTTGTTGTTGCTTTGATTCCCTTGTCTTTGAGCTCTATGATAGCATTCATTTGCAAAATGACCGGGCTTACCGCATACAAAGCATCCATTTGAAGTGGCTTGTCCTCTTCCACCAAATCTTGCACCTCTTCCTCTATTTGTGGCTCTTCCACCTCTTTGACCTGCATTTTGTTGTTGTCCTTGACCTCCTTGGTTGCTTTGATATCTTCCTCTTCCTCTTGAAGCACCTCGGTTGTGTCTTCCTCTTCCTCTACCTGCATACAACAATTGCCCTTGGCTATCCTTGGCGTTATGACCACCAAGGTTCATCTCCTCTGTCACCATGAGAGTGATTAGTTGATCAAAATCAGGAAGAGAGTCCCTTACATACACTGAAGTTGTGAAAGCCCTCCATTTTTCATCATCCCTAAGTCCATTTAGGGTGTGGGCGACAAGATCGTCATCATCTAGGGCACAACCGATTGACCCTAGTGCATCTGCAAGCTGTTTAACCTTTAATATGTAATCATTAGCACCTTGATAGGGGCTTTTCCTAAGATTATTTAGCTCATTCTTGAGCTGATTTTTTCTAGCTTTTGTGGAGGTTGAATACAATCTCTCCAAGCACTCCCACACCTTCTTCGATGTATCCAAATCTTGAATATGCCCTACCATAGAGTTGCTAATATGCTGAGATAAAATGAAAATGACCCTTTTGTCCCTTTCATCCCACTCTCTTACTGCTCTTCTCTGATCATTGGTTGGATTTACCTCATCTATGTAGGGTTTTGGCTCTCCACCACTCACAAGTCCCCACAAACCTTTCCCCATCAAAAAATTGCTTATTCTAAATCGCCACGGTTGGTAGTTTCCTTTTTCGAGCTTTTCAATCTGAGCATTGAGATCAGCCATGGTGCCTCCTAACTCTTTTGAACCTCCCCCTTGATGCAATGAAGTTGAAAAGGATGGCTTTTAACTCAAAAAATAGAGCTACTCCTCTTGATGAAGCTTCGTCTTTGATTTGATGATGTATTTGCTTCCCCTTGTTGTTGACGTGCCCGTTCTTTGCTTCCTTCCTTCAGACTTTGATGAAGTCTTCTTTACTTCACTTCAGTAGCTCCTTCTTCTCTCTTTGATACTCCACTTATAGCTCAGATACCACTGTTGGAGGATAAACACTCCTATGTGCACAACAAAAGCAAATGAACCCTCCTAGGATCCTGAAATTTTTCAGACATAGGCTCTGTATTTTCTGAGTTTCTCTGAGTATATGCAGAGATTGAACCCTCCTAGGATCCTGAAATTTTTCAGACATAGGCTCTGTATTTTCTGATTTTCTCTGAGTATATGCAGAGATTGAAAATGAAATTTTGCAGGCATAAACAAGACTTTAAGAGCTTTCAAATGAGAGTAAAATCACTCCATTTGGATACTGGATGATGCCTCAACCAGCTGCAACAAAACAGATAACTTGATCTCTTCACGGATTATGAGCTAACTAGACAGACACTATTCTGGACATTTCTCTGCACATGTGCAGGCACTGAACCTGAGACTTATAGCAGACAAAGTAGAACTTATAAGCTTTCCAACAAGACAAAAATCATTGCAAATGGATTCCGGATGAAGGAGAAACAACAATTACAAGACCGGGGGGTCTGCCAAAAACATCTAGATAGATAGAGTGTGTAAAAGTGAAATTTCTGCAAACTATGCAGAGAATAGCTAGTAGGGGGTGTGCTTAAGCAAGGGGGCAGCTTGGGCACGTATTTCCACGACTCTAAGTCATAGTACAACTCATTAGAGGTTTTAAAGACCTCATACTAACCTCTTTAACCAATCAAAAGCATATACATGTCAAAAGTGAGGTCCAATCACATCAAGAGGTGAGCTAAATCTTCTCTAATCAAATTCTTTCCATTATGGGCATGATTTGATGCCTTCAACTCGTGGAAATCAGCCTCCTTTGATTGTGGATGATGTGGAAGGTTCAATTTGGGGCATGTTCCCACACTCTTGAGCTTGAAACACTTTCAACATATAACCCTAATGGGTCACTTATCTTTGTACATTCTCTTGGTAATACATTCAATATTGTGTGTTGTGCTCCAAGCTTCTTCTTCTTCCTCATGCTTTTTGCATGCTTCGGTAGACCTCAAACTCCAACATAGGTTGTAGATCAAGCAGAGGGCTAGCTTACATCATATTCAACAAAAATCTTCTTTGTTTTCCAAGTTCTAGATCACATTCTGCAAGTTAGGCAACACATGTTATAACAAAAACATAGGTAGCGCAAAACCTAGTATATTGTGAGTGATTTTGCTTTTTCATTCATGTGGTTTCGTATCCATACTATTCCAAATAGTTTACAGGAACATCCAACATGCTCCATATTGTTCATTTCTATAGTACTAGTTCACTTTCATACTCTACAGATATTCCAACAAAAATTCTCTGAGTTTACTTTTTCCAGGGTTACTTTTCATTACCTCTCAATTGATAAAGAGCGTTCAGAGAGTGGTGATAAGGACAAAGTGATTGAGGATTGTAGTAGAAAATGATTTCTATTGAGGATTGGAATATCATTTTTACTTTGTGCTATGAAATGATAGCCTTTTACTCATGATTCTATTCAGGGCTCAAGAAATTTCCAATCTCTCTTTCTTCTTCAACTACAAAGCATACGCTCAGTGTCTCTATTTCAAGGACATAAAAGGTTATGATTGAAATGATTTAGTGTGTTGTGATATGATATGCATCAACTTTTATCTTGCTGACAACATTACTACGGAAATATTCTGAATGTTGCTTCTACAATAATCTTTCCATCAATCTTTTAATGCTTTTTATCACCTCTCTCTCTCTCTCAACCTAGAAATGTATTATTTAGGGTCAATACAATGATGCATTCTAACACTCTGACCATAGGTTTGTCATTTAAATATGTTGTTAACGACTTCTGCACTATGCGCAATCATCTTCAGCCAATGAGCACCAAAAATTATACGGCACATACATCACAAAGAGCATGAAGTTTTCATTGAAGTGTAATAGTTCGTGACTGGAGTATACAGCACACAAGTCCTGAATGTATAAGACTGCTAAGTTATATGTTTGCATTTATATTTCATATCTGATCATCTCTGTATAAAATATCTTCGATAAACAGTTGATATCAGTTAAACACAATTGAGAAGCAAAAGAAATGGCAAGCGTCGTACTGAGAGTGGTGGTAGTAATTGTTAAGCTCACGCAACTTTTAGCTATGACACTTTTATCTTTTCTACACTGAATTTGGTGGTGGGGGGGGGGGGGGGGGGAGGGGTGGTTGATTACATGTAGTGCTATGCTTGAATGCACGAATCCATATCAATTTCGATTAACAAACGAGGCATTTTTTGTACATGAATTCCGGATTTGTCACATCATCAAATCTCCCCCTCAAGTTCAGAATGAACTTCTACAAACATCAAATAGCTAGATAGGTCCCATACACACGAAATTCAGCATAAATGAAAGTTACATACAAAATTAAGTGCTCAAGTTCTTAAAAAATTTCTAAAACATATGAATTTGTCTTTGGGTAGAGCTTTCGTGAAGATTCGTACAACGTGTTCTCCAATGTTTATGTGTATTAGCCCCTATTCTCTTTGAAATACTTTCACTAAAACAAAGTGATAATGGATTTTGATGTCTTTTGATTCTTTCATAGCATAAAAGTAACGACATTTTTGCAATGAGTGATCACTTTTTTATCAATGTAGACTCCCATATTTCAATTTCAAGTAGGTACCTAATCCATATTGCACCACATAAGACTTAATTCACAAAATTGATCCTATGTCTCAACGTAGGCAAGGCCTAGAGATGCTCAAGTGCACCACAAAAGGCTTAATTCACAAAATTGATCCTATGTCTGAACTTATGCAAGACCTAGATATGCTCAAGTTGTAGGAGGCCACCCAACAAAGAAGTTTGGAATGGAGGATTCTTTCTCTGAAAGTTGGAGGGAATTGGAAGAGCTCATAGAAAAGAAGGAATTAAAGAGGTTACTTGGTGTACTAATTGTAATAACCAAGGACACATTGCAAGTGAGTGTATGTTGAGAATATTTTGTCTTTTAAGTTTAGCTATGAGGTCAAAGATTGCCATCTGTTGAAAGGGAAGGGGTTCCTATGTATACTCTTAGTTCATTGGGTAACTCCACCCAAAGAGGTATATCAAGCCTCTCTTCTCAGAAAATCTAGGGCCATCAAGAATAAATTCTACATATATCTTCTGAGAATCAATACAACATGCACTATGAGTTGGATATGAAATCAATGGTCAAGGACAATAATTTGTTGTCTCTGGTAGGATGACATCCAAAATCAAATGAGATGTTGACCTCTAGAAGGTTGGACCACACTAATAACAAAATATAGGGAGTGATGGCACATCCAAACAAAGTATCCACTTCCAAAAGGTTCTTCACACTAACATGACTAATTTTTATGGTCTCTTCTTGTCATGGCATGCAAGATGGGTTCCATAACCTTTCACGAAAAGTCTTAAAGGAATTGCAAGACATTCATTATATAATTTTTTACATCGGTTTAGTGGTTATAACTAGATATCCACACACCCAAAATACCAAGATAAGACTAGTTTTCTCACACCATGCGGCTTTTTTTCAGAAATGTCCCTATTGCATTCAATACAGAAACGCATGCAATATTGATGGACGATTTATCAATGTTCTCATGTAAAGATGAACGGGATATCCGCAAAGAAATACAATAAAACATCAAGGACTTGCAAGAAAATGTTTTTTAAGTGTTTGAAGTTGTGGAAGGTTGAGAAAAATCTTGCGTTAGATCACTTACAATAATAGTAATACTCAAATACCACAAATGGGGGGATGAGATGCAAATGTTCCTTCTCGGAGGCTGGGCAAAGTTGGTTAATAACTTCTTTTTCAGTATTATAATTAATGTTCTTGATAATGCAGAAGAATATGTAATTGTAAAAAACCTTCACCATTCAAACACCATAGGATGTTTGTCTTGGAAAATGATAAGATTCAAAATAAGTGGGTTGCTCATGAGGGCAACACAAAAATCATTAAACTTCTCAGCAATTCTCTTTCAAACTTTTGTCTCTCATCGAATCCTATATATCCTACCAGTTTTGGCCTTTCATAGCATTTCGACCATTATATCCCTGCTTTGTGGGATACAACGGATCCCAAGGGTACTAAGCCCATTCATTGTATAATTTTTCTTTTATTAATTCAAGCATTGGATGGTACGGCTGAACTTCATTTTAAATAAGAAAAAAATCACATTAAATTTAGCTATCCACTCAAAGAATCAATGCCTACAACATAGGGTGATTGATTAAAAGCAATAATTAGTCACACAATGATAACACTTCACAATGAAGGGTTCTAGCACCCTTGTGGATCCCTTATATCAAAGCAGTAGTAGGACAACCAAAGGTGCAACAATAGTAATGGCTCAAGTTGATAGGAAACCTAGGTTTTAGAGAGAGTTATAGATAAGTTTAATGAAATTTTCATTCCCCTCATGGGCAGTCCATTTACTTTTGATCTTCTTATTTTTTAATTTGAAGATCCTATATTGTCTAAAGGGAAGGGACTTTTTACAATTACACATTCTTCTCCCTAACAATCCAAGGGATTTATCGATCAAACTTTCTTTCAGATTTTCATCAGAGTTGGTAGCAGATCTTTCTTTCCATATCTTCCATAGTACTTCCCCCCTTATGGCATTCCAAGAGGCAAAAGAGCATAAGAATTGACTCTGTAGCATTCCACCAAGGTAGAACAATAGCCAATTGCTTCACCAAGTCTACAGATCAATAAATAGTTGGCACTATTCCAGCTTGCTTTTATGAGTAAATGAACACAATAAAAATTGATCAAGAACAATCATACTCTCATCTTTGATCCATGCTAAAGTGAGTATCAAGTTACATGTCCCTTAGAAATTCAACAACAAATATTATGGTTCAATCATGTACACTACATGATTATCTATAGCATATTATCTTTTAGGCACACACACACATGGTCTATAAACTTTTAATGTGAACAAAATTGCTTGAGTTAGACATCTACGGAAGCACACGAACAATACAAGGAAGAAAAAGAAGCTTGGAGCACAACATACAATACTGAATGTATTACCACTAGAATGTACAAAGATAAGTAAACAATTAGGGCAATAGGCGTATATACAAGTTGGGGGAAAAAAACTCCTAAAGAGGGAAAAAAATGCCCCGGTGGTCCTAGTGTGTTCACACACATTACTACCTAAATATATCAATGAATTCCCCCTAGGAGTGATGTGGTGTACAAGGAGCTAGCACTCATGTATAAGGAAGTGCCAAGATATGTGGAATCAATCCACAAAAGGAAGTAAGCCCAAAGCTTTGCAGAAAGCTTCAAACTTCTCCCTAGGTAGAGCCTTCGTGAAAAGGTACAATGTTCTCCTGCATGGGCACATATGCAAAGTTGATCTATCCAGCAGAGAAATCTCCCGCACATAATGATAATGCACCTCAATGTGCTTAGTGTGATCATGGAACACAAGGTTCCTCGCAACTGCCAATGAGCCTTGACTTTCAGTGAAGATGGTGGTGGCAGAAGACCGACCAACACCCAAATCAGCCATAAGGCATCTGAGCCACACACTCAACAATCATTGTGAAAGATTCCCTATACTAAGCCTCAGAACTAAAAGTGGCCATAGTAGGCTACTTCTTGCTCAATCAAGATATGCATGAGCTACCAAGCCTGAAGAAAGAACCACTAGTGCACACACGAGTGTCATAGCAACCATCCCAATAAGAGTCAGAAAAAACATGCAAATCTGGCACTAGTGATCCCCCCTTGGGATAAAACAACCCAAGTAGCCGGGTACCACTCAAGTAGTGAAAGATGCGCTTAACCACCTACCAGTACATACTTGACACCTAGGCAATGGATAAACGTGCTCATATGTCAGACAACATATTGAATATCTAGCCTAGTAATGCATAGGTAAATCAAGCATCCAACAGCTTGCTGATAGAGAATAACATCAAATGCATCTCTAGCATCATGAAGACTCAATCGTAAACCTACCTCCATAGGAGTGGCAATAGGTTTACAGCCTTCAAGGGCAAAATGTTTCAATAATGTATCAATATATTTTGTTTGAAACAAAGCTATTTCACCATCAAATTGCATAAATTGAATGCTCAAATAATGACACAAATGCCCCAAATCAGACATCTCAAATGAGGCATGTAAACAACCTTGAAATCAGTAATATGCTTCTCATGAGGACCAGTGAGCAATATGTCATCAACATACACAACAATGATCAAAAGCACATCATTAGCACCCTTAACATATAAGGTGCTTTTAGTTGGACTGTTCTCAAAACCATGTGCAATGAGATGAGCATGTATCTTTTCATACCAAGCACGTGGTGCTTGCTTTAAACCATATAATAGCTTCTTTAACTTGCACACCTCGTTTTCATGCCCTTTCTGCACAAAGCCACGAGGCTAAAAAGCATACACTTCTCCATGCTCGTGAGTATTCAAAAATTTTGTTTTAATGTCGAACTGATGTACATTCCAACCATGATGAGCTGCAAGTGCACAAATTATAGGAGCAGTAGTCATTCAGCATGTAGGTGCAAAGGTTTCATCAAAATCAATGCCTCTTTCTTGCACATAACCCTTTACAACAAGCCTAGCCTTATACTTGTCAATTATTCCATCAGGTTTACACTTCAGCTTGTATACCCACTTAGTGCCAATGGTCTTCTTGCCAAGAGGCAAGTCACATAAAGACCGGGTACCATTGCTAAGGATAACATTATATTCAGGTTGCATTGCTGCCCTCCAATGTTCATAATTTTGTGCTTCATCAAACAAATTAGGCTCACTCTCATCACAGATACTGGAGGCATCCATAACATAGCAATTTGATGCAAAAGAGGCACTATGAGAGCCTGAACGAGTGTAGTATGATAGAGGTGCATCTAATTTGTTGTCACACAAATTTTACACTATCCATTTTGGCATATTGTTTCCTCCTCAATATCATCTCTCTCATAAAAAAAAGCATCATGCAAATTTTCATCACAAATGGAATGATCTACATCATCACATGAAACCAATAAAGGCTGAGAAGTTGCCTCAATAGCACTAGCACTAGATTGTCCATCTATAAAAAGAGGCAGCAAAGTATCATACATGTCTTTGGAGCTAATAGATGTCTCCTTCGTACATGAAAGTAAAGGTTGAATAGCATCTTCCACAAAAAATAACATCACAGCTAACCAAAATGCATTTGGTCTGTGGATGATACAGATGATAGCTTTTGCTTTCAGAACTCTACCCAACAAAAATACATTTCACTTCTTTATCATCCGATTTCCTGCAATGTTGTTCAGGCACAAATGCATATGCTAGACAACCAAAAACACGTAGATGAGCAGTAGATGGCTTGCAACCATGCCAAACCTCATATGGAGTGATAGACTATAGTGCTATAGTGGGACACCTGTTAAGTACATATGTTGCACACATGACAACCTCAAGCCAAAAACTATGTGGTAAAGCCTGACTCTTGACCATACACCTCACCATCTCCATGAGTGACATGTTCTTTCATTCATCAAATCCATTTTTTTGAGCTGTATACTACACTCTAGACTGATGTTTTATCCCATGATCAACTAGAAATGCATTAAAGTCAGAAGACATATATTCCCCCCCTCCATCAGAATAGAGGGTTCCCATTTTACATGCTGATAGATTTTCAGCCAAAACCAAAAAGTGTTTGAATCACATGAACACTTCCGACTTTTCTTTCAATGGATATACCTATGCAAGCCTGAAAAAAGCGTCAATGAAAGTCACTAAGTAAAGATAGTTTCCAAAAGAGGGTGTCTACATACGACATATACATCACTATGAACAAGCTCTAATTTCTGAGTAGCGCAAATTGAACCATCTTTTGGAAAGGAGGAATGTTAGATTTTGCCCAAAATATAGCCTTCATAGACATGTTTTCTAGGTGCCTGAAGTTGGGCAAAGAGGACATCATTTTAGATTCCTACAATCGTAACAAACTAGCATGATTCAGATGACCAAAGCATGCATGTCAAAGCTTTGCATCTGACATAGCTTGAGAATCAAGTGCTACACATGATGAATCATTCATAGATTTCTCATAGTTTATGAGCTTATAGAGCCCACAACATAAAATGCCAGAAGCAATAATCATGTTCCCATTTGAAAAATCATGAACTATACATTTGTCATCAACAAATTTCACAACTAAGCCAATCTTGGCTAATGTAGAAATTGATAACAGGTTTTTCTTGATCCCTAGCACAAATAAAGCATCCAAAAAATGAAAGAACTACCATCACCAGTATTGAGAATGATCTTTCTAACTCCCATGAGAGGATAAGAGGAGTTGTTGGTGCATGTGATAGTATTCCCTATAGGGGCAGGCTTGAGTGAAGTGAAGAAACTACACTGCGAGGTAATAGGTTTGGTTACCTCACTATCAAAGTACCAAACATCTGAGTCTACTACAAACATACACTATTCAAGAGAAGATGGGTAAAAACTACAAACAATATTAAATGCCCATTCTTCATTTTGCACAAGATTAGCAGACTTTGTTTTTGGTGTAGAGGCCTCTGCAACAACCACTCTAGCCTCTTTTTCCTTTGCCTCTTTTGCAGCCAATTTTGGACAGTTCTTTATGAAATGTTTGTTTCCTTTATAGTACTTACAAAAGAATATTTGCTTTTGTGATTTCTTCTTATCTTTCTCTTCCTTCTTTGAATGTGCAAGATTTGTAGATTTTTGCGTAATAGTAGATGTGCTCCATTTACCTTTGCCCTTTTGACTAGCCAGGAAAGCTTTGATCTGCAACATGCATAATGGACCTATTCTGCCTAGGCTGATCTTCCTGCAATAGAACATATACTAACTCCTCAAATGACAAGGCATTTGGATTGCCTTTCATCATCAAATGAAGAGTAGAAGAAAAACTCTAATATAAATCACAAAGACAATTCAAAACAGCATGCACAAGTGAGCTATCTGGTATAACTTCATCAACAGAAATCAATTGTTCCTTCAAGTCTTTGATCTTTGTTAGAAAACTATCCATAGAATCACCTTCATTCATATGCTCACTCTCCAACTGTTTTTGGAGATAAGCAACAGGAGCCTCATTCCTAGCTTGGTACAATGTGGTAAGTGTATCCCAAGCATCCTTAGCTATTTTGCAAGAGCGAATGTGAGGAATAATGGCACGTTTGATAGACATGAATCTGAAGAATATCAGCATCTTGATCACCATCTTGATTAGCTTCAGTACTTGTATTTGCAGGTCTAATAGGATGTTTTCCAACACCTTGAACAATGTTCCATAGTCCTTTTGCAACCAATACATGTCACATCATATAAGCCCACAAAGGGTAATTGGTACCATCCAAATTATCCTCAACAAACAACATATCGAATACATCACTTCTTTCAGCCATGGCTATGGACTAAAATACCTTGATGTAGAAAAATGGTTGTATCTAAAAAAGTTGAACAAAACTAGCCTGATGAGTTATGTTAAACCTGTAGCAAACTTTGAAATGCTTTTATTGTTGAAACAAACCTATATATATCTTTGGCACAAAAAGATGAAATAGCCTACATAAGCACTATGATAGTGCGTTCGGAGGCCGAAATGAGCTCATATCACGATTTTGGCACCACAAAGAAAAGCAATTTTGATCTCCTAATCACCTTGAGTATGATCACCGAATTTCATGTGATTCTTAGACTATGATCGGAGGGGTGTTCACAACACCCTAGATGAAGTAGTGACCCTCTTTGATACCCATTGTTGGAGTTAGATGTTTGCGGAAGCAAGCGCACAACACATGGAAGAAGAAGAAGCCTGGAGCACAACACACAATACTGAATGTATTACCACTAGAATGTACAAAGATAAGTAACCCCTTAAGGAAATAGGCGTATATACAAGCCGAGGGAAAAAAGCATTAAAACATTGATGGAAAGATTATTATAGAACTACCACCGCTTGTCATTTCTTTTGCTTTCAATTGTGCTTGACTGATGTGAACTGTGTATCGAGGATATTTTATACAGAGACGATCAGATATGAAATATAAATGCAAACATATCACTTATCCCATGTTTACTTTCATAGCAGTCTCATACATTCAGGAACTATTACACTTCAATGAAACATTAATGCTCTTTGTGATGAATGTGCCATATAAATTTTGGTGCTCATTGGCTACAGATGATTGCGCATAATGCAGATGCCGTTAACAACATATCTGAATGACATAGATATAGTCAAGAGTGTTAGAATGCACCATTGTATTGACCCTACATAATAGATTTTTAGGTTGATTGAGATACATACACACACACACATACATACATACATACATACATACATACATACATATACATATATATATATATATATATATATATATATATATATATATATATATATATATATATATATATATATATATATATATATATATATATATACATACACAGAGAGAGAGAGGTGATAAAAAGTATTAAAAGACTGATGGAAATAGTATTGTAGAACCAACATTCAGAATATTTCCGTAGAAATGTTGTCAGCCAGATAAAAGTTGTCATTTCAATCATAACCTTTTCTGTCCTTGAAATAGAGACATTGAGCGTATGCTTTGTAGTTCAAGAAGAAAGAGAGATTGGGAATTTCTTGGGCCCTGAATTTCTTGAGATTGGGAATTTGATAGCACAAAGTAAAAATGATATTCCAATCCTCAATAGAAGTCATTTTCTACTACAATCCTCCATCACTTTGTCATTATCACCACTCTGTGAAAGCTCTTTATCATTATTTTCCTTTAATGTGCCATTGATTTAGATAGCCGAGATCAACTGTTTTAGTTCTTAAATGACCATTTCTTTTAGAACAATGTTTTTAGTCTTCTTGCCGTCACTTAAGTCATAACACTTTTGGTACTACACAGACATACAAATACAAGTTTTGTGTACATATATATATATATATATATATATATATATATATATATATATATATATATATATATATATATATATATATATATATATATATATATATATATATATATATATATATGTGCACTACATGATTATGTGTAGCATATTATAGTTCAATCATAAACACTACATGATTATGTGTAGCATATTATCTTAACGCATAGACACAGACACACACACACATAAATACATACATACATACATGCATGCATACATACATACACACACACACATAAACATTTATACATATACATGTACACAAAACTTGTATTTGACACACACACACATACATACATACATGCATACATACATACATACATACATACACACACATACACACACACACACATATATATATATATATATATATATATATATATATATATATATATATATATATATATATATATATATATATATATATATATATATATGTGTGTGTGTGTGTGTGTGTGTATGTGTGTGTATGTATGTATGTATGCATGTATGTATGTATGTGTGTGTGTGTGTGTGTCAAATACAAGTTTTGTGTACATGTATATGTATAAATGTTTATGTATAAATGTTTATGTGTGTGTGTGTATGTATGTATGTATGCATGCATGTATGTATGTTTGCATGTATGTATGTATGTATTTATGTGTGTGTGTGTCTGTGTCTATGCGTTAAGATAATATGCTACACATAATCATGTAGTGTTTATGATTGAACTATAATATGCTACACATAATCATGTAGTGCTCATAAAAGCTGGAATAGAGGCAGCTACTTATTGATCTCTTTGTGATACGTGCCTTCTCAAGCTCTCAATCCCATCTTTTCTTTGCCACTGAATTGATTACGTTCAAGGCAGAAATGATGTACAATTTAATCTGTACAATTTTATATGTACAAAAGCGTAGTATGTAATTTTATATGTACAATTTAAGATTCGAAAACGCAATAATGTGTCACATGATCAGATATTCATATCAAGTTCTCCAATGAACGATCATTATTTCCTTCTCATAGTTTCTATTTCTAAAATAGTCAGATCTTAAAATATCTCAGTAGGAAACTACGTTAAAAGGTGAACAACAACTAGCCAACAGTTAAAGAATATTATGTGTGATCAACGAATACTCACACACATGTTTTTGAAGTCACAATCGAAGAAACGAAACATAGAACACTTCAACAATTTTTCAACAATCAAAGAATAATTTTTCAACAATTCAACTCATTTTTAGCCAATGACTTGTAACGTAAATACGAAAGAATAAACACACATACACACACATATTTACACACACACACACACACACACATATATATATATATATATATATATATATATATATATATATATATATATATATATATATATATATATATATATATATATATATACATATACAGAGAGAGAGAGTTGAAAGAATATCTTTTTGATGAGGAGATATTGTGTAAAATTGTACATTTGTAATGTAGAAAGTCCGTATGGATATAAAAATGAAGACGATTCTTTCTCATGGATAGAAGTAGCTTATGTAATTTTTCAAGAATTTCTAGAGCTCTTGAGTTAGTAGAAAATTAAATTAGAAGCTTGGAGGACCTATTTTCAAGTGTGAAAGAGGCCACCTGGAAAATTATAAAAGTTAAGTTTTAGTGTTTTAACACAATCGTGATTTTCAAAAAATGCTTTTGATGATAAAAATGAGTTTTTCTCAAACTTTCTTTTATTGCATGACATTTTTTTGAAAGAACACGTCTATTGTTGCTAAGAAACAAAAAAATATTAAACAATTTGTTTTTGCAAAAAATCACACAGAATCGTGATTTTGTGCCAAAAAACACGATTTTTGGAAAACACAATATTTAGTGAAAATCATGATTTTTTACGATTGTGAGCAATCACAATTTTGATTGAAAATCATGATTGAGTATCAAAATTTCACGATTTTGACTTCACAATCTCAAAGATTCATAATTGTGTAAAAATACGATTATGAGTAACAAAAAAGATGATTTTGAGTAACAAAAAAACATGATTGTGAGTAGCAAAAAACACAATTTTGAGACACAAAATCATGCTTTTTGAAAATCATATTTTTTGCGTGAAAATCAGAATTATGAGGGTCAAAATTTCATGAGTTTGATCTCAAAATCGTGAAAATTCATGATTGTGTGGAAACAATATTGTGAGTAACAAAAAAACATGATTTTAAGACATAAAATCATGATTTTTGGTTGAAAATCATGATTCCTCAAAATCATATTTTTTGTCATGAAAATCACGATTTTGAGGGTAAAAATTTCACACTTTTGATTTGAGAGTCGTGAAAATTCATGATTGTGTAAAAACACAATTGTGAGTATAAAAACATGATTTTGAGACACAAAATCATGATTTTCAGCAAAGAATCATGATTTTCAAAATTGCATTTTCCTTAGAAAGAACATAGGTTTGTGCAAAATCGTGACTTTTTATTTAAGAACAAAAAAAAAAGATTTTCTTTACAAGAAAAGATAATGAACCAAATTAAAAAATAATAGAAAAACATAAATAGATAGATTTGTTAAAAAAAATCCATCATAAAAATCACGATTCTCCCCAAAAAACACGATTTTGAGTTAGAATGATGACTTTTCTATAAAATTGCCACAATGGAAAAATTGAAGAGCTTAAGCAAACAAGTTAAATTTTGATGCAAGAGATAAACTTGGTGAGGTTAAAAAACCATTAATTCAAAGAAATAGTTAACCCTAGTTCTCAAAACAAGCTAGGGTTTCATTTTGAAATTGAGCAAGGTCAATGAAATTAAGATCACGAGTGGTTGTGGACTATAGACAAAGACTTCCCAAGATTTGGGTACAACAAAAAATAAGTGAAAATGAGGAATCTCAAAATCTAAATATGGAAAACATAAATGGAGAAGCAGAAACCTATGACTTAAGAGACTATAGGAACATCCTCAAGTACTTGTATACAAGTAGGTTTGGAACCTATGTCTATTAAGATGGTTTGGATAAGGATCTCATTAAGCTGAGAAATTTAGAAATACCTTTAAATTTTATGCCAATGTCTCAATTGAAAGATGGCATTAGGATGTGTCTATATCTTCACTAATGATCTTGAGAATACAAATGATTTGGGTCAACATTTAGATAAGGGAGCATGCGAACAAAATCTAGAACAATGTGAGATTCCAAGAACAAGTAGGGATAATAATTCAATAGAGCCAAAAAAGGATAAAAGAGAGCATACTTCATCTAATCCTTTTTTGAAGGAGGGAGAAGCTATGCATAAATTTTCTATACGGAGACATGAGTGGAATAACATGGGAGGAACGATGAGACGTTATCAAGTAGCAAAGTGCATGAAAAATCAATATGATGGATCTTCATATCCCCATGTCCATGTAGCTGAATATAAACAAATCCTTAGAGTAGAAGCAATACAAGATCATAAACTTCAATTTCAAGCATTGGAACTAATTCTATTTGGACTAGATTTGACTTGGTTTTTGCCATAAAGGAAGGAAATGTTCATGGACATAGAAGGATTTTTGGAAGGACTCATAGGGGAATTCTCTAGGAAAGGGATTAAACATAGCATTGCTTCATGAATCCACACATTCAGACAAAAGAATAATGAAAGTGCAAGAGAAGTTTCAAGAAGATTCAAACAATACTTGCATAGATGCCCTAGGGATGAAAAACCATAAATGCCTAAAACAGTGTCTTTATTCATAGAAGGATTAAATAATGCACAATTTAGGACTATGGACTATTACAAGAGATGTCATTACCTAGACTCTTGTGTAAAGGAAGCCATTGATCTGGAAGACAACAGAGGGAATGATCTTCAAATTTTTGAGCAACAAAGAAAAAATGAAATTAAGCTATCTACAATAGAAGAATTAGCTAATGTCATAGAAAAAGCTTTATGAGCCACATCCAGATCTGATTTAACCAATTCGAGAATGACACAAAAAAAAGAAATGCTATGTGTGTAGAGAGAATCATCCTACACGTATGTGCACTCATCAAAACCCACAACACTTACAAGATAGGAGAACTCTCAAGTATTGTACTCTAGAGAAAAAACAGACAAATCATACAAGGGATGAGCGTTTTTACAACAACCAACCACTGAGGGAAATGGATATAAAAAAAGACAGACCAACCTTCAAAAAACAATGCAAGCTACAAATCTAGCACAAAATCAGAACTATAGCAATGTAAGGGATTTATCAAAAAAATTGGACAGTTTAATGGGAGCATATCAAGAAAGATTAATAGAAGGACCAAGTGTTGTAGATAAAAAATAGTATATCCTATGCTTGATTTGGAAGAAGGAAAATGATTTTATGTATAGAAGTAATATAGAAAACCTAGCAATTGCTTGAACAAGAAAATGCAAAAAATGTGGTTACAAACAAAGGTGGAATACAAGAAAAAGTATGGGAGGAATCGTTAAAAAACAAGATACACATGCAACATGATATGCACAATAATAAAGAGACATAAGAAGAGGACACGTTGTTGGAAATGCAAGTCAACATTTGTGATCATTGTAAAATTCCATGTCAATGGACTTTAGAAGAAATAATCTTGGAAAACCCTCATTTCTAATATCTTTTGACAAAATCACTAGAAATCTCTAGTACTGATCAAGATAGAGCACCAATTATGCATATACCAATACATTAAATTGGAGGATACTATGAGGGGGAAGAGGGAAACACAATACTCTCAATTCATTTTGGAGATAAGCAAACCAATGCTATTTTGGATAATGGAGCTAGTGTAGCCATTATGACTAAAAGAACTTGGAAAAAATGGGAAGCTCAACCACTTCACCCTTCTAAAATGAAACTACAACTTGCTGATGGACACATAGAAACACCATTAGGACTATGGGAGAAAGTGATAATAAGAACATGTGGAATTGAAATTGAACATACATTTGCAATAGTAGAATTCCACAACTTACCTCTTATGAAATTATCCTAGGAAGACCCTTTATGAGGAAAATGCAAGTCGTTCAAGACTAGGACAAAGATTTTCTTTATCTCCAAAATCTAGGAAACAATACTGAAGTCAATCTAAGAAGAGGAAGTTATCACAACATATTCCCAAGAGAATGGAACAAATTACATCATGAACATGGCAACATGAGTGAGTCTAATGAAAGCAATGATAATGAAGCACCACTTTGGACATGTGTTTGCACAAAAAGGAAATTACCAAAAAGAATTTATGTGGAGAAATAAAGATTGCATAAATGAAAGGAAAATAGAAGATAGAGGATATATACCTCAAAAGTTTAATGATGAAGATTTTGAACCATATGGATGGAGTCAGATTCTATCTACTTTAGATGTAGCAAATGAAGAACATGTGGGAATAAATTTTCAAAGTGATGAAGGTTATGATATCTTCTATAGAGTATTAACAATGATAAGAATTGAAGAAGGAAATTTGGAATCCAAAAAGGAGAAAAGCATTCAAGAAATGAGTAACAAAAACTCATATCTAGAGGAAGTGCAAGCTAGAGATGTAATTAACCATAAAATTTCATACAACAATGTCAAACACCAGGAAGAGCCAAAACCACAAAATACAAAAGGGATATCAAACTTGAAAAAACAAAAGTTAAAAAAGAAGAAGAAGAAAATTTGGATGTCCCATCCAACTTCAAGAAATGGGATGTAATATTTCATGTGCATGTTGATGCTCCTAATTTTTCTTTAGGATGTGTGTTGGAACAACCCATAGAAGAAAGCAAATTAGATTTTCCCATTGCATATGCAAACCGATAATTAAATCAAGCAGAGAAAAACTACAAAACAACTGAGAGGGAAGGACTAGGAATGGTGTTTGTAGTAAAGAAGTATAGACATTATTTATTAGCTAACAATTTTAAGTTCTTTGTAGATCATCAAGCTCTCATACTTTGTAAATAAACCTTGTCAAACATGTAGAATAATCAAATGGTTCTTACTTCTCCCACAGTTTGAATTTGAAGTAGTAGCAAGACTAAGAAAAACCCATTTGAGAGCAGATCATTTATCAAGAATTCTCTCTAGAGAGACACCACATTTAATTGATGATGAGCTACCGTATGCATATCTATTTAATGTAGAAAGCATACCAAGATGGGCAAGTTCCTTGGTACCAATTTTGTCAGTTGGACCAAGAATATCAAAATGGATGTCCACACATTTAATTTTGTCAACGAAAAACTTTATTCTTTTATCAAGACATTTGTACCATGTGAATAACATTGGAGTAGTAGAATTTGTGTTCTTGAGGAAGAACAAGGTTCATATTTAAAGAAGGAACATCTTTGCAATCCATGTTTTCATGCTTCAAAGATTCTCACTTTAAATAATTTGGCAAGGATGGGAGTCCATTGGCCAACGAAGGAAAAGGATGTGGAAATACACATAGCTTAGTGTGAAAAATATCAAATAAACCATAAAAAAGAAATATTAACATTATTTTGGATCAAAGAGAATCCTAGGTGGAGTGATCATATTGTGGAACATGTAAGGAAAGATAATCTCAATGATTCCAAAGAAGAAAGTTTAGACACAAGAAATATGTAGGAACTAAGCAAAGACTTTGTACTCATAAAAAATCAGCTAGACAAGAAAGGAATGGATGGTTACCTAAGAATATGTGTCCATGAAGACAAATACTTGGAAATTTTAGAAACGGCTCACTCAGGCATAGCATGAGGTCATTTTTTTGGTGAGAGAATTGCTAAATTAATTCTATATTCAAGATTTTGGTGACTTACTTTATTTCTTGATGCAAAACTATTTGCAAAAAGATGTGAAATTTGTTGATATATTTAGGTAGTGATGTGTGTGAACACATTAGGACCTCCGAGGCACTTTTTTCCTCTTTAGGAGGTTGTTTTCCCCCGGCTTGTATATATTCTCCCTCTTTCTTTTGTTGTTCACGTCTAACTCCAACAATTGGTATTAGAGCAAGTCAGTTCTTCATCTAGGGCATCGTCGACACTCCTAAGGGCACAGTCCTAGAATCGCACGAAATTTGGTGTGCATATTCAAGTTGATTAGGAGATCAAAATAGCTTTCCTTCGTGGTGTCAAAATCATGATCTGAGCTTCTTTGGGCCTTTGAACACACTATCACAGCGCTTGTGTATGCTATTTCATCTTTTTTTGCCAAAGATATATAAAGGTTTCGGTTCGCTAGTATAAGCATCTCAAACTCTGCTACAAGCTTACCAGAACTCATCAAAGTAGTTCTGTTCAACTTTTTCAGATACAATCATTTTTCTGCATTATGGTTTTTTAGTCAGTGGCTATGACTGAAAGTAGTGATGTATTTCATACATTGGCTATTGAGGATAAGTTGGATGGTATGAATTAACTATTGTGGGCTTATATGATACATCATGTATTGGTCACAAAAGGACTTTGGAATATTGTGTAGGGTGTTGAAAAACGTCTTATTACACCTACAAATATAGGTTTTGAAGCTGATGCTGATGGCATTGAAGAGGGTGATATTCTATAGATTCTTGTTTGTCTATGGTTCCTGTTGCACGTACTATAGAGCAAATTCGTTGGGATGGCAGAGATTCTCAAGCAAATGCATTGATAGCCTTCTCTGTTAAACGGGCCATTATTCCTCACATTCGCTGTTGACAAACAGTGAAGGATGCTTGGGATACACTTACCACATTGTACCATGCTAGGAATGAGGCTCGTTTTGCTTCAGTCCAAAAACAATTGGAGAGTGAGCACATGAACTAAGGTGATTCTATGGAAAATTTTTTGACAAAGATCAAGGATTCTAATGAACATTTGATTTCTGAAGATGAAGTGCTTCTTGACAGTTCACTTGTGCAAAGTGTTCTAAATGGTCTTCCCGAATCATATCAGAGTTTTGCTTCTACTCTTTGTTTGATGATGAAAGAAAATCCAAATGCCTTAACATTTGAAGAGTTAGTTTTTGTTCTCTTGTAGGAAGATTAGTCTACGAAGAACAAGTCTATTATGCGTGTTGCAGATCAAGCTTTCCTAACTATTCATAAGGGCAAAGGTAAATGCAGCTCATCTACTATTAAGGAGAAATTTGCAAATCCTGCATATTTGAAGAAGGAAGACAAAGATGTGAAGAAAATCAGAAAAGCAAAAATTATTCTGCAAATATTGTAAAGGAAATGATCATGTCATTAAGAGCTATCCAAAACTAGCAGCAAAAGAGGCAACAAAAAAAAGAGGCTAGAATGGTTGTTCTAGAGGCCTCTACATTGAAAACAGAGTATGCTGATCTTGTGCAGAATGAAGAATGGGTCTTTACTACTATCTGTAGTTTGACCCATATTCTCATGAGTAGTGTATGTCTACAGTAGACTCAGATGGTTGGTATTTTGATAGTGGGGAAACTAAACATATTAACCTCGTAGCATAGTTTCTTCACTTCATTCAAGCACCAACAACTCCTCTTATCCTGTCATGGGAGTTGGTAAGATTATTTTGACTACTAGTGATGGTAGTTCTTGTTGGAGTTAGACGTCTGCGGAAGCACGCGAACAGCACAAGGAAGAAGAAGAAGCTTGGAGCACAACACACAAGACTGAATGTATTACTAGAGAATGTACAAAGATAAGTAGCCCATTAGGGCAATAGGCATATATACAAGCCGGGGGAAAAAAACCTCCTAAAGAGGGAAAAAAGTGCCCCGGCGGTCCTAGAGTGTTCACACACATCACTACCTAAATATATCAACAAATCCCCCCTGGGAGTGATGCGGCGAACAAGGAGCTGGCACTCATGTATAAGGAAGTGCCGAGCTATGTGGAAATCACTCCACAAAAGGAAGTAAGCCCAAAGCTTTGCGGAAAGCTTCAAACTTCTCCCTAGGGAGAGCCTTCCTGAAAAGGTCTGCAATGTTCTCCTGCGTGGGCACATATGCCAAGCTGATCTCCCCAGCAGAGAACCTCTCCCTAACATAGTGATAATGCACCTCAATGTGCTTAGTGCGAGCATGGAACATAGGGTTCCTCGCAACTGCCAATGCGCTCTGACTGTCAGTGAAGATGGTGGTGGCAGAAGACTGGCCAACACCCAAATCAGCCATAAGGCGTCTGAGCCACACACACTCAACAGTCGCTGTGAAAGCTGCCCTATACTCAGCCTCACAACTGGAAGTGGCCACAGTAGGCTGCTTCTTGCTCAACCAAGATATACATGAGCTACCAAGCATGAAGCAAAAACCACTGGTGGACACACGAGTGTCATAGCAACCAGCCCAATCTGAGTCAGAAAAAGCATGCAAATCTGGCGGTAGTGATCCCCCCTTGGGATAAAACAACCCAAGTAGCCGAGTACCACTCAAGTAGCGAAAGATGCGCTTAACCGCTTTCCAATGCGTGACTCCTGGGCAATGCATAAACCTGCTCATCTGTGAGACAGCAAACTGAATATCTGGCCGAGTAATGCATAAGTAAATCAAGCATCCAACAGCCTGCTGATAGAGAACAGCATCAAATGCATCTCCAGCATCATGAAGACTCAATCGTAAACCTGTTTCCATAGGAGTGGCAATAGGCTTACAGTCTTCAAGGCCAAAACGCTGCAATAATGTGTCAATATATTTCGTTTGACACAAAGCCATTCCACCATCAACTTGCATAAACTGAATGCCCAAATAGTGATGCAAATGCCCCAAATCAGACATCTCAAATGAGGCATGCAAATCAGCCTTGAAATCAGCAATATGCTTCTCAAGAGGACTAGTGAGCAGCATGTCATCTACATAGACAACAATGATCAAAAGCACATCATTAGCACGCTTAACATATAAGGTGCTTTCAGTTGGACTGTTCTCAAAACCATGTGCAATCAGATAGGCATGTATTTTCTCATACCAAGCACGTGGTGCTTGCTTTAAACCATATAACGCCTTCTTTAACCTGCACACCTGGTTTTCATGCCCTTTCTGCACAAAGCCACGGGGCTGAAAAACATACACTTCTTCATGCAAGTCACCATTCAGAAATGCTGTTTTAATGTCCAACTGATGTACATTCCAACCATGATGGGCTGCAAGTGCACAAATGCTCCGAACAGTAGTCATACGGCATGTAGGTGCAAAGGTCTCATCAAAATCAATGCCTCTTTCCTGCGCATAACCCTTTGGAACAAGCCTAGCCTTATACCTATCAACTGTACCATCAGGTTTACGCTTCAGCTTGTATACCCACTTAGTGCCAATGGCCTTCTTGCCAGGAGGCAAGTCACATAGAGACCATGTACCATTCTTCATTATAGCATCATATTCAGATTGCATAGCAGCCATCCAATTTTCTGAATTTTGTGCCTCATAAAAAGAAACAGGCTCATTCTCATCATAGAGACTAGATGCAGCCATAGCATAGCAATCTGATGCAAAGGAGGTACTATGAGAGCCTGAACGAGTACGATATGACAAAGGTGCATCTAATTTGTTGTCACGCAAAGTCTGCACCAGCCATTTTGGCATAGTTTTTGCCTGTTCAATATCAGCTCTCTCATCAACAAGTGCATCATGTAAATCTGCATCAGAAATGGAATGATCTGCATCATCATATGAAACCTGCAAAGGCTGAGAAGTTGCCTCATTAGGACCAGCGCTAGCCTGTCCACCTGTAAAAAGAGGCATCAAAGTATCATACATATCTTTGGAGCTAACAGATGTCTCCTTAGTACATGAAAGCAATGGCTGAATAGCATCTTCCACAAAGACAACATCACGGCTAACCAGAATGCGTTTAGTCTGTGGATGATACAGACGATAGCCTTTACTTTCAGAACTGTACCCAACAAAAATACATTTTACTGCCTTATCATCCAATTTTCTGCGATGTTGTTCAGGCACTAATGCATATGCCAAACAACCAAAAACACGCAGATGAGCAACAGATGGCTTGCGGTCATGCCAAGCCTCATATGGAGTGATAGACTGCAACGCTTTCGTGGGACACCTGTTCAGTACATATGCTGCACACATGACAGCCTCAAGCCAGAAACTATGTGGTAAAACCTGACTTTTGACCATGCACCTCGCCATCTCCATGAGTGACCTGTTCTTTCGTTCAGCAACTCCATTCTGTTGAGGTGTATACGGCACTGTACAGTAAAATGTATTTTTCTTGGGTATAGTTCTCAAAGTAAAGGCTATCATCTGTATCATCCACATATTAAACACATTTTGGTTAGCCATGATGTTGTTTTGTGGAAGATGCTATTGAACCTTTACTTTCATGTACAAAGGAGACATCTATTAGCTCCAAAGACATGTATGATACTTTTCTACCTCTTTTTACAAGAGGACAATCTAGTACAGGTCCTAATGAGGCAACTTATCTTGCACGTTTAATGTGATGATGTAGATCATTCCATTTCTGATGCAGATTTACATGATGTACTTGTCGATGAGAGAGCTGATATTGCGGAGGCAAAACTATGCCAAAATGGATGGTGTAGACTTTGCGTTGTCGTTGAGATTTTCTCTCCTCTCTCACTTGTGAAGGCCTACAAAAAACATATTTGGTGAAGGTAGCCGGAATTCCCCAAGAAGTCCAGGATGCATCAAGGATGTCAAAGGAAGCTCACATACAAAGTTTTAAAGAAATCAAGAAAGTCCATGGTAGCGGTCAAAGCTAGTCAAAGTTGGGAAATTAGGGCAAAAATTTCATTATCACCAAATTAGATGAAAATTAATATACTTGTAAAGATTGTCAAAGGCAGTCTATAGCTCAAATTTCAGCAGAAAATGGATTTTGTAGCACATTGATATGCTATGTTGATTTTGTAAAAATGTAATTTTTCTAGTTTGACCCTACAAATTCTTGTATAGAAATTTATGTTAGCCATATGGTTTGGCATGTATAAAGATCATATGTGGCTACATATTTGTACAACTTTTAAAGGCTATCAGAGCTTCCTAGACACCTTAATGCCACCTTGCAAGCTTCCAAATGTAGTCAAACTTGTACAAGGGAGATTCAGATGGGAGTTTTTTCTGCATATTCCTGAAGGAGATCTTTGGAAACATATTCCTACAAAGTTTCATCTTCATCAAAGCCTATTTGGAGGGTCAAAGAGTACAAAGTCCAGTTTTCACGATCACTGGAGTTTTCTAATTTAAGCAAATTGAAGGGTTGAAGGGCCACCACATGGCGAAAGCTGCTTGAGCCATGTTGTACGATCAAGATTAGCTCATATTCAAGGGTGGAGATGCACTTATGCTTAAAGCAAGGAGGATCCACGAGTTTTTCCATAAAAGAAGATTTTTTTGACAATCAAAGATCAATAATGTAGCTTTTCTCCAAAAATAGTGGCTTATCTTATCCAAACTGATGTCAGCACTGATCGGACGGTCCAGATCATCCCCAGATCCAATGGTGGAGAATGAAGGCGCCTAAATTTCACTCCTTTACACTAGATTTGATAGAAAGAACAATTCCAAGCCATTGATTTGATTAATCAAATGGTTGTAATTGAAAGTAGTGAGCCTAGAGTTGAGAGTTGATTTCTCTAGATCCAAGAGCCCAAATTCATTCAAAAAACTATATAAACCCCCCTCCAAACTCCTAGAGCATCATTGTTAGGCATCCATAGGGCTCTTGCTAGCTTATGGTTTCCTTGAGACGATCACCCTCAGTTGAGCGAGTGAGGATCCAAGGTGGGCTAGCATGAGTATAGTACCTAGTTTCAAATTTAAGTTAGAACTCCAATCTAGGATAGGCTCTTGAAACCAGCATCTCTATCTTGACTCACCCTCGGTGGAGCGTGTGAGTGAGTTAGAGCTGGTTTTAATGAGTCTTAGACTTCTTTAGCTAGACGTTATGAGCCTAGACATACATAGAGTCACTGACGTGGAACTCACCTTCTTACATGTGACATTCGATTGAACTATCATGGTTTGAGGGTCGGAACCACCTTTGATCAGTAGACTACCTAGCTTGACGTACCACGACAATCTTATACATGTATCTTAATTCAAATTCTTTTAATTCATGTCACTTGTGACTTGTCTTTTGTCTCGTCTCTCAGTCTCTTAAGTATTTTTACATGTCTTCTATTTCTTCTATGTGTGAGAAGGCTCTGCATTATTGCGTTGAACCAGTGAGGATGTTTCTTTGAGCTTGTGAGTAAACTCTATCATCATAATTCACTTGCATGCACATAATCCATACATACCCATACATATTGATTAGTTTCTGAAAGTGTATAAGAAGCTCCAATATTGGACCATTCTTCCTTTCGAAACTAATTTATGTGTAAGGATTCCATCTATTCTCGTCATGCATACATATCATCCAAAGAAGACTATGCATATGGATTAGAATTAGGAAGTATTTAAGAAGCTACTTCAATGGACCATTCTTCCTTCCAAATTTGATTCGTGTGTATGGTTCTCTTTCATTCTTATCATTCATGTTCATAAATCTAACTTGCACTCCTACATTCCCATTCCCATAATCATTTCAACATCTCTCTCTTCTCCATACTCAACATTAATTTCACTTTCATGTCCTGAAAACTTCCAACATTCATTAGCTTCATACACCCTGTGTGTGCCACGATCCGACCCGATCCACCCGGATTGCGATCACCTCCACATTTGAACCCGACGTGAAACGCTTCTTGGCATTTGCTTTTGATCTTGTTGGAAGGTCGTGATCCATTTCCTTTGTTTCATATTTATCATCCTCATCATTTCATCATCATCAATCTTGAGTGTTGCACTGGATTTCTCACAGTATCGTGCACATCTTCGTCGTGAAGTAAACGCATTTGTGAGAGATCTAGAACATCGTGCATCACTTGCTTATTCACATAAGATGGAGGAAGGATTCAAATCCCTTATTGTTGAGAAACAAGGTCAAAGAATAGTCTCTTCTATGTTGAGAGAGAAGGGAAAATTCAATGGCATCAACATCACAAGCTACTTAGATTTGTTTGAAGAGCAAGCTATGATTATTGGCCTTCCCAAAGATCTTTTGATATCATTCTTTGAACGAATTGTTGATAGCTCTATCATAAACCGTGTCACTCAATATGATAGTCTTCCTTGGAGTGATTTTAGAAAGGAGATGCTCAAAGAATTCTATCTTGAAGATTATAGCCAACATAATCGGGATGGATTCTTACGATGGGTCAATTCACCAAAGCCTAGTAGCTCTATTACTCACTTACAAAATGAGTATATTAGATGCTATGAACAACTTCCTGATGAGGATAAGATAACGTTGGAACCTGATCTTGTGATCAATTTTCTTAAGCTTCTTCATCCTGAAACTCGTAGGGAAGTTGAACGGCGCTGATTAGAAGAACCCGATAAGCGTTATGGTCTCACTGAAAATTGGCAAAAAGTGCGTAAAGTAGTAGAGGCTGTAGCCCATAGACATCAAAGACAAACCATGCTTTATGAGCAAACTAGTCTTCCTCAAGCTAGCCTTCCACAATCTAATGAGCAAGTTAGAGAACAATCCCATGCTATGCTTTTTGACTCTACTCCTATTTCTCAAATGATGCAGCCTACTCAAGGTTTTAAAGTAGAGCCAAATAAAAGTGTAGTTGAACAATCTTAAGTGGAAATTCTCACTAAGCAAATGGAAAGTCTTATTGCTACACAATCCAATTTGGCCAAGACTATAGATGCTTTACAATCTAATTACACCAAAACTTTCCAAAATCAAATGAGCCCAATGTCTTTTCAAGAGCCTAATCAACATGTTATAGCTACCAATCAAAATCCACAAGTAGCTCCTACTCAAGAATATCAAGTTCCTCCAATGCATAATCCTTCAATGCAAAATCCTCATCCTCATGTGCAAAATCCTCAAATGTATCAAAACATGTATCCTCAAGCTTCACAAATAGCTTTTCAAAATCCTCAAAATCAAAATTTTCAAAATCATCAACCGTATAATATGGAAGCTCCTCTTGCACCTCAAGTACCACATGTTGCTCCCCAAGCTCCTCAAATACATCAATTGCCTTATCAAAATCCTAATTATCCTGTTCAAGAAATACCTTATCCTCAATTTCAAAATTTCCCACCACAAGTTAATCAAAATCCTCAAAATCAAAATGGTTTTGTGTGTGGCCCTCGTAGGTGTCCTTGGTGTGATTCGTTAGAGCACTTTTTGAGAGATTGTGAATTATTGAAGGCTGCTAAGGAGGAACAACTAGTAATAGACATAGACAAGAAAATCTGTGACTATCGATCTAGGCTACCTTTGCAAGGAAATTATGGTAAGGGAGGAATGAAAAAACACTATGAAAATATAACCATATTGGATGTAGAAACTAGAGGAGTGAAACTAGAAGCTCTTGATGAACAAGTGAAATCAAGTAAACCCACAAAGGAAGGTGATTTTTCCATAGAGGCTTTAGTAAGAGCACGAGATGAGATTAGGAGAATAACGGCTTGGGAATCACCAATAGAAGATCAATCTCTTATTTCTCACATATCCAATGTAGAAGAAAAACGAAAAAGAGATGAAGCTGAGCCTAGTGAAAGAAGAGTGACTCGAAAACAAACCTCAGAGGGAATAGAAACAATCATAGAGCAAGGAGAAACATCACAATCTAAATATAAAAAACAAGAATCAGAATCCAATGAACAAAAACAAGAGGAGAAACAGAAAGGGAAGAAGACAAAGCAAAGAAAAATAGAACCAAAGCCATAAGAACAATCAAAACAAACTGAAGACCAAACACGAGAACATGAACAAAAACAAGACCCTGAGCAAACACAAAAGAAACCAAAGGGAAAACCTAAAGCCATCTTGATTTTAGAAATTGAGAGAAAAATAGTTCCTATGGAGATTTTAGATGACATTTTGCTTAAGATTCAAGTGACTATGTCTTTAGAACAAGTTTTCTCTATTGCAAAGCCTGTTTCTAAAGATAAATTTATCGGCCTAATTAAAAGGAAGAGGTTTCCGCTTAATCTAGATACTGAGATGCAAGATTCTCTAGCTTGAATGAAGCCTTAAAACTTTGATCAATCTGATGAAGAGGACTTTGATGATGATGAAGTAAATGTTAATAAAAATTTCTTAGGACCTATTCAACCTGACCATGAAAATCATGAAAAAAATCCTGAAAGTCACTTTAAAAGAACATTTTGGTCTAGAGGTACATCAGAGATGCATGTTAAAATAGGAAATGATAAGAACACTATCACTGTAAATGCATTAGTAGATTTCAACTCTGAAATCAATGTGATTTCAAGAGAAGTCTATGATAAGTTTCGATGGCCCATAGATAAAGATTGTGGATGGCGTATGAGAACTGCAGATAATGGTGTAGGTACCCTGTATGGAGCTTGTGCTAGTGTGCCCATATCCATAGGAGGAATCACAGAAGAGTTTCACTTTTTTATTCAAGATAATTGTTCCTATGAAGTTCTCTTAGGTCAACCCTTTATTTGTGAGAGTCGTATGGAAACTAAAGCCATGGATGATGGGTCTACCTATGCTAGATTTAAGTCTAAGGATGGAATGCAATCACTTCAAGTCATGACAATAGGAGTGAATCATCCTAGGAATCGATTGTCAATTAGAAAGAAACCTATTATTACTTAGAGTCATGAGCATGCTTGTAGTGATTGTGCACCTCGCTTCATGTTTGGAGCTACATATGATCAAAATTTCGGATAGAATCCATTGTTGAGCGGGAGAAGAGTGGATATTGGTTTGACATCTCGCATCCAAC
Organism: Ceratopteris richardii; assembly: GCA_020310875.1. NCBI lineage: Eukaryota > Viridiplantae > Streptophyta > Polypodiopsida > Polypodiales > Pteridaceae > Ceratopteris > Ceratopteris richardii. The sequence continues at coordinate 63,024,485 of CM035411.1, forward strand.
CAACATGTACAATAGTTTGTCACTTTGTTTTCCACATTCTAGATTAGATTTTCTTCATAAGAGTTAATTGTCCAAGTCTTTTATCCAAAAAACCCAAAAAAATTATAAAAACAACAAAATCATGGAACATGATGAGAATATTGAGCATGTGATTGAGACATCTCATTGTTTCTCTACTCTTGAGGAGTTAGAGTTATGCCTTCAACAAAATTCTAATTCCCATATTATTCTTCTTTCTTCCCTTGATGAGTATGCTCTAATCCAAGAGTATGCTCTCAATGTTGACAAGTGCTCAAAATTTAACCAAACACATGATGCCTTAGTTGAAACAAAGTACAAAACTGTAGACAAAAAAATCAAACCCATAGCTCAACCATTACCTCAAGGAAGTAATGAAAAAATTATTGATGTGAAAAATGATCCAATTCTTCGGGATAAGAAAAACATAGGACATACATTCACGGATGAGACAATCAAACAGGTGAAAATTGGTAGAGATGATGACTTTCTTTTGCCAGCAGAGAGAGATAAATTTGAGGGAGTCATACGTAGCCATGGAAAAGCCTTTACTATGTATCCGCATGAGATTGGTTGTGTAGATCCTAAGCTAGTTGCACCCATGATAATCTTTACTATTCCACATATTCCATGGAATCTTTGTCCTATACCAATTCCAAAGGCTCACTTACCTGAGCTAATGAAACTACTTAAGGAGAAGATAAATATGAGAATTTTAGAGCCATCTTTTGCACCTTACTCAAATTGATGGTTCACTGTGCCTAAAAAGAATGGGAAACTACGTTTTATTCAAGATCTCCAACCCGTCAATAAAGTCACCATAAGGAATGTAGGAACGAGACCCATTGTAGATGAGTTTGCTGAATCATTTTCAGGACATTCTATCTATTCAATGGGTGATTTATATTCTGGATATGACCAATTCCAATTAGCAATTGATAGTCGCGACATAACCACAATGAAAACTCCTTTAGGCTTAGTGTGAATGTGTATTTTACCTCAAGGAGCGACTAATTCTGTGGCTCATATGATGAGTGCTATGAATATGGTCTTACATGATTTTATCCCTCATATAACTATGCCATTCATTGATGAAATTCCAATTAAAGGGAGTGAGGAATGTGTAAAGGACATTAATTTAGATTCATATGGATGTCGTAAATTTGTTCTTGACCATATCTCTGATTGTGAAAGAATATTTCAACGATTTGAAGAGGTAGGTCTCATATTTTCCATAGAAAAATCTATTTTTGGTGTCAACGAGGTTCTTATTGTTGGACATTTATGTGGCCATTATGGTCGAAAGCCATACCCACAAAAAGTTGATGCCATTAGCAAGATTTCTGAAACATGTAACAATGTGAGTGAGGTACATAGATTTCTTGGTGCTTGCATCTTTTATGTTATTTGGATCCCACACTTTGCTCATGTTGCTGATTGTCTCTATGACTTGTTGAGGAAGAAACAAAAATTTATTTGGACTGACAAACACACTCAAGCTATGCGTAAATTGAAGAAATTATTGCTTGAAGCTCCCATCCTTAAGCGTGTAGACTATTCTGCTAACAAACCTATTATATTGAATGTTGATACTAGTCCTATTGGTATAGGTTGGGTCATAAGTCAAGATGATAGTGAAGGGAATAGATATGCAATTAGGTTTGGTGCCAAAATTCTACATGAAACACAACGAAAATATCCACAGATCAAACAAGAACTATGGGGTATGGTAACAGATTTGAAAACAAACAAATAATATTTCATTGGTGCAAATGTCAAAGTTGAGACTGATTGTTTGCCTCTCATTGGAATGATAGCCAATTGTTCATCTCCTGATATAGCCATGCTTAGATGGATCTCATATATTAAGTTCATAAATCCTGAGTTAGTTCATATTTCAGGTAAGTCAAACTCAGTTGCTGATATGTTATCGAGAGCTAGATTTGATGATGATCTTGAAAGTGATCTAATAAAGAATGTGAACTTAATTGACTATGTTCCACATATATACAAGTATGAGCAATTTCATGAATCTGAGTATGAAAATGAATGGAGAGACATAGGAAAGTATCTAAGTACACTACAACCATTACCTAACTGGACTACGAATAGATTCCGTAACATTAGGAAATGAGCTTATAACTTTTTCCTATGTAATGGTTATCTTTGGAGACATGCTAAGGGTAAGGTTAAGAATCCACAATGAGTCCTAGGAAAACGAGGTCTTCAATTGCAAGTAATGAAGGAAATGCATGAGACATTATGGGCAGGTCATAAAGGATTTTTTGGAACATATGAAAAAATTAGAAGTACCTATTATTGGCCTAGGATGTATGTTGACATTAGTAGCTATGTTTCTACATGTTCTACTTGTCAACTTCATTCATCAGTCAAACATAGAGATCCGTTGCATCCTACTTATCCACCTTGTATTCACTACAAGTGGGTAGTAGATCTTGTAACTATGCCTAAAGGTATTGAAAAAATGCATTACATTGTACTTGCAAGAGAAGACTTAATTAATCATGTAGAGTGACGTGCACTACGATCTAAGACCACTTACAATGTTTGCAAATTCTTGCTTGAAGATGTCATAAGTCACTTTGGGTACATAGAGAAAGTAGTTGTTGATCGTGGAGAGTTAAATGCGAGAGAAGCTAAAGAGTTCTTCGAGCGTCACGGTATTCGTTTGTCTCTCACTACTGCATATAATCCAGAGGCCAATGGTAAAATAGAGAGAGGGCATCCACCTATTGTGAAAGCCATATCTAAAGCATGTAACGGTGACATCAAACAATGGCCTAGATTCTTACCTTTTGCACTTTGGGCAGATAGAATGACATGCACACGTACTACTGGATATATGCCTGCTGAACTCATGTACTGTCAAAAACCATTGTTTCCAATTCAGTCTCATATTTCTGCATGGTCAAATTTGCCTTGGTTTGAAAACATGTCTACTGATGATTTTTTGAGTTTGCGCATTAAACAATAGAACAAGGTAAATTAAAACTTGGTGATGCCATTGAAAAACTAAGAGAATCTAGAATCAAGAACAAGCGTTATTCTGATAAAACTCATCGATTGCATCCTAAGCCAATTGAAGTAGGAGATTGGGTGCTGATAGTACATTTGACTCTCAATATGATGCACGCAAAAATCTCACTCAACGGTGGTTTGGGCCATACATTGTATCAAAAGTCAACAACAATGGTACGTATGCTCTTTGTGAATTAAATGGTGTTGCACTAAAAAATTTGATTGTAGGTAAAAGGATAAAGCTATTCAAGAAACGTGATAATGACGAGTACATTTTGGATGAGGACATTGAAGAAGATGACAACAATGAGGCCGATTCATAAACAGGAGTACCCATGTTATAAAAATAAAATAAAAAAATAAAAAAATAAATAATAATAATAATAATAATAAAAACATATAAAAATATCATTAATTTTTCAAGTTCATGTTGCTTTGTTTTTTTTCCATTCTTGTTTCATGCATGTTTGATTTCCGTCTTTGCATTGCATTGCATATCCACATCACTTGAGTCAAAAAAAGGGCAAATGATGATTTCTCTACTTGTGTAAAATTGTATCTTGAGTAGTAATTTATCTACTAAGAAATCGGTTATAATCTAGGATTATGGAAAGATAGGACATGTAGATTTGGAGGTTTATTTTGGTGACATGACTTTCATATATAAGCATGCATATGTATCCTATATCGAAAGCATAATTGTTGAAGTCCTAGCTCCTGCCATTGCATGTTTCTACATCTTTAGTCCACCTCATAGCACTTGTATCGGAGTTTAAACGACTCTTCTCCATCATCAAAAATGGTTGTACCTTGTATCGGGGGTTTAATTTTGCCTCGTCAAAAAAAAAATTGCTACATGTTACCAAGAAGTTTACACTTTCTTCCACCCCAAAAAAGTGATCGTAACCATAAAGTTGCCAAATCATCATCATCAAAAAAAAAAGAGCAAGCCAAAGGAGTATAAAGAGGCATAGTAGAATAAATCACGGGCTATATAGGCAGATTTATGCATTAGTGGAGTTTAGTTAGATTTTCTTGCATGTTATTAGAGAAAGAGCATATTCATATTTATGTAGGAAAGGAGTTGATCTAAAATAAGCTAAAGATGAAAGATGTCTCTTGAAAATCCTAAATCTTTGTTTATAATCATATTTAAGATAGATTGCTTTATGAAAAAGTTACAAAATTTTCTTCAAGATGAGAGGAACTGATTCTTAAAACGACTCAATACATCCACTTCCACTTCATATTGATGCTTGTTTTTTTTCTTTCTTGTTGCCAATGTTGCTTGTTCATTTGCATTCATGTTGCTTGTTCATGCATATTCATGTTGCCTGTTTCAATTCTTTCTTTCATGCAAATTTTGCTTCATGTCACATTACCTACTTATTCATGCATATAATCAATTTTCCTTCCATGTTTCTTATGTTGCCTATAAAAGAATTTGATGCCTGGAACATTTTGTTTTTCACAGATGCTAGAGTGGCACTTTCGGAGGAATCGCAGGTTTAGTGGGGGCGAATGTCGTCGAGATTTTCTCTCCTCTCTCACTTGTGAAGGCCTACAAAAAACATATTTGGTGAAGGTAGCCGGAATTCCCCAAGAAGTCCAGGATGCATCAAGGATGTCAAAGGAAGCTCACATACAAAGTTTTAAAGAAATCAAGAAAGTCCATGGTAGCGGTCAAAGCTGGTCAAAGTTGGGAAATTAGGGCAAAAATTTCATTATCACCAAATTAGATGAAAATTAATATACTTGTAAAGATTGTCAAAGGCAGTCTATAGCTCAAATTTCAGCAGAAAATGGATTTTGTAGCACATTGATATGCTATGTTGATTTTGTAAAAATGTAATTTTTCTAGTTTGACCCTACAAATTCTTGTATAGAAATTTATGTTAGGCATATGGTTTGGAATGTATAAAGATCATATGTGGCTACATATTTGTACAAATTTGGAAGGCTATTAGAGCTTCCTAGACACCTTAATGCCACCTTGCAAGCTTCCAAATGTAGTCAAACTTGTACAAGGGAGATTCAGATGGGAGTTTGTTCTGCATATTCCTGAAGGAGATCTTTGGAAACATAGTAAGTTTCATCTTCATCAAAGCCTATTTGGAGGGTCAAAGAGTACAAAGTCCAGTTTTCAGGATCACCGTAGTTTTCTAGTTTAAGCAAATTGAAGGGTTGAAGGGCCACCACATGGCGAAAGCTGATTGAGCCATGCTGTACGATCAAGATGAGCTCATATTCAAGGGTGGAGATGCACCTATGCTTAAAGCAACGAGGATCCACAAGTTTTTCAATAAAAGAAGATTTTTTTGATAATCAAAGATCAATAATGCAGCTTTTCTCCAAAAATAGTGGCTTATCTTATCCAAACTGATGTCAGCACTGATCCGACGGTCCAGATCATCCCCAAATCCAATGATGGAGAATGAAGGCGCCTAAATTTCACTCCTTTACACTAGATTTGATAGAAAGAACAATTCCAAGCCATTGATTTGATTAATCAAATGGTTGTAATCGAAAGTAGTGATCCTAGAGTTGAGAGTTGATTTCTGTAGAGCCAAGGGCCCAAATTCATTCAAAAAACTATATAACCCCTCCCCCCCAAACTCCTAGAGCATCATTGTTAGGCATCCATAGGGCTCTTGCTAGCTTATGGTTTCCTTGAGACGATCACCCTCGGTTGAGCGAGTGAGGATCCAAGGTGGGCTAGTATGAGTATAGTACCTAGTTTCAAATTTAAGTTAGAACTTCAATCTAGGATAGGCTCTTGAAACCAGCATCTCTATCTTGACTCACCCTCGGTGGAGCGTGTGAGTGAGTTAGAGCTGGTTTTAATGAGTCTTAGACTTCTTTAGTTAGACGTTACAAGCCTAGACATACATAGGGTCACTGAAGTGGAACTCACCTTCTTACGTGTGACATTCGGTTGAACTGTCATGGTTTGAGGGTCAGAACCACCTTTGATCAGTAAACTGCCTAGCTTGACGTACCACGACAATCTTATACATGTATCTTAATTCAAATCCTTTTAATTCATGTCTTGTGACTTGTCTTTTGTCTCATCTCTCAGTCTCTTAAGTATTTTTACATGTCTTCTATTTCTTCTATGTGTGAGAAGGCTCCGCATTATTGCGTTGAACCAGTGAGGATGTTTCTTTGAGCTTGTGAGTAAACTCTATCATCATAATTCACTTGCATGCATATAATCCATACATACCCGTGCATATTGATTAGTTTCTAAAAGTGTATAAGAAGCTGCAATATTGGACCATTCTTCCTTTTGAAACTAATTTATGTGTAAGGATTCCATCTATTCTCATCATGCATAGATATCATCCAAAGAAGACTATGCATATGGATTAGAATTAGGAAGTGTTTAAAAAGCTCCTTCAATGAACCATTCTTCCTTCCAAATTTGATTCGTGTGTATGGTTCTCTTTCATTCTTATCATTCATGTTCATAAATCTAACTTGCACTCCTACATTCCCATTCCCATAATCATTTCAACATCTCTCTCTTCTCCATACTCAACATTAATTTCACTTTCATGTCCTTAAAACTTCCAACATTCATTAGCTTCATACACCCTGTGTGTGCCAGGACCGGACCCGATCCACCCGGATTGCGATCACCTCCACAACGTGACAACAAATTAGATGAACCTCTATCATATTGTACTTAGTCAGGCTCTCATAGTCGGTCTTTCACATCAGATTGCTATGCTATGGTTGCGTCTAGTCTCTATGATGAGAATGAACCTGTTTCATTTGATGAAGCACAAAATTCAGAAAATTAGATGGCTGCTATGCAATCTAAATATGATGCTATAATGAAGAATGGTACTTGGTCTTTATGTGAATTGCCTCTTGAAAAGAAGACCATTGGCACTTAGTGGGTATATAAGTTGAAGCATGAGCCTGATGGAATAGTTGACAGGTATAAGGCTAGGCTTTTTGAAAAGGATTATGCACAAGAAAGGGGCATTGATTTTGGTGAGACCTTTGCGCCTACATGCCAAATGACCACTGTTCATAGCATTTGTGCAGTTGCAACTCATCATGGTTGGAATGTTCATCAGTTGGAAATTAAAACTACATTTCTGAATGGTGGCTTGCATGAAGAATTGTATGTTTTTCAGCCCTATGGCTTTGTGCAGAAAGTGCATGAAAACCAGGTGTGCAAGTTAAAGAAGGCATTATATGGTTTAAAGCAAGCACCATGTGCTTGGTATGAAATATGCATGCCTATCTGATTGCACATGGTTTTGAGAACATTCCAACTACAAGCACCTTATATGTGAAGCATGTTAATGATGTGCTTCTGATCATTGTTGTGTATGTTGATGACATGCTGCTCACTAGTCCTCATGACAAGCATTTTGCTGATTTTAAGGCTGATTTGCATGCCTCATTTGAGATTTCTCATTTGTGGCATTTGCATCATTATTTGGGCATTCAATTTATGCAAGTTGATGGTGGAATGGATTTGTGTCAAACAAAATATACTGACACATTATGGCAGTGTTTTGCCCTTGAGGATTGTAAGCCTATTGTTAGTCCTATGGAGATAGGTTTATGATTGAGTCTTCATAATGCTGGAGATGCATTTGATGTTGTTCTCTATTATAAAGCTATTAGATGCTTGGTTTACTTATGCATTACTTGGCTAGATATTTAATTTTTTGTCTCACAAATGAGCAGGTTTATGCATTGCCTAGGTGTCAAGCATGGCAAGTGGTTAAGCACATCTTTTTCTACTTGAGCGATACTTGCCTACTTGGTTTGTTTTATCCCAAGGTGGGATCACTACCACCAGATTTGCATGCTTTTTCTAACAATGACTGGGTTGGTTGCTATGACACTTGTGTGTCCACTAGTGGCTTTTGCTTCATGCTTGGTAGCTCATGTATATCTTGGTTGAGCAAGAAGCAGTCTACTGTGGCCACTTCCAATTTGGAGGCTGAGTATAGGGCAGGTTTCACAGGGACTATTGAGTGTGTGTGGATCCAAATGCCTTATGGCTGATTTGGGTGTTGGCTAGTCTTTTGCCACCACCATCTTCACTGATAGTCAGAGCGCATTGGTAGTTGTGAGGAACCCTCTGTTCCATGCTCGCACTAACCACATTGAGGTGCCTTATCATTATTTTAGGGAGAGGTTCTTTGCTAGAGAGATCAACTTGGCATATGTGCCCATGCAAGAGAACATTGTAGACCTTTTCACAAAGGCTTTGCCTAGGGAGAAATTTAAAGCTTTTCGCAAAGCTTTGGGCTTACTTCCTTTTGTGGAGTGATCCCACACAGCTTGGCACTTCCTTATACATGCGTTCCAACTCCTTGTTCACCACATTACTCCTAGGGGGGATTTGTTGATATATTTAGGGAGTGATGTGTGTGAGCACACTAGGACTATGGGGCACTTTTTTCCCTCTTTAGGAGGTTTTTTCACCCAGCTTGTATATATGCATATCGCCCTAACAGGTTAGTGATCTTTGTACATTCTATTGGTTATACATTTAGTATTGTGTGTTGTGCTCCAAGCTTCTCCTTCTTCCTTCTATTGTTTGCATGGTTCCGTAGACATCTAACTCTAACAAATTTTGTCAAAAAACAACAAAACCAATAAGGAAAGATGAAATGCCCCTTAAGCCTTTGATATCTGCAAGAGTCTTTAGCAAATGGAGATTGGAGTTCATTCGACCTATACATCCACCAACTAAAAGCTCACATCTAGAATATATTATAGTGGCAACAGATTATTTGTCCAAATGGGTTGAAGCCAAAGCAACTATAAAAAATCATTCTCATACAACTGCAAAATTTTTATATGAATACATCACCACTAGGTATGGATTACCAATTAAGTTGGTGAGTGATAGAGGAACTCATTTTCTAAATCAAGTGATTGAAACCATGAAAGATCAATTTATAATCATACATATAAAATTTCCACCTTATTACCCTCAAGCCAATGGTCTTGTAGAAAGTGCCAACAAAGTGCTATGTACTGTGCTCTCCAAACTAGTGAATATCAAAAGTTCACATTGGGATATGCAACTACACCATGTCTTATGGGCATACAGAGGAGCATATAAGAACTCAATTGGAAGTACTCCTTTCAATTTAGTTTATGTTCAAAATGTAGTGTTGCCAATGGAATTGCTTATACCCACATTAAGGATAGGAAAACTACTATGGATTGGTCATGAAGTATTTGATAAAATTCTAGAGTTAGAATGATTAGGAACTTCTAGAATGCAAGTATTCATGAAAATAAATGAAGATAAAAAAAGATAAAAGGCGTACCATGACATACACATCAAGGGAAAAGATTTAGAGGAAGGAGACCTAGGCCTACCATATACACTCAAGGAATATAATAGAAAATTGGAAAAAAAGGACATGGACCATATATCATTCATAAGATTAGTCATAGTGGAGAAATATAGTTGGCTAATTTGAATGGGGAAATTATGCCAAATTATGTGAGTGGATGTAGAATCAAGAGATACATGAAACCACTAACAAGTCGAAAATGGAGAAGAGTACAACAATCATACAAAAGAAAACAAGAAGAAGAATAGATGAGACAAGAGGCTCAACAAGAAGCCAAGGAAAGGATCAACAAATACAAGGAAACAAGGGATTTAAAGGTGTGTCACATAAAAATTGATAGAAAAAATAGACATCTACCAATCATTATTATGTATTTTAAGGAAACTCAAATTAGGGTTTTACTTGACACAGGATCCCAAGTAAACTTAATAAGCTCACAACTACTCAATCACTTCAAGAAAAGGAGAAGATAGAGTACAACATTAATTAGACTGATTGATGGACATAGACTTCCAACATTATGAACTCAAAAAATTGTTCTTAAGATAAGGCAACAAAAATGCATTTGGAATGTGAGCAATGGCCTGATGAATTAATGCCTAACTATTAATATTAAGTCAATCTTATATGAAAGAGAATAGAACCTCTATTGACTTTGATAAACTGATGACTCATTTAAAAGTGAACAATAAAATCATGAAGATATTGTTTGGGAGTGATGGTGTGTAGGCTTCAAAAGGGAGAATACACAGTCCATAGATGGAGACCTTCAAATTTCCATTGAAATACAATCTAACAAATCTAGAGTAAAGTATAAACAAGGAATCAATACAATATCATACAAATATGTCATATGATAGTAAAGAAAAATCAAGAAGAATATGGCGAGCATAGATCTTCCATCATGACCATAGGAAGATGAAACAAATATGGAGACCAAAAGAAAGGTTACTAGACCAAAACATAAGAATGAAGTAGATTTGGAGACCCAAGTCATTAATAACCAAAGAGAGGCAACAAAATTCATCAAATTTACATAGAAGAAAAACTATAAAACAAAGTGAAAAACAAAAAAACAAATCAAGCTATTACTCAAGAAGAAAGACAACAGTAAACATATAGAAAACTATTCAACAAGAACATGAAAAGATGGACAATCAAAAGAAAACTTCATCAGTAGAGATCCACTTGAGTACATCCCTAAAGACCTCAAATTTGCACCATAAAGAGGATGCATTATCAACGTATGCATGTGATGGGCTACACTACAAAGCCGCACATTCACAAGGCACAAAAAGTTAATCCCATGCACAAAGAAAAGCTCTTTTCATTTTAGGAAAAAGAGCTGGGAGGGGAAGAAAAATCAAAAGCGAATACTTGGACCCCTAGACCTTTAGTGAGAAAAAGGAGAAGAGAAGAATTATATATATATATATATATATATATATATATATATATATATATATATATATATGTGTGTGTGTGTGTGTGCGTGTAAATATATCTATATAATTCTACATATGTACATAAATATTTCATTTTTCATAAGTAAAAAGCAAGACATAGAATTGTGTGTGCGTAGAATATTTGTGATTTTAATGATTTCCAAAATTTTCTATATATTGTTTCAAAACGAAAATAATATATATATATATATATATATATATATATATATATATATATATATATATATATATATATATATATATATATATATATATATATATATATATATATATAAAAGAAAGGGAATAGTCATATTTACGATTAACTTTATGATATTCCAAATTCAAAATCCCTTCAAATTGCACTAAAAAAATCTTCATACAAGTGTAATGAGCAAAAGAGTTCTTGCAAAATGTGGTAATATTACTATGTGATGTTGGGTGGTGTAAAATCATTTTTCTGGTGATTGATGCAAAATAAGTGATGTTTTGGGTCTTTTACTAATATGAGAGGAGTGTTGGTGTGGTTTGTAGAGGAAGTGATGGAATTAGAATTAGAACTAGAAGAAGTTCCAAAATAGGAACAAATAGAAAAAGAGCTGAAGGACTTTCTTAATATAGTCAGCAAGCACATTTTCACAATGAAGAAAGTAAAGTTCAAGTAAACCATGTTATATCAGGAGTTTTACAACTTTCAAAGATGAGTAGCAATCTATAAGAGGTGGAAGGCAGTGGTCTTGCACAAACTTCTTGAGGAATCTATGTTTTTCACAGATTATCAAATATTTGAGTAGGTCATGTCCTCAATATAGGAAGTAAAAATAAGCACAAAGACATATTTTGTGTGCAAAGTTAAAAACTTGGAAAATGAACTGGTTAGCATCACAATCAAGGCAGATCATATAAATTCTAATTGAAATTTCTATCCAATGGGAACCATGATTGATGTGAGCTTTGTAAAAACAAATTCAGCTACGTATGCTGAATTTAGAAAATACTTCGATTTTAAAGACAAAGCAAATGAGGAGTTAGCCATCAGGATCTTCTTACAACTCCTCCATTTTCCAAGGTTTCCGAGGTATACCAGGCCACATAAGCTAGTCACCCTTTTGATGTTGAACAATAAGATAAAACTAAACCCTTTGGAGTGGTGGACATGCATGGCACCTTACCTTCATGAGCAGTTAAAAGAAGTAACCAAGCATTCGGAGTTCAAGAAATTTATTAATGGAGCTCACTTCTTAATTAAAATAATTTACTGTGTATTGGGAATGGAAGATAGATTAAAATTAGCTCCTAAAGCACATGTGTTCAGAGCAGCAATGAGTGGAGTAAAAAGTCCACTTAAATCAGTAATTGTTAAAGAGGCAAGCAGGAAAAGAAACGAATTGGTAATGCAAGTACCACAACCCATCAAGAGAAGAAACATTGACCCAAGGAATTGGAAGTGAAAGAGGCTACTGAGAAGAAAAAAAGAATTTTCAAGTGGATACAGAGCCACATCCTCGTCAGACCAGCACTGAGACATTATATTCATATCTTATGCAGGGGATGATAAGAGAACCGCATATGAAGCTCAATAGGAGAAGATGCTGGAAGAGTTTTCAAACAAAGCCACGGACTCGATTCAATAGGAAATGGAGCATTATGAAAAGCTTCATGAACAAGTGATGGGTGCAAAAATAGAGGTAATATTTGTCGAAAAGGAAGCTACACTCTTAGCCTATTTTAAAGATTTATAAGGTCCACGTGAAACAAGAACCATAGTAGTAGTAGCTATCAGGAAACCAAGAAAGGAAAATAAGAGAAGGAGACAAATCAAGGGGACAAAGAAGAAAAAAAAATTGGAAAGATGAGAGGGGAAGAGGATCAATCTAGAGGATCAACTTTGAGCTACAAAATTGAAAGTGAAGAAGAGCAGAGAATCATAACACTAGTGGTAGCAAACCCTAAAGAAAAATCATAGTCAAACACACATACTGACAATCAGGGGTTCTTATTAAGGAGTTTGAACTTATCCGTCCCCAACACTCCTATGAAATCAGTGCAAACTCAAAAACAAAATATGGAAGAACTAAAGAAGGAGGCAGAAACCATGAAGGAAGGTACTAGAGAGAATATAGAAACTATTTTGGAAGAAGCAAAAGCAGGAGCATGCTCCATCTAGGGGTATCAAAAAGAGAAGGAAGCTACTAAAAGAAAGACTAATCCCCATGAAGAAGAAAAAGGATACATCTACAACCATCAGTGAAGAAAAAAGAATTGAAGAAGATGGTGTGGTGACGAGCCATATTATAAAGGAAAATGCCAGAAATGAAAGAATTAGAATATGATTTTGAGAGGGTAGAATGAGAAGAAAAAGAAATAGAATAGGAAGAGTCAATACATGAAAGTATAGCAAAAATTCAAGAAGTGTGACATTAAAAAATAAGACTCACACTTAGATGTAAGATGAAAGATGTACTCAATACAGAATCAAAAGAGTCAAAGGTGACACAAGAAGAAGAAAAGCAATCTGAGGAATTTAGCAGTAAACAAATAGAACATGAAAAGGAAGATAAAGATAAAAAATCAAAATTTGGGTAATCTAATGAGGAAGATCAAAACAACAAGCAAATAGAGGTAAAGAAACCAGAAGGTACTTCAGGGATAGAAAGAGTTCCTAAAGACATTAGGGGAGTATATCAAATCCTAATGAGAAATATTGAGGAATTTAGGCCCTCAAGCAAAAATATCATCATGTGTGGAATTGTTGCACAGTCAGAATTCATTAAAGGTAGTAACGCCATAGAAGAGCATCAAAAAGAGAAGAACAAATTAGAAGAGGAATTGAAAGAAAAACAGCAAAATACTTAGAAAGAGCAATTGCACTAGAAATTGTAGTACAAAACAAAAATAAAGTAAAATTTTTGGAAGAGAAATGTACAAAGCAGAATGAGACAATCTATGATGGGAGAAGGCATCAAAAGGTTGAAATAAAAAGGTACTTTCTAAAGCTAATGAAGGAGTCAATAGAATATGAATGGAAGAAGGGCACATAAAGGCAGAAGCACAAAGTTCAACAGTTCAGAATTAAAAATTAGAAAGTTAAGACAAGAGATAGATCAATTCATAGAGGAATTAAAGGATGCTCGAGAGTTGAAGAAACAAGAAAATGTACATGTAGGGTAATCAATGAGATGTATCAAAATATTAATTCTATTGCACATATATTAGAGAGGAAGTGTAGAAGACTACACATAGATAATGTAAGCTCAGTGTATGCTCAAGTTTGCAGCTCAAAACCTCTCAAGATTGCTCTCCTATCCCACAACTAAAATCATGTGTACTTATACAAGGATGAATAAATGAGATGATCTCAGATGAGATAGCTTTCTCTTTCTCGCCGGAGACCCCAAGAAGAAAGTTCTTGCTTGAGTTTAAATTTGAATTTTCCTTCACCTAAAATTGATCCTACATTTAGGGAGTGATTCAAAGTAATTTGCAATCACTAAATTCGTGGAGTAATCTCCCTAATATTATGAGATTCCTCACTCACTTTTGGCTTTTACATTTATCCAAGGTAAATACAGTAACTGCTATACAAGCATAGACATATAGGTGTGTAAAATAAGGACTTATTAGAGCTTTTTAGGCTTGATAATTGCACCAATAGCTCCCTCTCAAGCCTAAGATGCTTAAGTCTTCATTCCTTTAAGATCTCATGCAATCCAATCATTGATTTGAATCTATTTAATTTGCTTCTGTCCAAGGCCTTTGTCATCATATATGCACATTATTGATGAGTTGATATGTATGAGAGGTGAATTTTTTTGCTCATAATCTTCTCTTTGACATAATGATAATGTTCTTCTATATGTTTACTCCTCGTATGATAGATTGGGTTAGCAGCAAGATGTAATGAGCTAATATTATCTCCAAATATATTTGGAGTGGAAGTGTCCATCCTAAGTCAGGATATAGGGTTCTAATCCATATAGCTTCTTGTGTAGCACTTGCAAAGTCCTCTTTACTCAGCTTTTGTTGATGAAAGAGCAACTATGGGTTGCTTCTTAGAAGACCATGAGATCAATTTTTTAGTTGCAAAAGTAAGGTATCCAGAGTTGCTTGTCCTATCGTCTTTAGAGCCTACCCAATTTCCATCAAAGAAGCGTTTAACATCCATATTAGATGTATATGGATAGTATAGTCCTTCATTGATTGTGCCATTCAAATACTTTAGGATTGTCTTGGCTACTTCCAGATGAGGCTTCCTTGGAGAATGCATGAATTGACTCAACACACTTACGGCATAACAAATATCTACTCTAGTTAGTGTAGAATAGTTTAAGCCTCCAATGAGACTCTGGTAGCTAGCTATATCCTCAATTATCTCACCTTCTTGAGCATTTAACTTCAAATTTACCTCCATGGGAATGCCTCCTACCTTTGTATTCTCCATTTTGAATTTAGAGATCATATATCCAATGTATTTCCTTTGTGTGAGGAACACACCTTTCTCTGTATATACTACTTCCAAGCCTAGGAAGTATGTGAGCAAGCCAAGATCACTGATCTTGAACTTCTCCTTCATTTGAGATTTAATCTTTGTGATTCCATCTACATCATGTCCTCTAATGATTATATCATCAACATATACACATGGGTATATGACCTTTGAATGTGCAAGTAAGTAACAATACTATGATTCGAAGCTCTAGGGGCTTGGTTTAAGCCATACAAAGCTTTCCTCAACTTGCACACATGTTCAAGGTATGGTTGATCTTCAAAACTAGGAGGTTGAGCCATATATACCTCCTCTAATATTCAACCATCTCAAAAAGCATTTCTAACATCCATTCCATATATCTTCCAATTCTTGGAAGATGCAACACTCATGAGTACCCTAATAGTAAGCATTTTTGCAACAAGTGAAAATGTTTCTTCGTAATCAATACCTTGAGTTTGTGAAAAACCTTTGGCTAAAAGCCTTGCTTTTTACCTATTAGTTGAACCATCAGAATTCTTTAGAGTTTGAGTCTTGTGCTATATATATGGAATCTTTAGTAACCAAAGAAGTATCATATCGATACCTTTCTGGCTTCCTTTTTTCTCTAGTAGACCTTTTTATAGTTTGTTGAGATGATTCTACCACAACTCTCAATTCCTGCATTTTGACCTTGCCTTTGGAGTTCAAATAATTGCTTTCCCTTCTTGGAGTCTTCTCATCATCATCAAAATCACTTGATGCTTCAAGTGTAAGATCATTCTTCTTTGATAATGTTGGAAAGTCTTCCTCTAGATCATAGGGAAGTTTGATTTTCTTGCAATCATCTTCAAACCAAGATTTGATCTCATAAAAAACAACATCTCTACTTACAGTGAATCCTTATTTTCTTTGATTCTATAGCCTATAACCTTTCTACTTAAGGTCATAGCCAATGAAGATGCATTTATATGCCTTTGGATCCGATTTGCCTCTGATTTGTGAAGGTATGTGTGCATATGCTATGCACCCAAAGATGTTGCAATGATCAAGGCTAGGTCTTTGTCCATTCCATGCTTCATATGGTGTCATGCCATCCAATGCTTTTGATGGGAGTCTATTGATCAAGTATGTGGATGTAGATATAGCCTCTACCCTTAAGTAATTGGGTAGATTGTTTTAATTTAGCATTGAACTTGCAACCTCCACTATACTTATGTTCCTTCTCTCTACCACTCCATTTTGCTCTGGTGTATACCTGGTAGTGATCTCTCTTTTAATTCCTCTCTCTTGGAGATAGGAATCAAAGTGATGGGATAAATATTCTCCCCCTCCATCTAATCTTAATCTCTTCAAGGTTCTACCTATTTGATTTTCTACGAAAGCTAGGTATTTTTTGAAGCATGATAGCACTTCGTCCCTATGCTTCATAAAGTATGATATGGTCCATCTGCCACAATCATCAATAAATGATAGATAGTACCTTGATCCAGATATAAGAGGCTCCTTGCTTGGTCCCCATAGATCTGTACGGACTATCTCCAATAGATCTCCATGAATGTATCCTTTCTTTGTGAATGGTTGCCTATGTGACTTACCAAATTGACAAGAACTACACTTATAGATCATGTGTTGTTTGGATATATTTGGTACACTAACACTCTGATTCCCTATTGATTTTCTTGATAGCACTTTCATCTATGTGAGCTAATCTTTTGTGCCAAATTTCCAACTCTGATAGAGTTTGACTACTATAACTGAATAAGGCAATATTTATAGTATCCTAGAATTCAAATGTAAATAATCTACCTAATTTTTCTCCTCTTTCTATCCTCTTCAATCGCTCATGTGGATCCTCAACAAATGCTCCATTCTTTGTGAATGTGACCTTCAATCCCTTCTCAACAATTTGACCTACACTAATGAGGTTCTTGCTGATAGTTGGCACATATAATACTTTACTCAATAGGTTCATATTACCATCTCAAGTCTTCACATTCCCTATTGTATCAACTAGATGTCTTGTGTCATCTCCTAAGTCTACATAGAATATATGTTCATCTTTTTTACCTTCTTTCAAGGTCATATTCATTAGAAGTAGTCAATCCTCTTGGGTTTGGTCATCTGCATAATTATTGTAGTTTCTCCTTCCTCTGTATCTTCCTTGGTAGTAGTAGTAGTTGTTGTTGTTGCTGTTGTATGAGTTGTTATTGTATCCATTGTTGTTGTTGAATCTACCTCTTGAACTTCCATAGTCTCATCTATTGTAATCTCTACCTCTCTAGTTCCTGGGATTCTTGAAACAATTCTTAGTGATATGATTAAATAGGCCAGATATGTCACATGGAGATGATGAAGTTCAATGTAATGATGACGATGCTGGAGTAGATAGTAGAAAGAGATGTACTCACTGAGATGTATCAAAATATGAATGCTATTGCACATATAGTACAAAGGGAGTGTAGGAGACTACACATAGATAATGGTAGCTTAGTGTATGCTCAAGTTTGTACGTCAACACCTCTCAGAATTGTTCTCCTATCCTATGAATAAAATCATGTGTATTTATACACATTGCTTGAGTTTGAAATTGAATTTTCGATCACCTTAAAGTGCTCTTACATTTAACGAGTGATTGAAAGTAGTTTGCAACCACTAAATTCATGGGACAATTTCCCTAATATTATGATATTCCTCACTCACTCTTGTCTTTAACATTTATCCAAGGTAAACACATTAACTGCTTCACAAAGCAGGAGGTTCTATGTGAGCAAGACATGCAGATGTGTAGTCGTATTGTCTTCATAGCTCTTGGGTTTGCTAATTACACCAACAGATATATCTAGGAGATAGAGTAAAGATGGAGTAAAGTAAGAGAACCTTAGGTACTCAGATTTTGAGATAGAAAGAGAGAAAGATAGATAGATAGATAGATAGATAGATAGATAGATAGATAGATAGATAGATAGATAGATAGATAGATAGATAGATAGATAGATAGATAGATAGATAGATAGATACAAATAAACAATAGACAGACATACAGACAAATAGATAGATAGATAGATAGATAGATAGATAGATAGATAGATAGATAGATAGATAGATAGATAGATAGATAGATAGATAGATAGATAGATAGATAGATAGATAGATAGATAGATAGATAGATAGGTAGATAGATAAATAGATAGACAAAGAAACAGACAAAAAAAAGATACATAGATAGCTTAGATAGATAGCTAGATAGAAAGATACATACATACATACATAAATAGATAGATAGATAGATAGATAGATAGATAGATAGATAGATAGATAGATAGATAGATAGATAGATAGATAGATAGATAGATAGATAGATAGATAGATGGATAGATAGATAGACAGATAGATAGACACATAGATAGACAGATAGATAGACACATAGATAGAAAGATAGATAGATAGATAGACAAATAGATAGACAGATAGATAGACAGATAGTTAGATAGACAGACAGACAGACAAACAGATAGATAGATAGATAGATAGATAGATAGATAGATAGATAGATAGATAGATAGATAGATAGATAGATAGATAGATAGATAGATAGATAGATAGATAGATAGATAGATAGATAGATAGATAGATAGATAGATAGATAGATAGATGGATGGAAAGAGTGAGTGAGAGAGAGAGGAGATTAAGGTAGGATATGAGAATAAAAAAAGAGAACTTTCTTGGCTATTGATGAGGGCAACAAGAGGTTGATATATTCCATAGTCGATGACAATTAAGTGCAAGAGATTTTGCTCGACCTCACAAAGCCTGTGAAGGATGAAAAAGGAGATGGATTGGAAGACAAGAGAAGAGGAGATGACTATGATGTTTGTGACTTTATTTTGGAGAGTGACAATGGGGTTCGAGGAGGTAGGGTCTGAGTGTATGGAGCATGACATGAATGAGTGTCAGGTAAATGACATTTCTACTGATGTTATTACTCGTAAGCATATGGATGGTCTTTTTGTCAAAGCTATTGATCTTTTAAGGAAGAGGAGAATGATGATAGTTCAAGGTTAAGGGGTCACCAAGTTGCAAGGTCTTGTAGAGGCACATGTGTAAAGGCAATACAAACACAAGAACATACATAAACAAAGATCCATAGAGGATAGATTTATTGGGTCCAATCTCTCACCATGCACTCTATCAAATGAGTCTCCAGAGCTATACATGTATAGATTTTCATAACATCCAATGATAGAGGATACGATGGGCATGCAAACTTGAAAAATATGAAGTTTGATCCTTCTTTTTATTAAAACAAGTGTCTTTCTATAGAGATCCTTATCTTAGATCAACTATTTTAATCTAACTAGAGTCAACCCTCTACATAGATTTTAATTTACAAAATATGTGGAAAATATAGTCTCTCTAATCATGTTCATACACATCCACACCCTCCTGAACCTTCACTTGCTGAATGAAAACATAAACCACGATAAATCATCATATTTAATATTCATAGTGCACCCACAAAGATCACCATCCTGTGGCAAATAAAGATTAAGTAAAATCCAAGGTTTCAAAATTTCAAAA
Source organism: Ceratopteris richardii (assembly GCA_020310875.1). Lineage (NCBI taxonomy): Eukaryota > Viridiplantae > Streptophyta > Polypodiopsida > Polypodiales > Pteridaceae > Ceratopteris > Ceratopteris richardii. The sequence continues at coordinate 63,044,377 of CM035411.1, forward strand.
CTAATAAGCATTGGAAGTTAAGTTGCATCACCTTCCACATCATCCACAATCAAAGGAGAATGCTTTCCAAAAGCTCAAAGCGTCAAATCATGTCTATAATGGAAAGAATTTGATTAGAGAACAAATAGGTGTGCTCTAGATGTGATTAGACCTATGCTTCTGATTTGTTAAGGAGGTTAGTATGTCACCTTTAAAGAATCTAATGAGTTGTATTATGACTTAGAGTCTTGGAAATACATGCCCAAGCTACCCCCTTGCTTAAGCAGGCCCCCTAGTAGCTATTCTCTACATATTTTGTAGATAGTTCATTTTATAAACTTTATCTCTCTAGGTGATCTTGGCAATGATGGAGTCTGAGGTCTACAGAAGCATGCAAATAGCACAAGGAAGAAGAAGCTTTGAGCACAACACACAATACTGAATGTATTACCAAGAGAATGTACTAAGATAAGTTACCCATTAGGGTTATCGACGTATATACAAGCCGAGGAAAAAAACCTCCTAACAGAGAAAAATCCGGACAATCCTAGTGTGTTCACACACACCACTGCCTAAATATATCAATGAATACCCCCTAGAAGTGATGTAGTGAACAAGATGCTATCACTCATGTATAAGGAAGTGCCAAGTTATGTGGAATGAATTGGCAAAAGGAAATAAGCCCAAATTGTTGTGGAAAGCTTCCAACTTCTCCCTCGGCAAAGCGTTTGTGGGGACTTGTGAGTGGTGGAGAGCCAAACCCTATGTAAATGAGTTAAATCCAACCAATGACTAGAGAAGAGGAGTAAGAGGAAAGGATAAAAGGGACAAGACATTCATTTTTATTTTATCGTATCATATTAGCACCTCCATGATAGAGTATATTTAGGATTAGGATGGTCTCTGAGTGCTTTGAGAGATTCTAATCTACCTCCAAAAAGGAAAAATTAGTTCAAAAATGAGCTAAATAATCTCAAGAAAGGCCCTTCTCAAGGTATTAATGATTACATCTTAAAGCTTAAAAAGATTGTAAATGCAATAGAGTCAATTTATTGTGCCCTAGATGATGAGGATCTTGTAGTCTACACCTATTTGGACTTAGGGTTGATGAAAAATGAAGGATTTTCAATATGTTAGTGTGTTTAAGGGACTCTCTTTGTGATTTTGATCAATTAATAACTTTCATGGTGATGTAGGAGATGATGTAAGAAAATAGTTATGCAATATAACACAGGAGCAGTAGAAGAGAAGATAATAGATATAGGAGAATCTCAACAATTTCTACTAACAGAAAGTACAAAGATGATGGCATTGCCCAGCCGTGCGCTCTCAAGGTAGAGCTTAAACAGTGATCTAGACAACTCTAGATAGGGAGATACAAGGTAGAGGTATGTTGGCTCAATTCAATGTCTGAGGTAGTCTAGAAGTCATGTATATATAGGATAATGGGTGGCCTTCTGTGGATGGCTATACATGGATGGTAGAGCGTGGGCAGCCACCGCTTGTGTAATTGCCATAAACAGCTTAGGAAGGGTGAACCGACCTAACAAATATAAATGATTTTTGACTTTGACAAGGAATATTCCCTTTATCGTCGCACCGGGGGAACTATCCCCGACCCCCATCAGGGGCCCGTAGGCCTCCTTGGACCCCCCAGCCAGGCCCCCTTCGACCTCCCAGCCGGGGATGCTCACCTCTACCCCAGATCCCACAATTGGGGACCCTGGTAACTCCCTTTCCTTACAATACCTTACATGGTCCAATATGACCTTCATCCAACATGCAAGTTGGGATTCCCATCCATTGGGTAATGCACACTTGGCTTCTCCTCATAATGGGGCCTTAAAAAATGTGCATACAATCATGCAGAGTAGACATTGATCATATACTAACACCCACCCTCAATGTTTACCAAATGATAAATTAAGTAGGTCTCGGTCCTATGCCCATCTATTGAAGATGCCTATTGAGCTACTCTCTTCCGAGTGCTTTACTGAATATGTCAGCACAATTTGCCTCTATTAGGCAATATTCTAGCTCCACAATTTCATCTTCAATTAGCTCAATCTGAACACAATATCATTGAAGTGTATCACCTGTGGTATAAAGAATACCAAAATCCAAGGTTCCTGTAGCGTACCTTAGAATTCGCATTCCAACATTCTAGTGACTCTCCTTAGGTTTGTTGGAAAACCTACTTAACACTCCAACAACATAGCAAATGTCTAGTCTAGTGTTGCACAAAAAAATAAGACTTCCAATGAGTTTTCTATACTTCTTAGCATCTACATCAGGCATGTTATCATCCATAGATAGCTTATGATTTACCTCCATAGGTGTGCTAGTTGGTTTGCAGTCCATCATTCCAAATGCCTTGAGAATTTCTTTGGCATATTTTGTTGTGAGATAGAAATGCTTCTTTTCCATACTTCAATTCCCACACAAAAATGGAACAGACCTAAGTCTGTCATTTCGCACTCAGTTGCGAAGTTGATCCAAGTTTGATTGACGAGTTCCTAATGATCTCTTGTAATGATCGAATCATCTACATATACAATGACAACAATTGGCTTGCTATCCCTTTTCGTTACATACAAGTTAGCATCAGAAGTACTTCTTTCAAATCCCATATTTTTGAAAAAATTATATATTCATTGGTACCAAGCCTGTGGTGCTTGCTAAAGTCCATACAAATCTTTCTTCAACCTCCAAAATTTATTTTTTGAATTGGGCACCTCAAAACCTGGTGGTTGAGATACATGTACCTCCTCCTTGAGGTGACCATTCAAAAATGCAGATTTGACATCCATCTGAGAAATAGGCTAGGCCTTTTGTGCATCTACTACGAATACCGTCCGAATAGTTATCATGTGTGATGTTGGTGCAAAAGTTTCTTGAACATCAAATCCTTTGATCTATGAAAAAACCTGTGCAACTAATCTTGCCTTATACTTTTCTAATGTTCCATCTGCTTTATACTTAGCTTTCCAAATCCATTTAGTACCTATTACCTTCTTCTTTGGTGGCAAGTCGACTAGATCCCATGTATCATTTTTGAGAATACTATCATACTCAGATTGCATTGTTGCTCTCCAACCTAGATCATCAAGGGAATCTTCAATGGTTGTAAGTTCATTTATCGAGCCCATGATATATGCCATTAGAGCCATGTTAATAATGTGTTCGAAGGCTCTTTTTTGCTTCTCTACTCTATTTGATCTTCGTAATCCATCCGAGGATGATTTTGGTACATCTACATGTGGATTGTGATCATAAAAGAGCTGTTGTGCCCACTTCAGTAGTGACTTACGCTCTTCACCTACAACTGGTTGGCTTTTTATTGAGGAAATGTCTCCATATGATATTTCCTCCTCCTCAACATTAACCTTTCTTTTGATAGGCACAAGGTAAGATATTTCTCCGTTTGATGAGATAGTAGATTTACCTTTATCTTCTACTAAGTGTGGTCATTCATCAAACACCACATCTCGGCTGACAAAAATATTCCTTGCCTAAGGATCCCACAACCTGTACGCTTTAGACTCTTCACTATATCCTAGGAAGACACTTTTTTCTTTTTGAATCCAACTTTGATCTTGTTGAATTAGGAATATGTGCATAAAAAAACAACCAAAAATTCTGAAATGCAAAACTGAAGGCTTTTTACCAGAATATGCTTCTTGAGGAGTCATCCCCTTCAGTGCTTTCGTGTATCTTCGATTATGGATGTAGACTACTGTATTGACTGCTTCTGCCCAGTATGAATCAAGCATGTCTTGAGCCTTTAACATACAACGAGCCATTTCAACTAATGTCCTGCTCCTATGCTCAACCATGCCAGTTTGTTGAGGTGTATGAGTTGTGGTAAGTTGCCTTTTCACACCACGCTTCTTATAGTAATTATTGAATTCTCTTGACAAGAATCACCTCCTCTATCTGTTCTAAATTTCTTCAATTTGATTCTTGATTCATTTTCCACATACTTATGCCACATTTTAAATTTTTCAAAAGCATCAACCTTCTCTCGAATGAAATAAACCCACATCTTTCTACCATAATGGTCGACTAATAGCAAAAAGTAGAAAGATCCTCCTAAAGTAGGTATAGACATTTTACCGTAGAGATCAACATGTACCAACTCTAGAGGAGCTTGAGATCGATTGTTGGTCTCTCATGGAAATGCCTTTCATTGTTTCTTGCCCACCATACAAGCTTCATAAGGTTCCTGCAACTCTGAAAATGCAAGCAAATGAGCAACCATCCCTGTTCTTTGCATCTCCTTCAAAACTGCAAATCCGAGATGCCCAAATCATTGGTGCCATAACCTGCTTAAATCTTTATCTTCTGTAGAAGTTAAGGCACTTAACTCATACAAGTTATCACCTCTTATGCCTTTTCCTACTACATTACCTGATGAATCCATGATTTTTGCACCACTCCTATTGAAGCGAACTTCGAGTCCGTGATCTATTATTGCAAAAACTAACAAGAAATTTCTTGTAATTATAGGGACATAGAGAACATCGGATAACTTTCTCTTAACACCTGGAGAAGTGATAAAAGAGATGGTTCTAGTTCCTCCCGCTGGACACTTGGAGTCCTTTCCCACCACTACATTGCTCGATTTCCTCAAAGGCACTAGGAAACTATACCAATCCTTTTTGCTCGTCATACGGCAAGAAGCTCCACTATCAAAAATCCATGGTTCATCAACACGAGCTTGAGTAGATGAGCAAACCTCTTCAATAGCTACCCATAGTTCCAACTCTATGTTGTTTGCAGACTCTTTGTTCTTCCACGATGATTTTACAATCCCATTTCATTCATCAGCTTGCTTCTTTGTGCAATACTTGATGGCATGGCATTTCTTTTCACAATAGAAGCAACTTCCTGTGAACTTTTTCTTCTTTAGCTTCTTCTTTGATCCATCAGAAGAGACTTTACCTTTTGCATTTGCTAAGAATGCAACATCATTTGTACTTTGCCCATTCTTCAACTGCATCTCCTCTTCTAAAAGCATAGCACAAAACTCTTCAAATGTAAGGGGAGTTGGTCTCACCTAAGTGTAAAGGGTGTTACTAATCCATCATACTTTGCTTGAAGAACACGTACACATCTCCGAGCAAACTCTTCTAATGTTATAACAACACCAACTGCAGCTAATTGATCTTGAAGATGTTTTATCTATTTAATAAAATATTCAACCTTTTCAGAATTAGAATGCTTTTCATTTGCCAACTGATTTTCTAAATTCTGTATCCTAGTGTGGTTCCTAGTCTCATATTGAAGAGCCAATATGCCCCCAGCCTCATGTGCTTTTGTAGTATGTTGAACTAAAGTAAGCATAGAATCACTTACACTAGTGACAACTGCACATAATGCATCAGCATTCTGCCTCTTCCAAGCTCGTAGAAGATCTGGATCTAGATGAATCCTCAATCTTGAACTTACTGGATCTTCAACTTGTATAGGCTCTGGATCCAATCCCATCGGTCCCATGACAATGTCAAGTAATTCATAGGAGTCCAAAACCGCAAAAATTTTGAACTTCCAGAGTGTATAGTTTCATCCACCTTTCCTTCAGTGAATGCAGGTGGACAAATTCGAATAGGTGCAGCATTAACATTAGCTGAACCACCAAGACCACTGTTGGATGATGAGGCCATCATGTAATCACTTGAATAATCTACTCATATTCAGGTATGCTAGTAGGCTAAAATAGTGATACTTCTCAAGCTATTCGAACCATACGACTTTGATACCGTGTAAGATAATAGTTACACAATATAACACAGGAGCAGTAGCAGAGAAGATACCAGATATAGGATAATCTCAACACTTTTCTACTAACAACAAGTACAAAGATGATGGCATTGTCCATCCGTGCACTCTCAAGGTAGAGCTTAAATGGTGATCTAGACAACTCTAGATAGGGAGATACAAGGTAGAGGTATGCTCGCTCAATTCAATGTCTCACGTAGTCCAAAAGTCATCTATATATAGGATAATGGGTGGCCTTCCGTGGATAGCTATACATGTGCAGTAGAGCATGGGCATTCATGGCCCACGTAATTGCCATACACCGCTTAAGCAGGTTGAACGAACCTAACAAATATAAATGATTTCTGACTCTGACAAGGAATATTCCATGGAATATTCCCTTTACCATCGTGGCGGGGGTGCTATCCTTGGACCCCCACCAGGAGGCCCACTTGTCCCCTTAGACCCCGGGAGAGAGAGATAGATAGATAGAGAGAGAGAGAGAGAGAGAGAGAGAGAGAGAGAGAATTGGATGCACTTATGGACTATTTCCCTTTGTCTCTGTAAATGCAAAGATGAAGACAAGCCATATATGTGCCTATGATAAAAAAGAAAGAGATATATTTTTAAAAGAAAAAGTTCAAATAAGGTGTTCATAATGTTCTCACACTTAGAATGCAAGACCCAACATTCAAATTACTTTGGATGAATATCGTGAACTACAAGTTAAACACTAAAAGAAAAATGAGTCCCATGAATTTCAACTACCTACATGTTTTTGGGTCCCTTACTTCATCCAATCACGTTACTAATCACCATTAGGTGTGATTCCTAACTTTTAGGAAAAGTTCCTATAAAGTGTTTACTATCATTTAAACACGTTTTATCTTCAAAACAAGTAAGGTTTTTGATTTTAATGTGTCACTTGTTAGTGATAAAGTGTGAGAAAACAGTACCCTACTTAATTTGGACCCTTGCTTACTTTCCTCCTTAGTTTGACTAGCAATATCTGTTCCTCTATATAGATAATGTTGGATTTGTCTAGATTTGAGTTTTTCACATTCATTTTGTTAACTATTTATCTACATTTTGCAATCTTGGTTTCATTAGATAGATGTATATTTTAATAAAGTTGGTTTATTTCACGCTAGTTACTCTTTAAGAAATTGTTACTAGAATGAAGTGTGGTCAACTTGTGATGAATTATTGTGTGATCAAGTAGCCTATGTTGAAGGCATTGATTGTTTAAGTGGGGGAGTTTATTTTGTGTTATCTATTTCACACCATGAATCACATTAATTATAATAATAGTGTGAAGAAACTCACTTGTTATCTCTAAACAAATTCGGACAAGGAACAAATGAGTGACATAGAGGAGCAATGGAAGTCCTCTATGGAGGCCATTCTTGCTTCATTGTTGTATATGAGTCTAGTTCCTTCCCACATTAGTAGTATCTAAGCATCATGATCATCATAAGTAATATAAAGGAAGATAGAGGATTCCTTCGAGTGATTTGAGCAATGAGGAAGCTATTTCTTAGCTTTTTCAAAACTTCAATAATCAAAAGATAGCCAAATTTGAAAGCTAGGAAAGTATGGATCAATTATTTTGAAGTGTTTGGAGTTCAGAGCCAAAGAATTATTCCGTTATCACTTCCACAGAAAGCATCCTAAAGGAGAGGGAAATCAAAATGGTAGAGTTTATCACTCAACTAAAGAAGCTTTATAGAAAGAGCTATAAAAGAAAATGCTTTAGGATGTCAAGCTTCCTTATTTGAAATTCCTTATGGGGATTGATAAGTGGATTCCCACCAAAATCTATATTAGGAGAGAATTCCACCACTTATAGTTGAGAGTTTAAAGATAATAAAGTTAGAGGGGCAACCAAGATCTAGATTAGGAGCGAATCCAACCAATGATGAGTGGAGACCATTTAGAGAATGGAATGAAAGAAATACGAGGGTGAACTTCATTCTCACAACATTTTGGAAATGCAATGATTGGAAACATTAAGTAACTAAATATATCTATGAAGGTGTTCAAAATCCTAGAGAGGCTTTACTTTACATCCACAAATTCTACAAATGTTGTGGTGTGGGTTCTTGCACGCTTAGGGGTGCACACAGGGTGCCAAGGAATTGTCTCAGATCAAAAGGTGTCAGTAACTAGGAGTAAGGGGTAAAGATAAAGAAATATAACTATTTAGGGAAATATAAGATCCTTCGCTGGAATTCAGATGAAGCTCCACAGGCAAACATGGATTCAAATTCTACATAATGAATCAGTCAGAGCTCCAAAAACTCCTATAGTCTTCTTGCAATCTTACAAATTGTTGGTCTTTGCAATTAAGTGATCAAATTACATTCAACTCTGGAAACACTACACAAGAATTCGGTATAAGAGTACTACAGATATGAAATCCTGGAGAGATAATTAACACTATGTTTCTTGATATCAGTGCAACCATAATAATTCGAACACCATCAACCAGTCAGTTTTCAAAACAAAAGGTTTATGCATAACAGGCGGATGGGTTTGCATCGATCCTCATAATTCTTTTCATTTATTTTCTTCACAGCAACGTTTTGTAATGCAGTGGTCAAGAACATTAGAACAAGTACAAGCGCAGTCTTTTCCCATGCATATCTCTGCGAAAATGCATACGTAGAACCCAATAGTGCGGATCACCCCTTAATATGTCAACCGTTCAACGACAACTTCAAAATGTGCTGGTTATGGAAAAACAAACAAAAATATTATTGCATCATGTGGTATTGTTGATTCATAAAATACATTAGAACTATTTATACATACACATCATTGTTCACGTTGATTTTTCGTTTAATTCAAATGCATACGTTAATATATATCTCATCTGATGGCGCAACAGTTATCATTCGATGATTAAAATCCTTGTCAACGACTGCATAAATAGTTGCGTTGTTAGGAACAGACTAACAGGCATAGAAGCAGTTATATAAAAGGTTACGGACTGTTCATCAGACTTTTCACAAACCAGCCTACAGTCGTTGTTTCATCACATCGTTTTCAAAACTTATACAAACTCTTATAGAATTTATCAAGTTTGTTTTTCATAGGTCATCTAAAACTAAACGATGCATCAAAATATCAGAGATTGAATAGAATAGTTTTCGCGTTATTTCTCATCGTTTGATGTAATTCCCACAGTGCATACAATACCATTAACAGAGAGCTTACCCTGTGCCGAGAGATCGTGCCCTCTTTCTATTTCCATTGTCTCCTGTGCCGAGAGATCGTGCCCTCGTTCTATTTCCATCATTCCTTTTCCTTCTCTTTTTTTTTTTCTTTGGAAACCAAGTGAACTCCGAAAAAAAATAATGAAGTGAAACTTCCATTCCTTTTGTGTGCGGCTCCTACATTGGATATGGTGCGATCAAAAGTTATCGTAAATTTCTTCAAATCCGTTGATAAAAAGTCATAGCTCTAGGGGCTCCATTGTATTTGCTTGTTCAATCTACTTAAGGTGTCCAATTCACTTTTGAATTTGTGTGATGGAGATCATATGGAAAATCATAACCATAAGTTTTATAAAAGATGCTGATAATCGACACTACACACTCTTAGAGAATTGCAACAAAATAGTGGAGATAAAGTCTTATTGACAACGTACAATTAAAAAATGATCCAAAAAACTCGTGGAATTCACCTAGTAGAAACTTAAATGATTTTATCTTGATGAAGGAGAAATTGTATGGTCTTAGCTTCAATGGGTTTTCCTATTGATGATTGCAACCTAATTTCCTCTGCCGTCAATGGAATGAAAGATCATGGTAAGTGGAAGGCATCTACCACTTCTATGTATGTAAGGGATTAAAATGTGAGTATCCCGGAACTTTGATGAAGATAGATGTATTTCTAGCCTTAGGCATGAGGGAGAGACTTTGAGATCTAGCCACTTTGGTAGATGTATGGCCATCAATTATGACGGTCAAAAGACAAGGGAAGTTGCGAAGGAGGAGGAGGAGTATGATAGCTTTAAGAAAGAGAGTAAAGATGGAGTTACGAAAGATGACCTTAGGTACTTAGATATTAAGATAGAAAGAAAGAAAGAAAGAGAGAATGAAAGAAAGAAAAAAGAAGGAAAGGAATATATATATATATATATATATATATATATATATATATATATATATATATATATATATATATATATATATATATATATATATATATATATATATATATATATATATATATATATATATATATATATATATATATATATATATATATATATATATATATATATATATATATATATATATATATACAGAGAGAGAGAGAGAGAGAGAAAGATAGATAGATAGATAGATAGATAGATAGATAGATGGGATCATAGATAAATAGATAGATAGATAGATAGATAGATAGATAGATAGATGGATAGATAGACACATAGATAGATAGACATACACATAGACATACACATAGATAGATAGATAGATAGATAGATAGATAGATAGATAGATAGATAGATATATAGATATGTAGATACATAGATAGATAGATCCATAGATTGATAGATACATAGATAGATAGATACATAGATAGATAGTGTTGGTGCAAAGCAATCAACAATTGAAGTTTTGGAAGTTAAAGAATGAAGACAAGATCAAGTTTTGAAGCATAGAAGAAGTTTACATTCAGGAATTGAAAGATATGTACACATATGTACATTAGTTTAGATATAGGTTACTTATTTTTGAATAGTCATAAGTTTGTAAATATTTGCTTATAAATACCATGGAAAATGTCAGGACAAGTATGAGAGACCGTGAGAATAGAGTAATCTGAAGTTGTATGAGTCATTTTAGACATCCTAGAAGTGAGTCAAGACTCTCTCATCATTTAGATGTAAAATTCTCAGAAATGAAGAAAATGTTGCGCCCGATGTTTCTGAGTTTTCTCCTCCTGTGTTAGATCTTTTGTGAAATGCTTTTGTACAAGTCTAAGTCTATAGGTGATTGACTTCTGTACAAATTTTTAGCTTCCAATTGTGATCAGGTTGAGAGAATTATGTGTAGGAACATTCGTATGTGAAGAAGTGTTCACTGGTTCCTGAAACAGGCGCAAAATTTGAAGTCAATGATTTGATCAGTTCGCCTTCCACGGTTTACAATTTTAAGCAAGCAAGTACTTAATCTTTAAGTTGAAAGGTAAGCTACTTGTGGCTAAAAGCATTTGCTTAAACGGGTTCTAGTCTTGGAGAACCATGTCTTAGAAGTTGCAGGTGTCAAAATCGAGTCTACAGGAAGACAGTTTTAGACATAGGTAACTTGTTGAGTTCATTTCTCAAGTTATACCAAATTTTTTGGAGTGATTCAACTTGTAGAAGGTGCACAATCTATAGGCGACACCTTGTGCAAATTTTCATTAAAAAGTTTACATAATTGATAGGTTAATGAGAGAGAAATGTGCAGTAGACTTTCTCGAGAGTTATCATCTTCACAAATTTTCAAAATTCCTTATAATTGAGTATTGATCCTCTAAATTGGTGGAAGTTTTGACTTACTCTTGATATAGAGGTGGTCTAATTTCAAGAGTAGGTTGTTCTTTTGGAGATTAACACTCTCCATCAGTGGTATTAGAGCAGGAAGCATGAGAATTGAAGGAAGGAGGATCCCGACTGCTGCAGATGCAAAGAATTCAACATTTAAAGGTTCAAAAGGTGAAAGCTTGAGGATAAAGCTTGAGAAGGAGATCATACGACATCAAGGAAGTCAAAATGAGTGTCATTCAGAGTAAAGGTAGCCTTATACTTTATAAAGATTGGAGAATTTAATATATAGGTGAAGAAAAGATGGGAGATTCTCTTCATATAGAGAAATTGGATAGAGAGAACTATCCTGCATGGTCTATGAGCATGGAGTCTCATCTTATGAGCAAAGACTTGATAGGTTATATTACAAGAGAAGAAGAAAAGCCTCAATTTAGAGATCCTAGTGTTCCAACTAGGGAGGATTATCAGATTTGAAGAAATGGATGAAGAGAGATGCTCAAGCTAGGAGCATTATCTATATGGCAGTCAATGACTACTTGCTACCTCACATTAGAGGTCTTGAAAGTGCAAGTGATATATGGAATGCTTTGGAGGAGCATTTCCAAAACACCACAAAGTCAAGGAAGGCATCCTTGTGGGCAGAATTTACCACATTCAAGAAAAAGGCCTCTCAATCCATCTCAGATTATGTAACCAGAATGAAGGACATTGCAGATGCATTAGGAGCTGTTGATGAAGACATTGAGGAGGATAAATTGGTAAGGCAAATACTCATAGTTTTGACAGGTGATGACAAATGGAAGCCATTCATTTTGTCTACTGAATTATCACTTGATCATTTTACTCCTGACTTAAATCAGTTGCTACCACATATGTTAAGCTTTGAGCAGGATGTCAAAGGTGAAGGTGACAAGAGTACAGGTCATGCAATGTACTCAAAGGACAAGAAGAAAAATAGCAAAGGGAAGCAACAAGCAAATGAAGATGAAGGATCAACTAGTCAAGCCAACTTCCTAAGAGGAAGAGGAGGTGGCAAAGGTAGAGGAAGAGGGAGGAATAATAAAGATGGAGTCAAAGCTTGCTGGATTTGTGGTAAGACAAATCATTTAACTAATGATTGTTGGCATAATAGTCAGAGTAATGGTGGATATAATCAGAATTTTAATTCAAGAGGAAGAGGTGACAAAAATCAAAGAGGTAACTTCAGAGGAAGAGGTAGTAGGGGTTATTTTGGAAGAAATGCAGGTAGAGGATTCCAAAGTCAACAATACAACAATACCTACTACAATTATGCTTTAGATTAGAAGGAGGATTCAACATTGATAATGAATGCAACTTGTGAAAGGCAAAGTGAAGACCAAAGAGTCTTCTACATTGACTCAGGGTGTAGTAATCACCTGAGTGGTAACATAGCATTGATGACTGATTTGGAAAATAAGGTATCTAATCATGTTGTTCAAACAGGTGACAATACAAAGCACAATGTGAAGTCAATTGGATCAGTGAAGGCCAAGGATGGTAGCACCTTATTGAGTAAGGTCTTGTATGTTCCTACAATTCCTAAGAATCTGATAAGTGTAGGACAAATTGTTGAAAAAGGTTATGAAGTTAGGTTCACTAATGAAGGAGTGTTTGTGGAAGACCCTAGCAACGGGTATAAACGATTGTTTCAGGGAAGAAAGAAGAAAGGTTGTTCACATTGAAGATTCAAGGTAATGTTGGTCATGCCTTGTTCACTTATGGAGGACATAAGATCTTTGAGTTAGATCTTTGGCACAAGAGGCTTGGACACTTCAATGAAAGAGGTATCAAAGATATGATTAACAATGGTTTAGTGCTTGGATTACCTAATGTTACAGGTCAACATATGACATACAGATGTGAGGCATGTCAATTAGGTAAGGCTCATAAGCAATCTTACTCCAAGCATGGTTTCATGTATTCAGAGAAGCTTGAGTTGGTACATGCAAATGTGTGGGGACCATCAAAGGATTTCAGTATCAATGGTTCAAGGTACTATGTGATTTATGTTGATGATGCTACCAGATGGATCACTATCTATGTGATCAAAGATAAGTCAGAAGTGTATAATACATTTATGCACAAAGAATTACTTGTGGAATGCAGGTATAAAAAGGGAAATTACTTGCAGGTACTCTCCTCAACAAAATGGTGTAGCAGAAAGGAGGAATAGAACTCTTGTTGAGTTTGCAAGATCCATGATGAAGGAGAAAAATTGCCCTAATTATTAGCGGGTTGAGGCTGTAAATACAGCAACTTATTTGGTTAATAGGTTACCATGTAAAGCTTTGCAGGGCACGACACCATATGAGGCATGGTGGGGTAAGAGACCTACATTAGACCATTGCAAAGTATTTGGATGTTTGGCATATGCATATGTGCCATCACAATTAAGACACAAATTGGAACCTACAGCTGAAAAGTATGTGTTCATTGGTTATGATGATAAGCAAATGGGATATAGATTGTGGAGTCTATCTACAAAACAATTTCTTGTATCGAAAGATGTTACATTTGATGAGCAAGGTACTTGGTATGCAGGTACAATCAATATTAATATAGGTGATGAAGAAGTTGTGAGTCAAAAGAAGGGTAAATCAAAGGTTCAGATATTTGATGAGGAAGAGAAAAATGAAGTGCAAGTTGAAGTTGAAGAAATGCCAAGATTTGATCCTGAGTGTGAAGAACCAGAAACCTCAAGGAGTGGAGAACTTAGAAGGTCATCAAGACACAAGTGGCAACCTACAAGGTATAGCTATGATACTTCTTTTTTGGCTACCAAAGATTATGCTTACATGATAAAGGCAGATGAAGACCCTTCCACATATGAAGATGCAAAAGGTAAGGAAAATTGGGAGAAAGCTATGCAGGAAGAATATGATGCATTAATGGAGAATCAAACATGGGATTTGGTTCCTAAACCAAATAGTCATAAGATCATTGGATGCAAATGGGTCTACAAGACTAAGAGATTTGGAGATGGAAATGTATCTGGGTACAAAGCTAGACTTGTTGTGAAAGGGTTTGCTCAAACATATGGTATTGATTATGATGAAACTTATAGTCTTGTGGCAAAGATGACAACCATCACGACACTCATAGCTATTGCTGCATGTAAAGGTTGGAAATTATGTCAATTAGATGTGAAGAATGCTTTCTTGAATGGCTATATTTCAGATGATGTTTTCATGGAGCAACCTCAAGGATTCAGAGATGGAAGGTATCCAGATCATGTGTGTAAGCTGAAGAGAGCTTTGTATGGCTTGAAGCAAGCCCCAAGGGCATG